>CM023488.1:63682906-63880428 GCA_013339685.2 Hyalomma asiaticum
ACCCTGGATCATTTGCTGCACCATTTTGCCATCAATGTCGAGGACCATTTGGCCTAAGCCAGAGCCACGATAGGCTAAGCGCTGTTTCCATGTTGCTTATACATTTATGGAAGAAATAAATAGAGGAGCACATAACATTTCGGTAACGGCGCCCACCACATCGCGCCACTGCCTCAGTCCAAGTGGTCCAGGGCACGTTGTAGAGCGTACGTGTCGGGCGTCCTCAGGGTCGTTGCGCCCAGTGGTCTGGAAGTTGCAAACTGTAGCTTAAAATATGTGTTGCTGATGGAAACGCCAGCAGCAACTCATACCCCATAGTTTGGAGAAACGAAACACAGCGGTGATTACATGAGGTGTATTTCTGTATGCTCGGATGCTAGCACTGTTGGGTGTATATGGTGCTCTGGTGCCAGAGCGTAAAATCGAAAGTCCATAATTTGATGGCTGTCCTAGTTGGCAGACGTGAACTTTGTCATTTCTACTACCGCAGTTCAGATGCCAATGTCCACTTTCGTGACAATGGAATGGCTGGTGGCCTTGTTGATCACAGTGAAGGTGCTCGATACGCAGCTGCAAAAATTCGTCCTTGATTATGCCTTGTGAATGCGGACGTACACCAAAAATGTTTATATCCCGTACCACCAAAACGACTTGAGACACACACGAACCGCATATGTGCTGTGAGAAAAGGGAAACCGAATCTCTTTTGGTACTTTTGCATGACTAATATACGACATAGTTCTTTGCTCTTGGTTTTTATCTCCCATTTAGAGGTATCGTAATAATCAATAATATTTAGAGTGGGCATCCCGTAATCGCCTCTGATTTTTCGACATTCCTAACCAAAGGCAAGCTGGTGGGATACATGAGCAGCATAGCGTGCAATGGCTAACTGAGACGCTGTTGCCAAAAACACCTACAATAGAAGAGCTTTTATCAGAAATCCTGGTAACTTTGGCACTATGCACTCTTGTAGTGCCAGCGTGCGTGATGTAGCTCACAGTTCATTCGCAATAAGCCTAAATATGCAACATTGCCGCACATGCGCGTAATTTTATTTTCCCATCATTCTTCTTACAAAGCCTTTGTTGAGAATTTTCCGATAGCGCATCTCTGCATGCAATAATGGGAATCGCGAAACACTTCTATGGCAGAGGAAAAGAAAGAATTTATTTGCAGTAGCATTTGACGCACCATAATGTTTTATATAAGTGGTTTATAAGAGAGACAAACGGATATGAGAGACTCAGCAAATTTATTGATTTTTTAATTGAAGCAAATGAAAACTGTACTTTATTTTAGGCTGCTATCTCAATAAGATCGTCGGCATTTTGGTTTGTAGAAAGTGTATACGTTGTTACCGCAGACTTCCTCTTGGTACTCCCTGCAAATACTGTCCGGCGTATCATGATACCGATCAACTTTATGCTCTCGGACGTGCACTTCGCAGTGTCGTATCTCTGTAAAGATGCGCCAAATTTAGCCAGAAAGAATGAACGCGGCACAGTTCGAAGAGCTAACTTCTTATTGTGATTATAACAGGTGCGTCGGGAAAGAGAAAGCCCGCCAGTCGAAAAAAAAGTGTATTCTGTGCTTTTCCAAACGCTGACGTCACTTTTACCATCGCAGAGAGTTTATAAAGCCACAGACGGCTATTCTGCAGGCAACTATGGTAAGCACATGACGAAAGAATATTAATTAGGTAATTGTGGGCATATAATGCGGGCAAATGAAAGGGTGTATCGTAAAGCGAGATGCCAACAGGTCTGTTAAAGACAGTTACGAATGATCGTCAGGGGAAATTGACGATTGGGCTACAACGATACTTTTTTTGCGGTATTTGTATAGTCGAGTGCAATTTAACATATTTATATGCATTCCATTGTCCTTATACACAAAAAGTTTACACCTGCCAGCTTCGTTGGTGCTGCAGGCTACTTTGATATTAAGTGGTAGCAAAGGCTTTTTTTTTCTCCTTCGCTACGACTTACAAGTCTAATCTAGCAAGCGCATTTTCGCTGCACATGTTCTGTATCTCGGGAGATCGTTCGCACAAAAGAAACTACAGGAAGGCTGATTGAAGTGTTACCTGGCTCCATTTTACTGATTGAATTCTAAATGGCCAAAGATTCGGAGAAGGCATGATGGTGTAGTGCTTATGGCATTTGGCTGCTGATCGAAACAATGCAGGATAGAATCGCGACCGGTGCTGCTACATTTCAGTGGATTCAAAATTGTTAGGCCCATGTGCTGTGTGATGTCAGTGCACATTAAGAACCCCAAGTGGTCGATTTTCAAGAGTCCCCAACAACGGTGCTTCTCTTTACCATATCTTGCTTTGGGGCTTTGAACCCTAGAACTCAAACAGCCCGGAAATGACAAACAGGATGGCGCACAGCTACAGATGAACGCGTGGGAAATTAATTGATTTATTTTTGTGGCTTAACGTCCGAAAACTAGCTCTGATTATGGGAGACGCCGTAGTGAAGATCTCCGGAAATTTTGACCACCTGGGTTCTTTAACGTGCACTGACATCGCACATCACACGGGCTTCAACATTTCGCCTGCATTGACATGCAGCGAGGGCCGCGATTCGATCCCGCGACCCTCGTATCAGCAGCTGAGTACCATAGCCACTGGACCACCGTGGCGGGGCGTGTGGGAAAATCAATCGGAGTTGCATCCGCATGTGATTTTACTTCCTGAGGTGTTCGATGATGTCGTCAGTCGCCCTTCTGTGCAAAGCTTGCAACGCTCTGCAAGCTACGGGTAAGGAAAATTTATAACGCAGCGAACTTTCCGTAAAAGCATAAACGGTCCACCGGTCACATCAGCGCTATAACGTGCAAGGCAGTGGCCAGCGGGCGGGTTGTTTTATGGACCTGAGTGAGACCGCACTGATGAAAGAAATCGATATGACGATTCAGATAACTTTGTCAGTGGGGTGGTTAACGGGAGTATTTTTATTTTATTCTGCAAAAATTGCCTCAAAACATGCAGTTTTATCTCTTTCTTTTCGTTTGCTCCTGGGAGATAGCCGACGTTTGGCTCGGACATTGCCAGAAAGAAATCCTATACGTAATATTTATTTGAAGTTTCTCCGTTTAATACAGAATGGCGCAACATGTGCCATTCACCGACATTCCTGAATGGCTGCTGAAATAATCACATCATTCACAATGATGCTATTCGCGATTCCTTGGATGTAAACGCTACCTAGATCGTATTGCGTAGAAAGGTTATGGTAGTGTGGTACCGCCGTACGAAGTTGACTTCAGTTAGGGTAGTATAAACACAGGTGTGACCGAGGCGGTTGTACATGGCTGACCACTCTAGCGGGTATTGTATAGGTTATTGGTACTTCACGAGCCCAAGATTATTTCGTGCGTCTCTGTAGCTGGAGAGTGTATTTCGAATCGCACCCCTCTGGCTACCACTTGAGGGATAAGTGATCTGTCTGAGCATGTGCATTTTCAATTGCCATTTAACAGTTTGAGTAAAAAAGATGTCCCAGACGTGCCCGTCGTCGTACGTCGTAGGTGGTTTTACTGTGCCGCAGCTCTCAAGCGTTAGTCGATGGCGACGAGAAGCTTGCACAAAGGCTGACATGAGCAGTGGGTGAGGAGACATGAACGCAGTAGGGTGCCCTGCGTAGGAAGTGTAGGAGGTACATCTGAAGCCGGCGCCAGCCACTTAGACATAGATCGTCTCTTGGTAAGCGGGTGTACTACCGCTTGAACGTGATATGCACTGTCTGACTAATCATAAGTACAGACGGGACTGTTACTGCCCCATGGTGGAAGGCGTCAGTAGGGTGGAAATGCAAGTCACACTTCACGCGCTGAATACCCTGCAGGAGACATGTGGGAGTACCAGGTAAACCTCACTCTTCTTGCGTTGGCGGACAGGTAGGAGCCCGCACGACATTCAGGAGGAAACCGGAAACACGTGGCATAATTATGAAGCTGGTACTAGGTTACTAGGTACCAGCTGAAGCTGGTACTAGGTACCAGCACGACAGCGTACGGGTAGCTGTGAAGTTCATGGCTACAGGACTGCACATTCTAAAGGCTGTTTACTTTGAGCAAAACAGAACTGAAGAACCTGACATGCCTTGTCGGAGGTGCGGTAAAGCCATTACGTGCCTCAAGTCACCTTCGTCATCCTCATTAGAGCACTTTTACGGGTGCAGTAGCCGCGGTAGCGTGGCAGCGGGTCGCTCTCTGGAATTCCTCCTCAAGTCGCTATCGTGGAGTAACAAGAGGGAGACGACGTGGCTCTGAAAACCACATAAGGAGGGAGTGGAGGGGGTGAGGGGAGGGTGACAAGTAGAAGAGAAGAAGCTGCATGTTTTGGTGCAGCGGACAACCATACCGTTGAAGTGTGGCTTGTGACAAAAGCTCGTCGTGCGAGATGCGCGAGAGACCCAGCTGCGTGGTACAGCGCTATGCTTCTGCGCAATGTTGATGCTGCAGAGCCTTAAACATGGCCAGGAACTACATAGGGGAAACGTTTGAGCACGCGACTGCCGCCAACTTTATGACTGTTTCGTTTACTATGCAAGTTGAATTTTGAGCAATATTCTTTCCATGTAACCGAATAAACTTCCGAATGTTGCGATTAGAAACACCAGTGATATCACCAGTACTAACATTAAATGCGAAGGATTTCTTAGTCAACTTCGGGGATTTTGATCGTGTCTATCTATCCAGGTGCCTGCGACTTTATGCTCTCCTGGCCGTTTCGTTAACGGGACGTATACGAACATTGCTATGCCACAACATGACTGTATGAACATAAATGACCGGTCATAACATGCAAATCATGATATGCATCTCACGAGCCGCATGATTTACGTGCCATGTCTTGGTGTTCTCCTGACCTTCTTGTTAATGCGATGTGTGCTAAAATTGGTATGCGGCAACATGACTGCATGACAAACACAAAGGACAGCTCATAACATGAAAATCATCACATGCAT
The DNA here is from genome assembly GCA_013339685.2 of Hyalomma asiaticum. Lineage (NCBI taxonomy): Eukaryota > Metazoa > Arthropoda > Arachnida > Ixodida > Ixodidae > Hyalomma > Hyalomma asiaticum. The sequence continues at coordinate 63,687,889 of CM023488.1, forward strand.
GTCATGAGCAGCATGTTTACGTGCCGCGGTCTTGGTGCTCTTGCGGCCGTTTCGTTAACTTCATATGTACCAAAATCGATATAGCGAGACAACAATGCATGGCCAACAGGTCCTAACGCGCAAACCATGACAGGTGTATCATGCACAGCACCATTTACATGCCATGGTATAGGGTCACTCGCGGCCGTTTCATTAAATGGACATATTTAAAAATCGGCACGATGTGACATTTCTGTGTGACGAAGATAAATTGTTGCGCAACTCTTCGTTAGGCAACTATGAACTACTACTTCTACACCCTTGAAACTTTTCAAAATACGTGAGTGCATATGTCATTTCTATATACATTTACTGTGTGCTACATCCCTCCGCCACGTATCGTTATACTGATATTACAGAGCGAAAGCTAGGATCTTGATGTGTGCTTCGCATTTCCTTGATTCCCACTGCACGTGGGATCTGCGATTTCTTTAACTTCCCGGATTCACCTAGATGGGGCTTGGCCAGGCATAAGCATTCGATCGAGAAAATCACTTGCATCGACCATTACAATTAATATCTCATTCTCACAAGTTTTCAGGAATAGGCAGGTGTGCGCAGAGGACACACCCCTTCGGCAGCGTAACCTTGAGATTAACGTTGGCTCTCTCATTTTACTCTTTCAGTCCTCTCTTGCTTCTTCTTTCCCTATTTTCCTTCCTCTTACATTGTCTTCTTTTTCTGGGTGCGCTGCGTCAAAGTCGTAACTTCTTTCTTCTTTTTTATGGTAGTAGTTGCCTTCCTCTTCTCTCTCACCGTCCTCCTCCTCATCATCGTAATTGTGATCTTCTCCCACTTATGCGTCGTCGTTATCTCTATGTATTTTCTTTCTCGTCCTGTTTCTTTATCTCTCGTCTTTATCAATGAAACAGCAGGTGAAGTCTGACAGCCTGCAATGTCCTGAAATACTGCTCCTACAATGTCAGAGCCATGCATGACAAGAGATTTCGTGATAGCCGGGGATGGATGCAACTGCTTGGTATGAGACGAATTAAAATCCACACAGGCGTGGTTCTTTCCCAATATTAAATGAGACGGGTTACTAACATGAGCAGTAGCGGCGGCTTGTGTCACACATTATCTGCTGAATTTTGGCCATTGTAACAAGCTTATAAAGGCTTAGGCTGCAAACTTGTCACTGACTAGTCACGGGATATTTCAGACAACTTTCTACTACATCTCTCTCTCTCTCTCTCTCTCTCTCTCTATATATATATATATATATATATATATGTGTGTGTGTGTGTGTGTGTGTGTGTGTGTGTGTGTGTGTGTGTGTGTGTGTGTGTGTCTGCAGTGACAGCACAAGGAGCATAGGACGACATCCATTGTCGCTTGCTTGGCAGCCAGCAGCGCAATACTTCTGGGGTTTAGTTTTTCGGCACTCTTCCCATTTCGGCACTCTTCCTGCTTCTTCTGTTTGTCTTTCGAGCGGCTCAATTTGTTCTTTTTCTCCTCCAGCATGTTCGGCGTCGTGGCCCTTCTCTCGATATGATTGTGGTTCAGTTAAAGAAAGGAGGCTAATTTCACCAGCCCATGTCGGGAGCACGGCAAAGCGTCCGTGTGGTAAAGGGAAAGGGACTGAAAGAGATAAAAAGGAGAGAAACGCCGTAGTGTACAGCTTTGACCACCTTGGATTCTTTAACGTTAACTGTAAGTACGCGGCCCTCTGGCATTATCGGCTCCATGGAAAATGCAACCGCTGTGGCCGGGTGGAACCCACCTTATTTGGGTGGAAGCAGAACGAGTAACGCTTACATGCATGAGGTTGTTGTGCACCTCTGGCCTCTTCCCGTCCTCTTTCTATAGAGATTCTCAGCTCTATAGTGCGGCATGTTGGCATAGCACCTAAGTTTTTTGTTTGCCCGATTGAAGTGCTGTCCCTCCGTAAAATCTGTGGGCATGAACGGAAAACTGCTAATACGTGTTTCCTATATATATATATATATATATATATATATATATATATATATATATATATATATATATATAATTGCTCCATTCGTCCTCTTTTTCCTACCACCCGCCCCGCACCCTTTGGTTGGTGAGCTGTGCCTCCGGGTAAAGGCTTCCCAATGTATAGCGTCCTTTCCACGAAGCGACACGCTTCATTTCTCGTCTCATTCAAGAAGGGGCATTGGGCAAGAACACTTTCAGGAAATCGTCGGTGAACGAATGCTTTGGTATATGTCGAGCAACGGTTGTCCGTCTACCTCCATGGCATACAAACTGAGCAATTACAGGAAATAGGTAACAGCATTACATCTACTGTTACTCATTGACGGAAATTGCTGAAGCTCTTGAACATTACTGTCGAGATAAGAATAAAAACATCAGCGTGTTGGTTGGGTTCATATTCGACAACGTGTGCACTTCGCGATATTAAGACAGGAAACGAAGGGCAACGTCCCGTGTACTCTGTATCGCGTTAGGTCTTTTGTCATATATTTTTCAAACGAATAACTTATCTAACATGAAAGGAACCTAATTCGTCACAACTAATCCCCGGTTTGTAACGCGTCAGGTGGAAGGCTGGGCACAAACAGGCGAGTATTAAAAATTAACACAGTAGCACCAGCATTGTGAAATTACGATGTTTTACCGAAAAAGAAAATAACATTTGTGGTATCACATTTGGGGGGTCATCTTTGGGAAATGTACGACGTGTTACCAGGAAGACCTTGAACTTTACTATGTGTCGGCAAGGGTGATCTTAACGTTGAGGATAATGTCCCAGCTGAAATTGCACCTTTGCTTATATTCTTCGTAGGCAAGAATATTGAGCTCTGATACAAAGAATGATAACATTTAGCAAACGATTGAAAGCTCTCACTTACCATCAACATAAAATAGGAAAAGGGCGCACCCATCTTTGGGTTTGTACACCAAGAGTAAAAGGTCGAGATAGGTGGCATTTCCTGAAGGAAGACAAAATTCTTAGTCACAAATCGCAAACTCAGCCCCAGCTGTGTATTTTAAACAACCCTTTTGATGGCGTAAATTAATATTAATATACAGTACCTCCCTCAGGAATAAAAAAAGGAACGCCTTACATTGCATCCACAAGCCCAGCCCCAGCTGTGTATTTTAAACAACCCTTTTGATGGCGTAAATTAATATTAATATACAGTACCTCCCTCAGGAATAAAAAAAGGAACGCCTTACATTGCATCCACAAGCCCACGTCGATACTGGTAATATGATGGCCTCCTGCGGCACATATTTTGAGCAATAAATGCTCACCGCGAGCCTACGTTTCCGCTATAAAGCCTAGACCGAAAAAAGGCAGATCGACAAAACGTTTTGCGATTCCGCTTCAGAGCTCTCATCAACGCCTAGCTCGCCAGTGAAGTTTTGCACGAAAGGAGTTTTCACATATTTTCAGTGCGGTGCAAAGTACGCATTTTTCACTACGTTGCCATAAGCTGCGAAGGTTGCTCGAGGCAACGGAGCCAGAAAACATGTGTACATTCGATGGCCCGCCCAACGCCAATAAAAATAACGTTAAGACATAACGCTGTGGTCCTGCATGTAGTCAAAATTGCTAAAATCTCCGAAATAACTGCGTAACAGTTCAGTGATAGTTATTCCCCTGCAGCACGTGCAACAAACTGTAGCATAGTAAGCAGTAGCTGGTGGACAATGCGTTGCTGTAGCTACGTCAATTACACCTTCATCAGACCGCACGGGGCACGTCAAAATGGCCGAAAGCGTACATTCGGGCAGGGGCTTCAAAGATGGGTTCGATGTGCTCGGAGGTACCGCTGTACTTTTCAGGGTCCTGAACAGCAGTTCCATTCTTTAGAGCAGCAACGCACAATTCTCGAAACGCTCGTGAGTTCTCCTCCATGGAGCATCAAACCAGTGCGGCTGTTTAAAAGCTCTTTAAACTCCACTTCGTGAGAGACCCCACCTCAGAAGCGCAGCAAGTAACAAGCACAGTTCCGAGATTGGTTCGTTGTGGATCACAGTGTGTTGAACACCCTGCCTCAACATTATTACGCATATTCGTCCGCTTTAGGCTAAGGCTGCAGAGCAGCAGTTTCGAAGTATCTGAGGCTACATGTACCGTGCAAAAAGAAAAATAAATGCAAATTTAAAAAAAGGAACTGTCTTTTCTACGTCCACCGCGTGATTTGAAATCACTGATTGCGAGTTTCCCTGATGCCAAGTTACGAGGCTGGATACATAGCCGTCTTCACTCAGTGCGCAATGCTCCATCATCTTGAATCTTCATTAACGTGAACAGCTCATCAGAACATATTTTTCGCGACAGGTTTAGATTCTCAGAAGAAATGTCCGAAAGAAGAATAAGTTTTTGCGTCTGCCTTACCTAGTGTCATACGTTCACGCATGGAAGGATTATGGCGTTCTCCTTCAGAGAAAAGTTCAGCATAAATAGTCTGAGGTATCCTGTAAGAATGTTATAAAAAAATTTTGTAAAAGAATATGTTGCACGTATTCTAATAAGATGCATCGTAACAGCGTGCGCCTCCTCCTTACCAAAGGAGATAATCTACTATTCGAGGAAGGGGTCTCCGTATGACCTTCGATTCGCTTTTCCTTGAGCGAGATCACTGAATCTTACGCCTGTGAATTTTTTTCAAGGCGCTAGCACTATCATTAAACAGACCATTACGTTTCTCACAGAGCACAATGGAAGACACCCCCAGGTTATTCATAGTTTAGGTTGGCCTTAATAGTGTCAAATGTCCCTACCGATAGGAGCGTACATGCTATGGAAGTAAGACACAGGATTTCGCTACGAGGTGATCTTTAAGTGCGTTCACAGTCATGGTAGAAATCTGCACGAAGCGATAAATAGTTTATTTCCTACGCTTTGTCGTGGGAACAAAAACTAGCGAAGCAGTCGCAAGCCTGTCCCCGCGGGGTAATTGCGAAACTCTAGTGCTAATACGTTGCATCGCCCCCTAACAACCACAACAACGGTTGTGCTGTGTGCTAGCCTTTCGCAGAGGCTATCGAATAAGGAGGAACGCGACATGTTCAACGCCATTTTCGGTCGGCATACGAAGGCGCGAGCCTTGCAATGGGAAGTTGCCAGTGCGCTAAACTACAGGCTGGCTTGTTGGCGAGTGGAAGGAGCAGTTCTCCTCTGTGGATGTTTTCTGCCTCGCGCTTTACCACTATGCGACACTTTGGTTTCGTGAACAACCACTGGCGGCGCAGCATACACTGTGCCTACGCCCTCCGAGTAAGTATTTCCTGGGCATGCAAAGCCAAAGCTACTGAACTACTGAACTCGGTGATCTCAAACGCGCCGAGCGTAGTGGACCGGCTTCTTCTCGATATGCTACGAGCTACAGCCATCTCAGGCGCTTAAAGTGACCGCCTACCAATTCTTAAGGCACGTAACGTACTATTCTGAGCAATATGAAAGGGAACAGAGGAACGCATGGCAAATGGCCTGAAACCCAGGTATCGGTGATACGTGGCGGCAGCCGTCAGAAACATAGTGTAGAGGGGAACGCTGTTCTAACATCTGTTGGCACTCCTGCCGTGCGTTGGTTTGCTCAAAGTGCAGGACTTGGCATTGTAACAAGCGGTTCTGTGAAGAAAACAAACAAAGATGAAAGAAAAGGAAAGGAATCGTTGTGTGCCACTGCGACAATTACCGCGTCTTATCGAATATCAGACGATACCGTGTTATCGCTGAAAAATCGGAAGTTGCTGCTTTGTAGAAACGTCAGCGTGTCGGGAGTGCCAAAAGTTAATGAAAGCGCGCCCTCCTTTCCATTTCGTTTTCACAGCGCCATCCCCGTATCGCTCTAAATCTGTTGCGAGACTGCTTGCCACGCGTTCCTGTGTTCCCTTTCATATTGCTCACAATAGTACTATCCCGGCCACGGCGGCTGCATTTCGATGGAGGCGAAATGTTAAGGCCCGTGTGCTGTGCGATGTCAGTGCACGTTAAAGAACCCCAGGTGGTCGAAATTTCCAGAGCCCTCCACTACGGCGTCTCTCATAATCAGAACTGCCTTTGGGCCGTAAAACCCCGCAAAACAACAACACAATAGTACTTGTTTTCCTTATTTCGTGGGAAATCTACTGGTTTGATTGTACAACCATGCATGTAAGAGCAGCGAGGAAAAGCCTTTGAAACATTTTTCTTGAGATTTTCTTGCCTGTGAAATCTTATAAGCAGCGGATGCTTCTCACAGCGACCGACAGCCACCGAATCTGTTGGCGCCAGATTAAGCCGTGACATAGCGCTGGGCGAAGCCGCGCGCATACACCGCAGTTATAAGGAACATTTCGGTTGTCGTGCAGCAGAAAGCCACGAAGGCTGTGCTCAAGTTCTTGCGCGCAACGGGCCTCGCGAACCGTCTATGACACTGCCGTGCTTGTGTGTATGCGCGATGCGACCTCTCTCTTTCTCTCTTTATTCTTTTCTTCCATCCCTTTCTGTCTCCATTCACCCTTTCCCCAGTGCAGCTTAGCAAACTGGATATTTTCCTTCTAGTTAAACTCCCTGTCTTCCGCCCGTCATCCCTCTCTCTCTCTCTCGGTTGTCGTGCAGGCTGTATCTCTTCGCTGTGTCGACTTATTATACTGCGTAGAAAGGAAATAACAAGGAGGAATGAGTTTTAAAGACGATAGTCTTTCTTGGGATACACAAACGTAGAAATTTTGGTCTGTCTTCCTGTTTGTCTGCTGTCACACGATTCAGCCATCCGGCGAAAGTTTAAACACTTGCCTAACGCCCGGCTATCTGGAACTTGCATATTTATACGGATGAGGCATCGGACCTCTAGTGTTCTTCCGGAGCGGTGGTTGTCCCAGCGAAAGCTTCCACCATCAGTTTTAACACAGACCACCCGACGACATCACAGCTGCGGCACTCGCGGCGCCGCGTGCTGCATTTTGTGTAGTAAATGAGGAACCACTCCGACAATGGTCAATCTTTAGCGATTCAAAGGCGGCCTTGCAGTCCTTGCTGGCAGCCCTGCGGCGCGGATCATACGAGGAACTGGTGTTTCACATCAGGTCTTTTCTCCATACATCACATGAGAAGAGACACCACGTGACGTTTCAGTGGTTGCCCAGTTTGCCCAGTCACTGCGGCGTCGTTGGAAACGAGTATGCTGACAATGCCGCCAGGTGTGCACTTCAAGGCACAAAAGTTGAGACCATATCTCTCCAAGGTCCGGCGCTGCCAGGCAACTTCGAGCGGTTGCACAGGAAATTACACTCTCGCTGTGGAGTGCCTCAAGGAGCCACACAATTCAGAACAGCCGACAACACCACCTGTCGTCTTTACGGCATTTTCGATTGCCACCAAAACTCCGCCGAACAGAAGCCACCCTCCTTTATCGTTTGCGGTTAAGAGCGGCTTTTACGAACTATTATTATTTTATAATCGGAATTAATCTACGCAGAGGACGTGGTTTGAATCCTCCTCGGTCCTTTTTTATTTTACAGCGTAAGCTGTTATGAGATGAGAACAAGGGCCGTTCTTGCGCCGTAGTTATCCGCCGCCGCCGCCTGTGTCCGTAACCGCTATCGCGCAAATTTTAGAGAAAATAACAAAGGCCGCGGAGGACTCAAACCACGTCCTCAGCGTGGATTCCGACCCACACCCTCTGCATGACAGTCGAGCATTCTACCACTGAGCCACGCGAGTGCTTCAAAAATTTGCACTAAAAACCTAAACAGGTATAACGTCTGCAGAGAAATCGTATGAACACATGTAATGTTACGTGGCAGAATAATAATACGCCACTACACGTCGGGGAATGTGGATTGCATAGCGAGTTCGAGGAATCATTTGAAATAACACAGGGCCTGCACGGTTTGTAGCTCTGAACCCATTACAGAGGCATCATCAACATCATCATTATGAAACAATCTTCTTCAACATTTCCGTCATAATTATTGCGAAGCGCTGCCCTTTCAAGCAGTTTTGTTGTATCGTGCCATGCATCACGCGGCAGGCGACGTACGCAGCCGCGCCAGCAACCTGACTTGGCTCTTCGATATACCTGTTGGCGCCTCCTCGTAAAGTGCGGACCGCTGCTGAAGAAGCGAATCGCATAGCTACTCGCGCGGCTGCAGCAAGGCAACGTCGGGCACAACAGGCAGCTGTGCAGAGAGAAGCCCAAACCGCAGCTCGTCGTCAACGCCGGGCCGAGAGTTCAGTTCGTTCTCGGGAAAACGACGCCAAGAGACTGTCTAAGATGCGCACTTATACAGATTTGCACGTTACAGTACCGCAGTAATTATGGCATAGTTGGTACTTCCCTACATGGCGAAATGATAAGAGTTATGGCGCAGGGCATACCTATCACCTCTACTTGCACTAGTTTCCTCAAGCGTTTAAAATGGCCTCCAAGAAGGTCGCTTCTGCAGCTTATGTTGCCACTGTCCTCCGGTTCCGCGCAGGCCTGGCTCATTTTTTTAAGAGTTTGCGCGGTAGCGGTTACGGACACAGGGGGCGGCGGCGGCGGCGGACAACTACGGCGCAAAAACGACCCTTGTTGTGATCTCTTAACAGCTTACGCTGTAAAACACAACCATCACTTAAGGTAAGCGCGCGTAACACGGCGAGGAAGATGCGAGAGATTGTGCGCTTTGGGAGAAAGACGAAGACGCCACGCTTGCCGGCGTGTAAATGATCGATACGCCTTCAGTCCACATGGATTACGAACAAACGCCTTGCACGTCAGTGCACTACAGCAAGTCGCAGATGCGCAGCGCCAAATATATATTTCAGTCGTAATAAGTCTGGTTTTCATTAGGAGCCTATCTTTGGTGTTGCAGAGAATCAGGAATGACGGATCGTTTCCTTCTCTATTGCCGCTGGTTTTCTTCTCTCGGTGGAATTTTTTCCAATTCATGATTTGATGAACAGCAGTTATCTTTAACAACATCAGTTTTTGGTCCCTCTAAGCATAGTATAAGCCGCAATGAAGTTTTGTCAGCTTTGAATAAATTTATCGAAGCCTCCGGTAGATTACGCTGCTAGTGTTATCGATCACAATGTTTGCTTTCCACAGTTTTTTTAGGAAATTTTAATTCTTTCTCGTATGAAAACTCTTGCCTCTTTGTTATTTTCGCTTAGATTTAACCTTGGATATTTATTGTTTTCCCGTTCAATATATCGACATGTGCGGTTGGTTTCGTGAACGCCGTTATCCTCAACTTCACCGCACGTGTCAATATCATTACCTGCAGTGGGACCAATCCCCCTCGTCGGTATGTGTAAATTATAGAAGCCACAACAAGAACAACTACATAACTACGACCTGTCGCGTTGCATCTAATGCAATATTTATGAGTGGGAAAGCAGTACTGCGAAATTGGTAGTCCTGTTTAGTGTCACATTACGATGCGTCTGTGACATGACAGTAAGCTAGGTGCACGGCAGCGCATGACTCCTGTAGTTCTACCACTTTCTGTGTAACTTTCAATTGCTAATTCGGTTGTGCAAGCCCGTGTCTTCAGAAGAAACCATTTCCTACGCGAACGTGAGTGGTTTCTGAGATATAGATGAGCTTAACGACCCAAAGTGTTATCAATGCAACTCGAAAGTTTCTGCCGAAGAACGTAGAATGTCTCACAAGGAATTCAAATTGACGGGTACTTAAGGTGAGTGAGCGAATAGATATAAAAATGGCTGGTAGCACCAAGAAATGTCGTTGAAAGTGATGAGATATTCAGTTTACTTGCAGCCTGAGCGTATAGATATGCCCGTAGTCCTAATTGTCACTGTATATTTCGCGCAGATTGGTAAGTTATTGCACTGTAACGCTCAGTGTCTACCTGGAAAACGTTTCAAAAAAAAGTTTAGTGTGAAAAAAGGAGAACTTTATAAAACTCACGATTTGGAAGGTTCCGAATAATTCATGTGAAGAAGGAAGAAAGTGTCAGTAACTCTTTGTGGAACGTAATACTGGCAAGCTTCCGCATCGGTATGATTGTTTACAGGATGGGTTGTAGAATAGACATATATCTTTTCTGTTGTGTTGAGCAGCTGAAAGTAATTACCAAAGACCGTATGTAATACACAGCAGTTCATTCGTAGCAAAATGTAATACCTCGTGACTTTGATATAATACATGCGCCAGCATACGCCTATATGCACTCACATTTGCGTGCGCCCATATGTATCGCAGTTTTGGACGCAAAAGGTTCGATGCAATAAAATTTAAGGAATGCCCGCCACTTTATCACGTAGCCAAGAAGACCTGACACCGCTCATAAGAGTGTGCAAAACGGTTTGGGTTTCTATACATGACGTGGTACACAACATCAAGAATAAGAAGTCAAAAATATTGCACCATTGGCTCTCGTATTCCGCTCTTACTGCTAGATTACCTTAGTAGTTGGTGAATGAACAGGTGCCCCAGAATCATGGCGCTATAAATAAAAAAACCATCGTCACTCATCTGAGTGGCGCAACACTACGGTATTCGTACACTCACAAAATGTGAAAATCCTCGTCCTTATAGACGCGATAGCAGAATGAATACACATTCGGAGCATTGCAGATCAAACAGAACCTTACACATGTCTTATGATTGCGAATGCTTCGCAAACCCGTTACCAATGTTCCTACGCACACGTCCTAACGAATATAGCGAAGAATTTTTCCTTCCCTCTGAGAGCCAAGGTAAAAACTAATGTTGAAGTTCGAGTTATTCCCGAGCATACTTTCGCCCCATGTTGATTCGCTGTCTGATAACGTTTTAGCAAGCAGATTTGGTGAGGACATGCTTCCTTCTTTGAAAATCTACCTCTTGTGCTTAAAGGGTCCCTCTAACGTTTTTTTTTTTACATTGCGTCACTGATTAGGCAACACAATTGTGAAATCATTCAGGCGACAAATAAAGCGAAGAACCATGCGCTAAGGCAGCTATGGGCTTATTTCTGTCGCCTTCCGCCATATCACTGCTGTTCCTCCTCAATTCGATTAGCTGCGGAGTCCGCGCTAGCGACGGCTGCGCCTCCCGCGTAAGCCGCCCTGCGGAGCCCTCCGCAGCGACATAGCGCACCGATACCTTTACTGAGGTCGCCGGCCTCGGCAGTGCTAGCCTCTGTAATAAAGTCCCGGCGACTCGTGTGTACGCCGCCAGATGCCGCCACGATACCGTTGGCTGAAACGAAAGAGCACGTTCTAGGAGCATTTTGTTCGCGGTTAGGTTGGGAAAATTACGTGCGCGTCACCTGTTATGGGCCAATTAGCGACCTCCCATCCATCGTTCGAGAGGTGGGGGCGTTTGAAAACGCATCTCGGCGAGCCGCTGCGACCTTTCGCGATGCACGTGTTCAAAATCTTATTGTAAATTACTCACTTTACGCAGAGCGCTGAAATCTCTCCTCTAATGATCCTAATGACTCGCTGTACTGGATCACCAAGTTTGCACAAAATCGTCAAAACCGTTTCAGAGTCCCTTTAATGAGCGATCCTGAAGCATTCACAAATGCATGAAGAACACACATAGCAGCCTTCTCAACTCCGCGCCGACATCTCATCTTATAGGGAGGTACAACATTTATTAGTTATTAGGATATGGGTATTTTTAAGGTTAACGCCAATGATCGTTGACAAGACGCCCTAGCATGGGTGACTTTCACGGAAGTATTGTGTGCCATTCACAACTCACTGTTGCAGAAAAGAAAGATCGAGGCGTGTTACTTGCCGCTCACCTTTTATCTCGGGGTAGGTAAAAGTCAGGTGTTTCTGACACAAGCGTTCTTTATGACGGGTTCGTGAAGGTATTACTGACGCATTTCCGGAAATGATGTCAGCGAAAATGCACATTCATTGATCTCCGAATGAATTAGAAAGAAAAATGCGGGTGACGCACAAAATGCAGTTCACAAATTATTGTTTCGCGACCTTTCGTGCCTATAGCTATTGTGCCCCTACACATAAAGGCTACTGTGGCAGAAATGAACCGTGTACGTTTTGCAACGCATCTTCGCCAGGTACTATTATGTCGCCGACCGTAAATGTATCCTTAAGCGCCGGAACCATCATACCGTACCTTAGTTGCACGTTTATTTTATCTTTATTACAAATGCTTTCAAAGCCCGAGGGTATTACAGAAAGGAGTGGTTAGCATAGATATACAAATGCGCCGAAATACATTTCTAAAAATAAAAGTTAACGAAATGTCATGTCATGAATGGCACTTTTCATGTTCATATCAATAATTGCTGTAATGGAAGCGGGAAGGTGGTTCCATTCTCTGCTGGTCTGGGGGATAAAAGAATAGTTATATAGGTTTGTTCTGGAAAGCCGGACACCAACCTTAATGCTGTGGTCCACGCGTGATGAAATGTAGTCAGGTTGAAGAAAAAGGTGGCTTTTTAACTCTTCATTTTGATGATAAACTTTGCGAAAGAGACAAAGACGAAGACATTTACGACGTAAGGACAGATCAGGCAGTTGTAGTGTGTTCTTTATTGTAGATACAGAGGCGCAGCGGGAGTAATTACATGGTCCTCCAACATGCAAAGTGCAGAACGCAATTGTATTCATATTTTCAGCATACATAGCACGCTCTGTGTGTGGCGGCTGGCTATGCGGTGTCAAGTCAAGCTCTCCGCTGAAAGCCTCGCTTCGCCAGCTCTCGCTCTCACAGTACAGTGAACAGGGACATGAAGTTTGTTTAGCGATAGCGAAGACCAGAGCTCCCGAGATTGAAGCCGCACTGCAGGTGCGTCATCGAGGATCCAAGCGTGGGTGGATGCAACGACAGCGGTACGATCCTCAAGCGAGGGCAGGGGAAGCCGAAGCGCAGTAAAGTCACGCTTTTGTTGGGTAAATACATGACCACAGTCAACGTAGATGTACTTGATGAATGTGAACAAAACAGTATATGCGAAAGTGAGGAGTTCTTTAGGAGTTGATTAAACTATAAAGTGGTCTGGTTTCTCATGTGGTAAATTTTCGAATGACTGTGAATTTACTAAGAGAGAACTTGCTAATATTAGCATTTAGGTCAGTATTTATAAATTCCAATTATTTTTATTGGTTTTATAAGCGCGCCTTGGTACCTTTCTTGCTTATTCTTGCTCATGGTTAGCTTCGGTCTCCTGATTTTTCATTCAAGCATATTGCCCCAGCACCTCCACCAAAATGGAAAGGAACAGAACAAATTGTGGAATTATATACAGCGGTTATATATTGCGCTGACCAAGGTCGGAGTGACACCACGTTTACCCCAGATATATCATCGTCTTCTTTCGTGGGTGCTTTCCGGATCCCTGTAACCGCACATCCCACTGTGGGTCAGCGTCCTTAAACGTCACTTAAAAATTGTAACATCCAGTGCGACCAGTTTGCCTGGTGGGTATGTGTCATTTATACAGACCATACAAACAACGACATTTTGTAACTGCGTTTTATGGTGATGCGTTGAGAGGTCGTGAAATATAGTGTTGGCTTTTGCTCGTGTTCTGGATTTTCCAGCACATTTCCTCAAAGCAGTCGTGTTAATTCTCTGCAAGGCGCCCCTATTACGGCGCCTCCATTCAAGTCGGTGCCGCAGTCTACGCTGGCGCTACCACAGATCCTTGAACCAGAACGCTCCCTTTTACAGGCGACGCCGACACTGAGCCAATGTACCCGCCATCTTGGACTTCCCGTCCCCGTACGATATCTTCAGCTATTCACCCTAATGATTCAGAGAGCACTCGATGTCATCCTGCACCTGACTTGGCGGATGCCATCGACAAGCTTCAAACGCGTCTTGACTGGTCGAGCAACTAGTCTGTAAAGGCGTCGCCGGTTGTCTGAACAGCAGGCTTCGGTGCGCCCGGTGCGCCCAGCCATAGGTGGTGGCCATTGATTCAACGACTGAGATGCCAAGCTATGTTCACGTCATAGCTTTGTAAATGACAGGTATTGCCAGAAACTGTCTCGTCCTACATCTATTTCACAAAGGTGACGTCCCTAAGATCAATATTCGGTAGTTATCTATTTTTGTCAATCTTTAGTAGATAGTTAATTTGAGCTTTTTGCCCGGGGGACACCCAACAGGTGAGTTGGGAATAAAGTGGAATTGACTGATCGATTAATGTAGCTTTTGCATGAGCGATATGTATTTGTCACGATGTAGAGGACGTGTGCAAAGATGCGCGCACGACACTTATGGAGATTTTCTAGGAAAATCTCCGAATTTACTGAAGCACTTTGTAGAAGCCCTTATCATTTGCGCTCTCTCTAGGCGAAATTCACAGATGACTATCGTCCGACGTCGTATTTCCATGTGAAAGCAATGTATGCGCGAGGAAGCATAAGACGCATCTCTCATTTCTCTGTAAAACCGATTAAGTAGACCGTTAGTTACAGTGCATCTTACTCCTTACTTCTTCGTTGTGCAAGAAGATTTACCTTGGCAAACCAAGTGCAAATAAATAAATAAATAACTAAATAAATAAATAAATAAATTATATAAATAAATAAATAAATAAATAGATGAGATATATTCGTATGCTTTCCTCTGGCACGTAACGTGGTGTGTATGCGCAGCAGGGCTTTCGCGACGCTTTGCTTTATTTTTTATTCCTGTATATGACGTTCCACGAGGTCGCAGTGCAGGCGGGCAAGATCAGGAAAGAACGCAACAGCGCATAATGCTACAACAGCTCGATATCCCGCTTCTTGTAATAGCCCTCCGGACAAAGCGGCTGCGCCACTGGGCCGAGATCACCTAATCATCGAAAGGTCCAACTGCGCTTTCACTTTCACATGGCTAGTTTTCACATGGATAATTTTTAGTACTAAGTATACACTTTCCAACTTGTGCCACATTGCAGATATATGCCTCTGCATTTGATGCTCAAACTAATCAAACGTCACTATATATAACATATCGTACTTAAAGGGCAACTCCCATGGTTTTCCGATCGTCACCGATTTCTACTAATTTTCCTGTATTTGGCACTCGAACGCTATGTGCACCATGGTGCTGCTTTATGTCAAATTCATTTGCTTAAACTGAATTTTTAAGATTATTAGCGTGTTTCCGATTCATGCTGCTGATCGCGGTCTGTTTGTTACGTAGCAGGCTGCACACTACCTCCCGCTGCAGATGATTACGCACCCGCTAATGTTGGCACTGCCTGCGTTGTAAACGCGATCAAGCTGACATATTCCGCGAGGAGACCACGGTGGCGACATGCAATCTTCGGGTTTCGTCATTTGTATTTGCAAGCTCTGTCGTGAGCAGTAAAAGCGATAGGTGGAAGCTGACGTTATGCAGAAGGTTAGGTCAACGAAGCAGGGAGCATGAAGGGAACACGGTCTTCGAAAGAAGTGACATTTTGTTCTTTCGCGGGTCGCTTGCCCCGCAGTAAAAGCGCTTTCTTATGCTAGCTGAAGAGATGGTACTACTTGACGCATTGGGGGATGACGTTGATAATTTCTATTCTTCATCGCGCTGACCAAATATGCCGTGCTTATCATGTGAGCATGAATGCTGTGGCATCATAATAGGAAGCAGCTACCCATTTCGGTTTCGGCAGATCGTTCCTTGAATCATTAAACTTATTACTGAGGAGTCTCGAAAATTTTAACGACCACAGTTGTGTCAGGGCTGCCAGGGCCATTCGAAAACGCTAATAACTTGATGTGATGAAAAAAGAGCGGGACTTTCCCTGTAAATATGTCTGCATTCTTAAAGTACTATGAAATCCATCATACATATTCAAACATGTACAAATTCTCGAAAACTTACATCTTGGAGGTCACGCAACGTTGCGCTGCCGAGAACACTTAGCGGTGCACGCAGGCTGCCGCTCGCGCTGGCTATGAACATAAAGATGAGAACGTACATCTCAGCTCTCTGAGGCTGTTGGAATTTCTTTCCATAAAACGGCGCTTAACATAAATATATAGTGCACCCATCGAAGCATTGCTTGAGACATTCCGGTGGTTCACCTCTTTTGATATGATGTATTTTGTTCTGCGTTGCATTGAAGACGTCAGTGTTAACCTTAAGTACGTGTTCGGTGATTATAATACGTTTTCCAAGATAAGGTCAGCCTGTAAATGTCTCTTGGAGAGTTCCTTAAGAAAATGCACCTTGAAAATAACGGTACGATATTGTTAAATGCTGAGGATTTCTTGGCAGACTCAAGTCACCTTGGCTGCATCTATCTATCTATCTATCTATCTATCTATCTATCTATCTATCTATCTATCTATCTATCTATCTATCTATCTATCTATCTATCTATCTATCTATCTATCTATGTAGCCGCCAACCTGTCAGCGCTCTCCTGGTGGTCTCGTTCACTTGGTGTACACCGAGAATGGGTTGTTAGGATTAATGGGTGGCGAAAATTAGCGATTACTATTTTTGCCGTTAGTATGATGCACTTATCATGTACGTCATCAGTAAAGAACACATGCTCACAAGTCGCTCTCGCCTACAGAGGTAGTCTTAGGATATTGCCGCAGTTGACTTGATTTGGGCAATAAAGCCAACGTAAATCATGAGCCGAGTCAAAGAAACATTGAACGTTTCACTGAACACACTTTGCGTGGATGACAAAAAAAAGACTTAACGGTTGTTGTAGCTAGCGACTGAAATCTAGATATCACGAACCGACAGAGACAAACAAGCATGCTGCAATGTTCAAAGGCAAGCTGCAGCACCCTAAGCGAGTAGCATTGGAATTTGGACACCAAAGCGTTAAGCATGCCCTCTTTCATTCCTTCACGGCAGCTCGTTTCACGCGGAACATATCGGAAAGGAACATGTTGCATCAGCATTTGCGGTGCTGTTTGTCTAACGCCAATTTCGCTCCTCATTGCAATAACTATTAAACTTATACCAACGCAAAAAAAGGATACCTACGTGCTGTAATCACTCAGCATGCTCTCACAAATCTTCGCTCCCTTACGTAGGAATAGACTACGACACCACACCCACGACATCAACGTCAGCTTAAAGGGGAACTTCCATGGATTTTTCACCATGTTCTGTTATCGATGTTTTTCAACGCTGGTAGTGCTGCGGCAGCCAGCATGGTTTAGGTTTCTCAGAAACGCACCCATAAGTTTAAATAGCCGACTGAACCGTATGTGCGTACCAAAATGTAAACTGATAGACGCTATGAGCAACGCATGCGATGACCTCACAGCCTCTCCGCCTTCAGAAATATGTAGGTGGTGCCGTAAAAAATGACAATGGTGAGGTCATCTGACGATATATTGAATTGTGCCAGCTTTTCTCAACTTTACAGCGAAAATTTAAGCGCTGAAATATGGCCGTTCTGGTCTTGACGGCCCGCCTGCTCGGGTAGGCAGCACTGAAGGTAATGACGTCATAAACACACGGTGGTCCGTGTGGGATTCCGCTGAAACGGTTTAAATTGAATTTTGAGGAAGACTAAATGACTTGCGATCGCTCTGCTTGGCATAAGTTATTGCACTACCGAGGATAACATATATTGAAAATTCTATTGAGATCACTGGAAACTGAAAAATCGCCGGAGTAGCCTTTTGCGTAGCTTACTTGTTTATTCAAATATGATGACGCCCGCGCACAAACGTGAGCCGACTTTACGTCTTGAAATTAGCTATGTTTTGGTCGTCACACTGCTTTGCACTTTCCTGTTGAACAGAGTTACACACAGCAGCTGGTATAACAAGGCGGTTTACACTTGTGTGGATTCAGACAGATGGCTCTCTAGATTTTCAATACCCCCTATATAAGCGATGAAAAGTTCGAAGGCTCCGTAAAGATTATTGTGCATCGGAAGCTACATTAACCTCTCACTCTTATGCTAGACTCCTCGTCCTATAGACAACTATCGTCTCGTGTTCTGCCAATGTTAAGCCGTTTCGCGGAAAACTGCCTAGTGTCCCCTTCATAATTTCACATACTTAGGTACCCAGGCATGTTGCGAAACATTCACATAGTCAAGCAAGGTTCAGATTCGCACAGAACGACGTCAATTCAAAACGAGCACATTGACATTGAAGAGTTAAGCTATAGGTGGGAACTTGAGCGCGTCAAACGATAACTGATAATCGGCATCTTCTGATTGTCCTGGTCCATTCGTATTTGATAGTTTACTATATAAAAAGGCAGTAGGACAAAGAAACCAATTTATTCAGATACCCTAAAGGCCCAGAAGGCATTACATAGGGGGGGTTACAGTGAATGTGGCAAATAAATAAAATACACACTGAACAATGTACTAAGTATACATGAATAAGTAAACATGGAATGGTGTAAAAAAGGAATCATAAGGTAAAATTTCAGAACAATAAACATCATCAGTATCACATGAAACCAATAGTAACGATACTAGATAAACAAGACAAGCGGAACAGAATAAAACGCAACGTTAAAAATAAAGAGAGCATAAGAAAATCATCCCTAGTGATTCGAGGATAGAATGTTTCTATTGGCTTCCATTTTGTCCTAGAAATGACTTTAGACTACTTACAAATGAGTCATGATTCACAATGCATACAATGTCAGCGGGAAGAAGATTCCATTCACGAATGGCGAGGAGAAGTGGTGAGTGAAAGAGGAGATTAGTGCGGGCGAAAATAGGTTCAATTTTATGTTGGTGATCGAGTCGCGAAGATATATGACGAGCTGGCCTGATATTGAAGATAGCGTGGGATGACTGATTGAAGTGAAGCTTATGAAAGAAAGACAATAGTGTCAGCAACCTGCGATTTTCTAGAGGAGCTAAATTCAGTGAAGATTTGATTTCAGTTACGCTTGATGTTCGTAAGTAATTTTTCGTGATGAAGCGAGCGCCCTTATTTTGTACCGACTCCAGTTTCTGTTTGAGGTAGGCCTGATGCGGATTCCAGATGAAGGAGGCATATTCGAGTTTTGAGCGTACTAACGTTTTATAAGCAAGAAGTTTAGTTTCTGAGTTCGCCGGATGCAAATTTCGCCTTATGAAGCCAAGTGATCTGGATGCCTTACAAACAATTGCGTCTATATGGGCGTTCCAGGATAGGTCTGATGACAAATGAACACCAAGGTATTTTATTGTGGATACAGAGTCTATGGGCATGTTGTTCAACGTGTCGTCGTATAACACGAGGTTAGCCGTTGTCCCGAACGTGATAGCTTTTGTTTTGTTTACGTTAATTTGCATTTGCCAATTGTTGCACCATTTACTAAGATTTACAAGGTCAGACTGAAGGAAGCTAGTATCCTGAGGGTTACTGATTTGCCTGTAAATCACGCAGTCATCCGCGAATAATCTAACTGTGGAATGCATACCATTGCTAATATCGTTAATATAAATTAAAAACAAGATAGGAACCGAGCACGGAACCTTGTTGTACACCAGATTTGACGTGAATTAACGGAGACGAATGATCATTAACGAAGACAGATTGGTATCGATTAGCTAGGAAGTTGGTAATCCACCTAACAACTTTTGTATTTATGTTAAGACCTGTAAGTTTATGAACAAGCCGCAAGTGAGGAACCTTGTCAAAGGCCTTCGCGAAATCAACAAATATAGCATCAATTTGATGCAAGCAGTGAACAGAGTGATGCAGGTCATTAATTAATTCGAACAATTGCGTTTCGCAAGAACGACCATGCAAAAAACCGTGCTGATTGATGAAAAAGAAGTTATGTTCAGTAAGAAACTTCATGACAGCAGATCAAATTATATGTTCTAGGAGTTTGCAACAAGTACTAGTTAAAGATATTGGCCTGTAATTTGATGGGTTAGATGGGTCACCAGATTTAAATGTAGGAATTACGCGAGCTTCTTTCCAATCATTTGGGACGCATCCCGTGTCGATAGACTGCTGGAAAAGTGAGGCCAAAATGTCACATATTGCAGGTTTTGACATTTTGAGAAGCTTAGGGCAGATGCCGTCAGGACCAGGAGCGGCATTAGTCGGAAGACGATCGATGCAGGAATGTATCCCTTCCGGGGTGATAGTAATGTCGAGCATGCTTGAATGTAAAATGGGGACCTCAAGATCACTTGGAACAGGGGCCTCATCCGTGAAAACAGACGAAAAAAACTCGTTGAATTCTGCAGCAACCCGTGCCGGAGAAAGAATGTTACCATCCTTGGACAACGACACCGTGGAATTTGTTGCGTAATTAGGCTTAATAACTTTCCAAAACTTTTTTGTATCGTTACGAAGCATGTTTGAAATGTCGTAGTTGAAAAATTTATCTTTGGCTGTTGTTAGTCCAATTCTGCATAAGTGCGCGTGCTCGCGATAAAGCCTCCAATCTTCCTCAGATGCTGATTGTTCAGCTTTGCGATATAAACGTTTCTTTTTATTAATAGTGCGTTTCACATGCGTCGTAAACCAAGCGCTTTGCGTACAGGTGGTTATTTTGATTCTAGGAATATGTTTTTCTTTAAGCGTGATCAATTTGTCACGAATGAGTGCCCAGTTTGTATTGACGTCGCGTTGGTGAAATGATTGCAAAAGGTCGATGGAAAATGCGGAAAGGTCAATTATAAGCTCGTCTACATTCGCCCGGTTGTAATCAAATATAACCTTCGCTCTGTTTTCACGCTTTTGCAGAGCGCATACGAACTCACAATGCAAGATATTGTGGTCACTGACGCCATCCAAAACATTTACCGAAACATTATTTGGTTCCGTAGTTAATATAAGGTCTAAAAGCGAATCATTACGAGTGGGAACAGAGACGATTTGGTGCAAATCAAACGATGAGAGCACGTCAAGGAAATGTTGACATTCACGTTTTCTTGTGCCATCCAGGGGTCTGCATGATTTCCATTCAATATTGGGATAGTTGAAATCACCGGCAAGAATATTGGCGATGTTGGGTACTTGTCTTGAACAAAACTTAGAGACTCGTTTAAGTAATCAGGAAATTCGTGAGACGAATCAGGTGGGCGATAGCAGACCCCAATGACACAAGTAGTACGTGCGGGCAGACAAAGACCAATCCATAAAATTTCGAGGCAGGAATTGGTTTCAATAACGTAAGCTTCCAAACTATTTTTTACCGCGACCAACACACCGCCCCCTCTCGATTGAACCCTATCTTTTCTAAACAACGAAAATTCACGAGACAGGGACAATTCATGATCAGAAATCTCGAGTGACAACCAGGTTTCAGTGCCTCGAACGATGTCTGCCGAACATGACTCAACATAAGAACACAGGTGATCCTGCTTACGAGAGACTACGAAAGTTTGACACAAGAATGGACAGATGCGTATCACAGCGTTCCCGCTTCCGTCACTGGGTTTTCACGGGGACTTGACGCTTCGGCAGGGCAGTTACTTCGTTAGTGGCATGATCCAAGGCATATATCGTGTTATATAGTAGAAGCTTATCAAACAGAAGTTTGAATTTTTCACCGGGTTTACGTGTGGAGCGAGCGAAATCTCGGAGCTTCTTCCTAATCAGTTGCATTCTCGGCGAAAAGTCTTCTTCAATCCACACGCGAGATGATTCTAACTTTTTCAATTCGAATGCATTCTTCAGTACGTTAGTTTTTTCTTTGAAGTTGAGGAATTTCACAATTATTGGTCGAGTATGGCCCGGTCTTTTCTGTCCTATTCGATGAGCACGTTCAATTTCACCAGCTGCAATCCCTAAGTTTTTAGAAACGAACTCATTTACAAGCCCTTCTGTTTCCTGCCATGTCTCCGAGTCTTGCTCAACGATTCCTTTAAAGATAAGGTTATTTCGGCGCATTCTGTTGTTAAGGTCGTCTGCCACCAAAGTGGAGTGTTGCGATTGTCTAGATTCTATGCTTTCCAGTTTGTTGTGGGTGTCCTTAAGCATCTGAACTACCTCGTCCGATCCGGAGGATCCTTCTATTTTGGAAAGACGCCTCTTTATTTCGGTTATGTTCGTTTGGACATCTTTTACTTTCCCTAAGATGTCTTTCTGAAACTTTTCGCTAGGCGCAACCATATAATGATACGCTACGGGTTGCGGGGGGGGGAGGTAGTGGGGATGAGCGTATGAAGGGCTTTCTCTGCACTTTTTTCGTTCCTTCCCATTCCTTTTCAAGTACTGCAAGAGTTACCTGGACAGAGAATTCTTCGTCCTTTTTTTCGAAGGTGTGGTATATGCGCATACTTTACAATCATCTGAATAGTTCAAGGCAAATGCTTCGAACATGTTGGATCTTATTAAAGTTCCCTGTTCGATGTACAGATCGCTAAAAACTATGTAGAACAGGGAATGTCGCTAGAGCCAACGTTTCGACAAGTGGACTTGTCTTACTCAAGACAGCGACTACCTTCTCGAGCATTCGTTTCTGTACGCCATTTGCACGCTCTCCCCCGTCCACCGAAGGAGAGGAGGAGAAGAGCAGCACACGCGAACAACAGCAAAAAAAAAAGAGAGGAGGAAGTTGTGTGACAGGTGTTAGCGTGACAGGTGTTAGGTGACAGGCGTTAGCGTGACTTGAAAGAACGAAGACACCAGGAGCACATCTGACCTTAATACATAAACCTTTCGAAGTATTATTTTCTTTCCTGTAGCTAGAGTGAATGAAAGTAAATTTCCGAAAGGTTTAAAGTATTAACGTCAGACGTGCGCTTGGTGTACTTCCTCCTAGCCTACTGAAAAATGGAATGGTGTCATATAAAATGCTTCCTTGTCGCTGATAGATGTCTTAAATGAACTTTGCCGCGATGAGCTTATTAGTATAATAACCGACCAAATTAATGACACCTATCTAATTGGTAAAAAAAGGGAAGGGCTAGCAAAGTTCCTTGAAGGGGAAGAAGAGAAAATATTAGCAATTCGAAAGCGCAAAATCACTCACGCAATTATGTGCGTCCAAAATAATTCTATAAGTGTAATAGAAACATTCTGTCCCTCAGTGCAGGGCCGAGAACACACGAGCAAGGAGGTAGATATATCAGCGAGCCTATACACAGTTGAAAAAGCTCTTCTAAAACACGGTCTGACATTCCGCCCGAAAAATAATGATGTTAACGAATTCGAGCTAACAAAGATACAACGGAGTTTTCAAGGCGTCTGCGGATCAGAGAATTCATTTTTGATAAGGTAGAGGCAGGAGACTCAAATATTAATGCGCTTCGACCACCAAGAACGTAGACACCAAATTCTGAGCAATGCCAAGGGATAGGTAAGTACATATAACTAGTCACTAGCGATATCTTGAATACAATAAGACAGAGCCGCAAGCCAGAGAACCTGTCTCGCGATGAACATGGTTCCCTGTTCCCTGGAACAACTCGCGGACAGAGACGACATCGAAAGCAGTGGACAAGGGTGGTAGCACAGTAATAAGGCCAATAAAAAAAGTACAAGAAAGAGGCAATCAAGGAGATCACTAACAATGCACATTACCGAAAATTAGATAACGACCCAACTGTGATACGGCGTACAACATGATACGGCGTACGATAACAGATCTTTTAGCCAGCTAATTATTGGCACAATCCGAGTACCTCTTAATACCTAGTATAAAGAAGCAGGCTGTTTCTACCTCGTAAGATCCATAAGGTTAGTATTGGTGAACTAATTACCGCTAAAATACGGGGCAGACCCATAGTATCCAACGCCACCCCGACGCAGCCATTGTCGAAGTTTCTTAATCACCAGCTAGCTGACATACCGTCCAGCCTTGCATCCTTTATTCAGGATACACCTCAGTTCCCGAGAAATATAAAGTCTGTTAACGAAATTCAAACACTTCCGAATTAGGCAATTCTAGCAACTTTAGACGTCTCCTCTCTTAATTAGAATATACCTATCACAGAAGCAATCCGAGCGCTCTCGCAGGCAATACAGAATAGCAAGCGTTCACACGCCACTGCAGTCTACACTGCATTACGGAAATAAGTCCTGACACTTAATTACTTTGAATTTGACTCGACAAACTACGTGCAAATTTTTGGCAGCAGCATGGGAACTCCTTTCGCGCCGACCTACGCCAATATCTTCAATGGGCAACTATAAGTACAGCTTTTTTAATCGTGGCTGCTAAGCCTCCCGCCTACCTCCGTTACATCAACGATATCTTTATTATTTGAGAACATAGTGTAAGTGAACTAAGCGCATTTTTGAGAATGTTAAGAACTTTCGTCGCAACGTTAAATTTTCTATACACCACTCTTCTGATAAAATTGATTTCCTCGTCACGACAGCATGCATCGTAAAAGGAAAACTAAAGACGACATTTTACAGAAAGCCAACGGATAGCCAGCAATACTTCGATTATGATAGTCATCACCTGCGACACAATGTGCACTTTCAACCAAGCAAATTTCAACCAGTGTGCTGATATTGCTTGCAAAATATAATATAGTGAATGTTCACAATATGTATCACGCAAGATGTTATTATGTAATTGCCTTTTATTCAAATTAATGTGTAGAATATGCAGAGCGCACTAGAATAAGTAGGTAGTCAAGCATCATGCATGCGCATATTGTAATGCCGAATGGTAATTTTTGTGCTGTGCTCAAGAAACACTGGCCTTCAGGCCGTATTAGCTTAGTTAACGCTTTAGATTAGAATGAGTTCCACGCATTTTTGTGATATTTTGAGCGCCCTCGGTCTGGCAGGACGCTGGCGCTCGATTTGAAATTCTTTTTGTCACAGTGATGGCACGCAAAGCCGTGGCGTCCTACCACTGAAGCGTCCATAAGCGCCCTCTATTTTTCTTTCTCGCATGCTCGCTTGTTGCGCAAACGAGCTTGCGTACCCTCGCAGGCAACAACTTGGCAGGATTGTAGTTCTTTGAAAAAGCGTTCTAGAAAGATGTGAGAATTGTAAAAAATTATAATGCCGATACAGGATTTATACAGAAAAGTTTCTTGGCAGTAGGAGTAGATGTATAACGTTAAACCAGTCACTTAATTTCTCTCCTCGAACAAAGCCCACATTGGAAGCAGTCCTGCACATCAAGTTATGCACAGGAAAGATGCGCTCATAAAGAGAACGCCTTATGCTTGTTCCGCTGTTTTTAAGTTTAATACGAAACATCAGCACACCTCCACGTTGCTTTGTTTGATAGGAAAGCGCTGTTCAGAGACTGAACAAAGGCGTCGGCGGTGGCGGAAGTGCGGTAGGGAAATGTCGAAGGCTGTCACACTGATGCTCCTCAGAGCTGAGACAGTGTCTTCACGTCTGCTTGAAGCCACTTCCGAAGCTTTTGCTAAAGTGCTAACCGCAATTGGACAAACTGCGGTCAGCGCTGTGACGTAATCTGAAGGCGCATCCTGCCTTAATTAACTTTTCTTAGTCCATCACTTGGTGCTTTCTTCAGAATATTCATTTCATTTTTGCGAATGAATGAAGAAGCGGTAGTGTTACTGGGCTTGGTTTGGCATGACTATAGAACGTGGCAATAAAGCGCTGACCGCAGTTTGCCCAATTGCGGCTAGCACACCTATCACAGGTTGGATCACGAGGCGACCAAACCGAAATTCCCAGAGAATAATTAGGCTTATGAGGCGCTTTCACAGGTCCCCGTCTAACAGAAAAGCCGTTCAAGTATAGTACTCAAGCCGTCCTTGCGTAGTTGAGCATGAAGGCTACCACATTTACCGATGCAATTTGAAAAAAAAGAGAGGAAGTCTGCAATAGCATTATCCTAAGTAAGATGAACACCATGTACAGATGGATTTACTTTGTTTCAGCATACAGTAACTGCTGTAGACTGCGACTGGAGACAATAACTAAAGGTGTCGTAAAAACTAATGGGAAAATGCGGCACGCGATACGGCGAACCACAGTAGAGTCCCGTGTAGCTGCTGTTGTCAGCGCGTCCGAAGCCCTCTTAAGTCTCCAGTGATGCTCGTAGTAGAGCACTGGAGGCCACCTTGAATGTGGCGAATGCTTACTTATGCGTAGCTGGCATAAGAGCTGAAAATGGTCAAGAAAAAACAGATATTGGGAAGCATACGTCATTGCAAGAATGCTCATATGCCCTTTGTCGTTCCCTGTGTTACGGTACAAAGAACTGATCAGTAGGGATGGGGGTTTCGGCGTCCGTCTTATATTGATTGTCGCATCAAGACTTCCCAGTGCCCATCCACGATCATCTAGTGGCTGTGGCACTGGGCTGCCTGATCCGGAGGTCGGAGGATGGATTCCTGGCCGCGGCGGCTTCATTTCGATGGAGGAGAATTATTAATGCCGTGTACTGCGCGACGTCAACGCCCAATAAAAGAGCTCCAGGGGGCCGAAACTAGCGCAGCACTTCAGTACGGCGCCTCTCGTAGTCATACCTTGCTTTTTCGGAAGCAGAACCCCAGAAATCAGTTAATAGTGCCCAGTGTCGGTGGCGGTAGTGTGGTTGTTATGGTACTGGGGGTTGTTATCGTGCCCACAGGCGAAGAGTTCGATGCTGACTACGTTGCCCGCCGTGGTGAGCGTCGTACTTTGCCCGAATGCTAGGGGTCCGTATACTTCGCATTATCCGTGAAAACGTAAAACAACAAAAAAATCATGTGGTCTGTTTCCGGAGTCCACCGATACGGTGTGCATCGCAATAATGTCGTGGCATTCCCACGCGAGACGCCAAACGCTGTTGTTGTTCAGAACTGCCTTGCAAGGAATAACGGAATCTAAAGGACGTTTTCAGGTATCCCATAACGATTATGCACAACACCTTGTAATGCAGAAGAATTATTCACACAGACTTACTGACGGCCCTTCTTTAAATTAATCAATTTCCTTTTCTCAAGCAAAATCACTAGCACCAAATGCCGTGTTTTGGACTACCCATATGAATTAGCTCTTATGAAACATTCTTCCTTACCACCAAGACATCCTCTGTCACCAGTACAAAAGCAGTCACAACATAATAGTTATCACGCAGGTAGACGATCCTCCCACGCCAGTTCCAAAACAGGTGATGTCGACAAAAATATTGCATCTTCTAGCACAAACGTGACCTATGTTGTTAGACTACCTCTGCTGCTCGGAATTCTAGAATTCGATTTCTTTGCGCATTTCGAAATACGTTTACTTCTGCTACACGTAAAGTGTTCAGCGACTGAAAAACGATACTCGTACTACGTGATTGCCGGCCCATATTGTGGTGCTGGGTAGGCCTGGATGGCCACAGCGAGACGAAACGTAATTACAATGCTTCACGAAGTCTTTTTTTTTTGTTGTGTGCCACAAATGATCAGCTCGGTGTCCCCAGCGCAAAGCTCTGACGCATGTATCGTCTGCAGCCGTGCGTTCCAAGTATGTCGTTTCTATCACTTAGCACTGTACCTATTGCAGTCGGCGGATGACCTAAGATAGAAACGTTGCCCCTCTCTACAAAATCATCGCAGCCCAGCTGCGGTTTTACGGGTCATTATCGCCCACTTGATCCCTGCAATTTTATGATATCTGCTTCTCCTCAGATAATTTGTAGTGTGTTAATAGGTTCGCATACAGCTGCGCATGCGCGGTTCAGGAGCAAGCCGTGACTTCAATGCTGACGAAGGCGTAAGCGTGCTGATAGGGTTGACGTGAAAAAGGCACACGAGTACTGACTTTTTGTTCGTTTGCGAAGCAAACGCGAGGGCCTCAAAAAATTTTGCCTAGTACTCCGCGATGGTGTGCCTCTTACCTTCTCAATTTTATCCAATAATAAGCTAAACAAATATAAGGAAGATTTGGTTAAGCTGCCGCTAAGTCACGAAAGGGCCGTATCGTCGGAAGATCTGCCACGTATCCCTTATTCGTAGCCCAAACACACATGAATAATCAGGCTGTGCGTAATCATTCTTGTGCTTCTGAGAAACACGAGACCAGATATGTGCGGGGCGATAGTATAAGTATTCCGCCATCGACTGCGTCCACTTCCATTCTGAGAAGCGTAAGCGTACGCGCGCACCTCGAGCCTGAAGTGAAAACACCTTGATAAGCTAAGACAAGCCCAGCAATGGCTGACGACGAGGTCGAGGAGCAGATGCAATGGAGAAGCCGACGGACACCGCCGAAGAGACCACGACATCGCCACTCGAGCGGCGGGGAATCGTCATCATATCGCCCAAAGGTGCCGACGACCTACGACGAGTGTACCCAGACTCTGCTGCACGTACCACCAGATACACCGGAAAGCGCAGCTTTGAAGCTGCTCCAAACTGCGACGGATCCAGGAGGGTCGAATTTGCCGGGCGGTCCGGAAACGGCGGCCGCGGGATCATCGTTGCGTGCTGTATCCTCGCGGTCTGGTGCACCGCCGTCGGAAGGACCTACTAGGTCTGCGGCCGTAGCGAAAGAAGAAAGTGGGCCTCGATCAAGCGAAACCATGACTGGGATGATGAAGCCGAAGGATGCGGCGACAGGGGCGCAGTCTTCGGCGTCCAGCGCCAGCAAGGAACATGCGAAGCCCGCAGTTTTCGCACGCAGCAAGGTGTCCCCTGCTGGCCAGGGCTCTGGGTCCCGGCCTAGTATCCCTACCACAGATGAGACCATCGCTGCTGCTGCTGCAGCCGCTAGCGCACTGGGCGTCGGTTGGCGAACTCCAGAGATGAGCGGTTGCGCTAAGTTCTGCAACTGCGTGTTCTCCACCGCAGTTCCATCTGAAGTGGCCAGTGCCGTCGTCGACGTGACTGCTTCTGAGGACCCTCGTTCAAAGGCACATCGTCGCCGTGCGGAGGCGCCAGGCCCCGAATCGTTCAAGTTCGAAGAGGTGCCTCCAGAACTTCAAGAGGAAGGGCCGCCCGCCGAACCACGCAAGTTCGTTTGGAGTCGGGGCGTAAACACTACGCTTACCTACATTTGTGGCGGCCGTATTGAAAAGCACGCGGTACCGCCGCCAACTCCCCCGGCACATCGGCCAGCCGAAAAGAAGGAAGAGTCACAGGAGGAGATGGATGTCGGCGACTTGGCTCCGGAGACTGGGAGCGAAGGAGCATCTAAAGAGTAAAAGCATTTTCATTTCCTGGAGGCGAATTGGCTGTAGCTCGAAGTGCGCGCGCCGTCCGAATTTACCCTGCCTTACTTCGGACATTTCATATTGTTCGTTTTACTGCATCGTTTGAAGTGACATTTCGGAACACTCCCGCTGAATGCTTGACACTGGCTTGACAATGCCCGAACTTGTGGCAACTCTCGTTTTACTTATCCATCAAAATGTTGTGCTGAATTCTGCCGTTGTTCTTTTCACAATCATCTTGATTTAGCAGCCCTTCACTTTTCATCGCGCTCTTACTTGTCCCTTCGAGCAACGAAGCGCGAAGCTCTCACGTTTGCATTTGACTGCGGCGCATGCGCTCGCTATGCTGTCTTTGCCTCGGAATAAAATGACACTCCTCGCTCTGAACCCACGGCTTTTTTTTTTACTTTTTGTAGTCATCCCATCGTCTTAAGTGGGTCTGAGTGCATTTTGAGAAGTTGGGGGGGGGGGGGGGGATGAAAACATTATTTTAGCAAAACAGCAATGAAAACATTATTTCGATTTCACCTGGTGCGCGCTCCCGTGAACTCTGCAGCTGACGTAATGTCTGTCGTCACAACGGCCTCCGAAATTCGAGCTATCTCGTAGGCCATAGAAGAATAAACCGTGCTCCATTCTTGCTGATGTACGGCGGTGCCACACGGGTTCGATTTCCTTACTTTCTAGCTTTCACCTAAATCTGTTATTTTAGAGTAAACGAAAGTTAGCAATATAATTCAAGTTTTCAAACGTCTTTAAGGTGAAGCCGCTGAAGAATGCCTATGGCGATTTGTGGTGTCGCATGGTCGTTTCGGAAGCACAAGAAAACTGAATTCCAAACGGGCGTTACTAAATGTAGACAAAATATTCCGCCGGATTATTTCAGAATCCCCATGTCGAATGCGTCATGAAACAGTGAAAATAACCACCGGATACTTTAAAATTCTTTACGCGACCCCTTTATCGTACGTGCAAGTGACCGCAAGTCCTCTAACCAGCTTGCTCGGAAGGGCTGCGTTAATGCGTGCTCTAATTATCGCGTGAGTCTATTTGCCCACTGATACTCCTATCCAACAGGTCTGACGAGCTTACGCCAGCAACAGCTCTGACGAAGTTATATTTTTTTCTTGTTTTTCATCTTAAGCGGTAGCCATTTTGCTGTGGAATTTGGGGCAAAACTTTCTAGCAATGACACTGATACTCAGATATTTAGTCTTCTTAATTCATATGAGACAAGCTTTACATTCGCTAGACTGATTGAGATTGCCGTTTCACTGCTTTCAATGCTCGATTTTCTGATGTGAAACAGTCCTTTTTTGAAACCACCGAGCGAATCGTATGCGCATACCCATGCCTACATTTGCAATTGCAAGGTTAAGGCACCGCACAGCGATGGAGTTGATCTCGTTGCGACTGACCCAACGTGATGTGTACCACAGGGCCTCTTCCAATTTCGCTAGAATTGAGCGATTTCAAGCCAGCGTTTCGTTGAGTTAAACACGTCATTAATTGCTCCTATAATTTCGCTTCTTCACGAAGTCGCTATATTTGAAGCTCGTCGTGCCTTAGCGACTATCGCTTAAGTGGCATCACATCAGATGCCATCATGCCACCCTTAACTGTAATTCACGTATTCTGCCGTCGTCCTGAGGACGTCAACATCGGATGGACATCGCCCTCGAAGATGGAGCCGTGGAACACTTTTGGCACTCGTGGGTTCTGCAGGGTGTAGTGAGCCGTCTTCGTGTCTTGCGTACCGTCTTGAGGTGACGCGGACGCCATTTCTGCAAGAGGTCCGTTCTCAGGAGGCACTCCTCTAATTCTTCGACTGGCCCGGTGCACAGGCGTTGTCACTGTAGGTACAGGGCTACCAGGAGGAGTCTGGTACATTAGTTGGGGCTACACAGCACCTCCACCAGTTTGTCACGTGACACACAAGAGACTACGATAGCAGAGACCGCGCCGTCAGGCAGACAAGACCTGCTAGCTGAGCAAGATGGCTCCGACTGGGGCGCGCGCTGAGCCAAAAGCAACTTCTTCCTTTTCTTTCTTTGTTGTCCATGCTGGCTCCGCCGCGCATGTCCCGGTGGCAATATTACATTGCTTTCAGAGTTCTCTGCACATTGTTTTTCTATGCGTGCAAAAATGGTTGATCTCGGGTACCGCGACTAACCGCGGAGAGTTCACTTGACTTACCATCTAAGATAGGCTCGCAACTTTCCATGCTCTCGAAATAAACTTAATGTAAACGGGTTAACATGTAATCACCAAAAGAACGTGGTGACGACATGGAATGGTCCTTAACTACAAACGAAGAATCGGCGTGGTTAGTACCAGACCCATTTCCTTGTTCATTTGGGGGCACATGCGCATTGATTCAAGAAAACATGCCGAATAATCTGGAGCAGCGTATTCTGACACGATTTCAAGTAATAGTGACACCGCATAACTTCAATCAATCAATCAATCAATCAATCGATCAATCAGTCGACTTTATTTGTGTCCATTTCACAAACAGACAAAGGAGCGGCAAAAAAAAAAAGCTGTCTTCCGACAGCTTGACGAGCCCGCCGCCCCCATTTACAAGGGCTCACGGCAGCACAGCGACAGTTTCATTTACGTATAATTTAAAAAAAAGAGAAATCAGAAAGAAGTTACATCATTGTAAAAACGGTGCATCATTTGGAAACAAAGGCTTGAACAAGATAATCAAAATAATCAAAATAAAAGAAACGAATACATACGTATTAGTAAAAAATAGTGTCTATAAATGTCAAGCGTAACTTGCATGATGAACAACAAAATAGATCAAAATGAGTTAATGTGCAATGATTGAGAAGGGAAGGCAAGGTATGACACAAGCGTTGCATTGAAGAGTTTAAACGCGCGGCCGGTACCATCCATGTCTCCCCTTTTCGTGTCGCACAACTCTGTTTGTTTTCTTTTCCAGGCAAGCAATCTCTCTTAAGCACTCAAGTTCTCTTTAATTTCAAATTTAAAACGGACACTTAGTCTATAACGATACAGCTGATGACTGGTGATAATGTGAGCATCAATAAACATGTCAGAAGTTGCTGTCCCAAAAGGCACATTATAAGGAAACCGAATGAACTTCTTTTGCATTTTATGTATTTTTTGCAGGTAATACCCCTGACAGACGGGCGAAAGTAAAGTCCTTTGTAGTGAACCCCTTTTCCTACTCTAAAGGACCCTCTGAAGAAAATAGTTGCGCCGATGACACACGGCAGCGCGTGAACTTCTTTAGGGCGTTCCTAAGACGAACGCCGCAAAAAAATGGCGCTCCATGTTAAAGCAGCAAGATAGTGAACATTTTTAAAAAGTTCCGCATTTAATTACCTTTAGCGATTGTGGATCGTAAAAATATCGTTTTTATTGCTGATGGCTAATAATGTTGAGGGTTCGTTTCACGCCACGACGAAAAAGATAATGTCTGCCGGAATCCCGCATGGCGGCGATGTGAGCGTTCGTGAGTGCGGTAAAAATAAATCTTTGCGGCCCGACAAATTTCATCACACGGCTAAAAGCTAAAGCTTATACGCAAGGCAAGAAAATAGTTGCGGGGTGTTGTAATTTTGTGAAAAGTTCTCTCCCGTTTACGGGCCGTGTACGCTGCTGGCGAGAGTACGCCTTCACGCTCGAAAAGTACATCGCCGATCAACCTTTCTGCAAAGGAACTTTGCCGGGAAGGAGATACTCCTTTGTCGTGTGTCACAGGGCATGAACTCCTTTCCGGCGGATGTCTTCTTACCTAAAGTACTTTAGCATGCCCGTGTGTCAGGGGTATTAGAAAATGTCGTTGTGCCTCAGACAAGTATACAGTAGTTTAAATAAGAGCAGAACAGTGAATTATAAAAATTTCACCCGCGTGGACAGAAGGTGTTTGAGGCGACCAACTATTCCTGCTATGCCAGCACACTTTTTGATTACTGCATTGACATGGCTATCCCAGGACATACTTGCAGAAAATACCACTCCTAAACTCTTAAAATTATGAACGATTTCAATGCTGCGACCATTTAAAACTATATCTGCATGGGGGGGGGGGGGGGGTAATTTATTATTCTGTGCTCGGAAAATAACAGCCTTTGTTTTACTTTCAATAATTTTCATGCCATTTCTTAATGACCATGCTGCTAATTTTCGTAATGTGTCATTACAGATGCCTATGAGGTCATGCATGTTGTTACCACAAAAGAATATGCTGGTGTCATCGGCATATACAATGAACTCTTTGCACTAGAATCGATACATACATCATTAATATATAAAATGAACAAAGAGGACCTAATATGCTCCCCTGCGGAACTCCGCAGGGTGCCCTTAGATCCTTTGAGCGTGCCTTGTCGATTTCGACTATTTGTTGCCGGTTGCTTAGGTATGACCTTATTAGTTCAAGTACACAACCCCGTATGCCATAACTAAGCATCTTTATTAGAATTTCATGCTTAACTAAGTCGAATACTATGGCATAATCAATGAACAACCCAACAGTGATTAGTTTCTTGTCGAACTGCGTTAAAATATACTCTTTCTGTTGAAGCAATGCCAGCTCTGTGGATTTGTTTTTACGGAAATCGAATTGGCACTCGGTGAGCAGTTTGCTTTCTTCAATGAAATTGATGATTCTCTTGTGTATTAGCTTCTCGAGGACTTTTGAGAAAATTGGCAAAACAGAAATAGGTCTGTAATTTCCTAATTCATTATTATCACCCCTCTTATACAACATTACTACTTTGCAATTTGCATTTTACTTGGAAACACGGAAGTATCCAAACTAACATTGTATATATGAACAAGAACAGGCACTAGGATGTTTGCAACAAATTTCACTGGTCGTATCTGGACACCGTCTATGTCATTGCTACTACTATTATTCAAGCTTTTAATTATAGTTAATACCTCATTTGATGTCACAGGGTGCAAGAACAGGGAATTCTCAGTTTGTTGTTCTAAATCAACAGGTACATCAGATGATATTTGGTCAATGGCTATATTCGTTTGAAAATGATTGAATGCATTAGCCAGTTTAGCACCAGAAAGCTCGTTGCCACCGACTTTCAAATTTAATGTGTCACACTGTGCTCGGTCTGGATTCAGCAAGGCGTTCAATCCTATTCCAAAACACCTAGCGTCTTCCCGTTTTAGTTTCTAAAGCAGATGTATAGTGCTCTTTTCTTGCTAATCGAAGCCTTTTAGTTAATGTATTTCTATATTGTTTAAACACAGCCAAATCCTCTGGACGACGAGAAGCGATGAATTTCCAATATAACTGGTCTTTCTTTTTAATCTCTTTGCGTAACTCTGGCGTTATCCATGGTTTGCGTATTTTCCTGTTTTTCTTACGCATTTTCACAGGAAAGTGTATTTCATACATTTGCTTGAATGCTTCAATGAATGAATCATACGCTTGCTCATTGTTACTGGCTTTGTAAATTACATACCAGTTCTTTCTACTTAGTGTTTCACGAAAGCAGTTGAGGGCCGATTCCGTAAATGACTGATAAAAATGATCGTAGATGCACGCATGCGCCATTTTCCTGAGCACAAAAGTATGGGCAAATGATCACTAATATCACATGACAAGACACCCGACTTCATACGTGATTGCGAGCGGTTTGTAATGAATAGATCTAATACAGACTGGGAACGGGTTGTTATACGTGTTGGTTGATTAATGACATTGATGAAACCGTTCGAGTGGATAATGTTTTCAAAGTTCGTAGAAGTCGTATTGCTATTGCCCATATCAATATTAAAATCCCCGGCAGATATTAACTCGTACTTCGCATCAGAAATATCTGCTAGAAATTGGTCGTAAAAGTCCGGAAATTTTGCGGAATTGCCGTTTGGTAGCCGGTAACAGACGCTAAATAATGTATGGCCACTTAGTACGGAAAGTATTTCATAGTCAGGCGTGCGAGTGAAAAAGCGATCAAGTACCTGGCATTTCGTATACCGACCTGCTAGTATCGGAACTCCACCTCCAAGACCCTCTTCTCTATTAAGAAAATGTGTTTGATACCCCACCATTTTAAAGACGTCATGTTCGCAAGTACTCCACGTTTCTGTGAGCATGATGCAAGAGAACTCAAATGAGAATTCACCAAAGAGTTCTTCGAGGCACATCATTTTATTTTTTACCGATCTAGTGTTTAAATGAATACATGTTAGTGCACTGGGGCCTAGATTAGACACCATCCTACCAAGCTCGTTTGGCAAGTAGTATTCATTTATAGCCATCGTGTAATGCATTCTTGGTAGAATATAACATGACATGCAATTTAGGTTATTTGCAAACTGATAAGGTCATTGAAGATTTCACATGCACTGTGCGTGCTCCTTCACATTTTCGGAGAAACACTTTTCCATGCGCATACCATGCAAACTTAAAGCTGTTTTCTCGTGCCCAATCCTTTGTTGCTTTCAAAAGTTGCCTGCTGGACCGGGTTAGATTATTCTGGATTAATATGCGTGGCTGTGCATCGGTCCAGCTTACTTTTATTCCTCATCCAGAGATCCTTGACTGACTGCCTGGTAAACTGAACAATGATTCCTGGAACATTATCCTGTCGTGTAGGCAGCCTATGGGCACAGACTATGTCCTGTTCAGGAAGGCGTGGGACATCAAGCTCGTCCGCGACCTGGTTTAGAACTGACACAAGGTTTTCGCCCTGCACCGGAGGACACTCCCTGAACTTCTAGGTTTAGTTAGCGACTTTTGTACTCAAGGTCACATACTTCCTTGTGAAGCTGAGCTTGCAGCGAGTGACTATTACTCTCTTTACTTTCTAATTCAGCAATTTTATTTTTTTAGTATCTCAATTTCACTTTCCTGGGCACTGATCGTATTTTTCGGCTCCTCAAACGTACGAGACATGAACATCAACGATTGTTCCATACCCTCAACCTTTTCCATGAGTGGAGGAAGTTTGTCGAGTTTAGAGTTTATTGAAACAAGAATTGCTGCTACATTCCCATCAGAGGAATCCCCCCCACTTTCACTATATTTTCTGGTACTCCTACAGCTTTGACAACGGCAAGTTTTCTTTGTACTTTCGGGTTTCCCCTTGTAGGACTTTACTAAAATTCCGGCACACTTGCGAAAATGATAGCGTTTGGTACACTCAGAGCACCTGACAGGGCCACATTCGTCTGACAGGGCGAGCTGACAAGAAAAACAGGTGTCAGGCATTGCTTCAGTCAGAGTAAAAACAAAACACAGTTGTCCCAATATGGTGGAAAGCAAGGCAGCAGCGGCAGCAGCACCAAAAGTAAAGTTCTTCAGCAAAAGCGTAGTGATGAATGCGTCACTTTCTGTTTTGCCCTTACTATTTAGTATAACTGAGACATACGAATTGAAATTGGCAAGAATCTTGTAAGCAGTATCAGAAGAAATAAATATCACTTTATTTTGTTTTATGGTAACAATGCCAGCATTCATGTCACGTAACAATGACGACGTTCGTGACGTATCGCTTAACAGCTAGGTAGATGAAGTTCGGGTCCAGTGTTGCAAAACATTTGCCCTCGTTATGCATGCGTTTTCAGTCAGCGCTCTCGTTCCACATTGCTTGTTTTGTCTCTTGCTCTACGCTGATAAAAGATGAACCGCTAACAATTGGCACAAACGTCCGTCAGTTGAGAATATTAACTAAACAAACGGGTGTCATGGGCTGCGTATATCAACGGTGCCATTAAGTTGGCGTATTAATTAAGTATAAGTGGTTAATCGACGTAGCTTAGTAATTGTATGCCATTCTAAACTCTTCCCAAAGCACGCGTGCGATTTTTCAATGCGTCGTTACAACATTTAGATCTTAAATGAGCCATTGGACATATTATGAAGCATATTTAAAAACGAGGTGAATAATTTCAGTTGAACTTATTCAAGTACTGCATGCCAAGCTCCTTAAAGCACTAAAACCCCGAGCAGAGTGGTGATCCTCTCATTAGGATCATCCCTCTTCCATTGCCCGTTCCCCTTGTACTCATAACCGTGGTTAACTGGGCCACTTCACACGGGTTCATTTTTCATAAAGAGCAAAAAAAGGAAAAGAAAAACTTAGCGAACTTTTCACTGGCAGCGCAACAGTAGAGAAATTGATTGGCACGTAGGAACACCAGGTTTGTCTCCGACACACCAGCATTTCGTCCTGTCCCGAGGTTTTGGGAAACTCCTCGCCATGCACTGCGAGGCCTAGCGAACGCTTCTAAAGATTTTGTACCGAGCCCAGCGTAAGGCCGTTCACGTCGAACCACAGACGACAGACGCTGGCAGACGCGGCTCACGTGGCGTGGCCTTGGTATAGTACCTAGAAATGCTCTAGGCACTATAGGCTTGGCTTCGCGCCGACCGAGCCATTTGTGCAGAGCTTCGCGCAATCAGAACGCGCATGCTCTCGTAGTGCGAAACTAGACACACAGACGGATAGCTTTGCGAGACGCTGTACACAGGAAAAATCGCCACACACTATTAAAGCGACTAAAGCACCAATAAAATGTGCAGTAAATAAACCCAATTAATTATTTTTTATTTTCTACTGATATAAACGCTGGTTACAAGTATGTACGACTACCCCCAAGATTACCTCGGTCGACTTCGCTACGTGGTTCAGATGTTGTGAATATCTTGCTGTATAAAACCTGGGACATCCTCTAAACAATACGACTGCGTATATAAGGAAGAGTGTACGGAATGCGCACAGCGCACAATGCATTTTAGGAGAAGAATAAACTTCATTCCTTCAACACTTGGTGGTTAAGCTCGGGTGGAGCCGTCTTGTAGAGCCCTACAGGACACTGCGGCTCGCCGGGCCTGGTCTAGGGCCGCCACTTGGCTCCCCAGTGCCAGCTCCGAAAGCCGTGCCTCCCAAGACCACTTTAGAAGCTCTTGTCGTGAGCGTACCAGCCTAGATATTGCATGGGCTGGACGCTCTGTACATTCATAGGTAATGTGTGAAAGTATGGCTGTGTGGTCACTGCCCCACTGGCACATTGCGGTCGTGTATGCCTGTGGAGAGATTGTGTGCAGTCTTGATATGTGGGGGTATGTGCTCGTTTGGAGGCTTTTAAGAATGAACTGGCGCAGCGGAAACTTTCATTGTACTTCAATCAAGACACTGCCTTCGGCGCACGTTATCTGAGGCACGTTGTACACCGAAAACGGTCGTAAAGGCTTCATTTGGATGGAGGTGAAATGTTGAGACACCGCGTAGTGCGCGACTTCAGTGCTCGTTAGAGAACACCGGGTGGTCGAAATTTCGGAAGTGTTCAAAACACGGTGTCTTTCATAATCATACCGTGGTTCTGGGACGCGAAACCTCAGGAAGCAATTATTAAAATGGAATTCTACCCTTGTTCTCAGCCGTCATGCAGCGCGACAGTGAACAGAGCGCGAATCACAGGTACTCGTAAATAGGATGCATAAGTGATGCCTCGAAATTGAAGTGATTTGAATGCGCGCGCACCTAGTTTGACACCCTGCTCTTTTAGGAGCATGCGTTGCTCCCACCCGGGTTCGCAATAGCTTGGCATTCAATAAGCTTCACATTATGCGAAACAGGCCTTGCACTTTTGCACTGCGAGAAGAAAAAGAGAGCCAGGCCTGCGCCGAGCTCCAGAAGGCGTGCCATTGTTCTGTGTAAAGTAGAAAGGTAAGTGGCGTCGTATCGCCTTTTGGGTGTCCCTCCTGCCGACCCCTTAAACAAAGAAGCCTTGCATGTGTCGTTTCGTTTCTTATGTTTGGTGTCACGCAAAAGGGGAAAAAATGACCCGATTCGCTTTTTCTGCCCACTACTACATGGTGCCATTTTTGTCCTCCGAGCACTGCTGCATGGCAGTGGTTATTTGCAGCCGATGTGCGGCCCAACGAGCGCACGATCATCTCTTGAGCTGGACCCACTCTTGCCTTCAGCCCACTCTTGCCTACGAAGAATGGAAAACTTTGGATCTGCAACACCCACGCTAACTGGGCAGAAGACGAGAGTATGAGCTCACTCACGCCGGACATCTCGTTCCAAATTAGACCTAATCAAAAACACAAATAAGAGCGTCGCTGTTCCGAAGGTCTTTGAATGAGTAGAAGTGGTGGTAGCATTCTTTTTCTTCTCGTGTTGTAATTTCAGCTTGCGTGTGCGCCGCTTTCTCAACCGATGAAGCGGGAATCTCTTATCATCTGTCGACAGGGGCAGGGGCAGCGTTTCATCACCTCAAACTACTCGTCATGCTTTTATTTGTCGTGTGTACCCAGTTAAGTATATTTTAAAGCGTAATGATGGTGATGATAATTGTGGTTCGATTATGGAAAGGACGCTAATTTC
Organism: Hyalomma asiaticum; assembly: GCA_013339685.2. Taxonomy (NCBI): domain Eukaryota; kingdom Metazoa; phylum Arthropoda; class Arachnida; order Ixodida; family Ixodidae; genus Hyalomma; species Hyalomma asiaticum. The sequence continues at coordinate 63,727,112 of CM023488.1, forward strand.
TGCCGCCCATGTCGGCAGCACGTCTAAGCGTCCGTGCGGGTAAGGGAAAGTGTTTGGAAGAGATGGATGGAAGAGAATACTCGTGGTGGGGGGCTCCGGAAATTTCGACCACCTGGTGTTCTTTAACGTGAACTGACAACGCTCAGCACACGGATCCGTGGCATTTTCGCCTCCACCGAAAATGCGAGTGCCGCGGCTGGGATCGAACCAACGTTTTTTGGGTGGTAGCTGACGGAGAACCGTAGCCATTGCACCACCCCGGCGTACTGTTTCCACTGCAATAACTTTTACCGCAATTTAAGGTGTCTGAGGCAGGTGAGGGAGTAATAAGGTATCCATTCTTACAATAAATGTGAGGCCAGCGAGGTCGTCTGTGCCTGCGAGGTAGGGTTGCTGTAATAGCGAGGTACCCTGTCTTCCACGATGAATGCAAGATGGTACAGTAGAGCACAATTTTAAGCTCACCGCACGCAGATCGACCAAGAACAGCAGCAGCTCCACAGACCTCTTTCAAGCAGAAGGAGGCAACGGGCAAGTTTCCCTAACCCTTTAACTATAAAAATTGAGCTTGAGCCCTTTCAGAGTGAACGACAAAATAATATTTCTGAAAGTGGCGGTAAAATTTCTGGCAAGAAATCTACTCCACTAGAGCTAGATTTGAGCTACAACAAACACGTGGAAATTTATCAAGAATACTTGTGACGGTAGGAAAAACGCTTGTTTATTTGGCACGGGGTAGCCCAGGAGAAAACAAGTTCATTAATTACCAAGACCTCATCAGCGCGGCGATTGCTTATGGTCTTGCGGGAGACACCCACACACCAGCGCTTCGCACTTCAGGTTGCAAATTCGTCCACCAGCCACAGCGCTCGATTTGAACTACACAGTGGCAATACCGGAGCATAAACTACCTCGTACTTCCTTAGTTTCACTGAAACTCTCTTTCTTTCTGTTCCTTAGGCGGTGGTTACCCCGAATAAGCGATGGTATTTCTTTCATTTCATAATTAAAGACGATAGCCCTTCTTGGGATACTTGAACGCCGAAATTTTGGTCTTTCTTGTGTGTCTGTGACACGATTCAGCCACCCGGCCAAAGTTTAAGCACTTGCTTAACGCCCAGCCACCTTGAACTGGTAGCTGCGTTCATACTTGTGAACAATGTCGATCAAAAAAAATGTCGCCCGCATCTTCCCACGGGGGAACTCGAGTAATTACGTCGCAGAGTGGTGGGGGTATCGCGTGAATGTTGCGTAATAGGGGATGGTTTGGGAATGCTCAATTGTTATTTCGTCTTTATTATTCTTATTTATTCAATGAAGGAGAAGCGCCTCGTTCCATCGCATCTACTCTAGTCAAGCAAAGCGTCAAGTCAAGCGAAAGCCAAGTAAAGACGCCCTTGACTGAATTCCGAACGCGCGCTCCGCCGCTTATATACACGCCGTCCGCGTTCGAGGGAGAGGAGTACGGGGGAGAGGTCCGCAAAGACGCCCTTGACTGAATTCCGAACGCGCGCTCCGCCGCACCCCAACTGCGCATGCTCGGCTTGCTGAACGCCCGGTGGGCCGGCACGAGACGAGCCGAGCATGTGCAGTGGGGGTGTTGACGGCGCGGCCGGCCGCCGACGCCGAAGCGCGACATCGTGCGACTAAGAAATGCTCCGCATTTAAAACGAGCCAGGCCTGCGCGGAATCGCAGGTCAGTGACAGCGTAAGCTGAAGGATCGCGCTGAAGGCCATTGTAAACATTTGGGAAACTAGTGCAAATACAGGTGGTGGGTATCCCCTGCGCCATAGCTCTACGGTCTGGGCTTCTCTCTGTACAGCGGTCTGCTGTGCCCGACGTTGCCCTGCTGCAGCCGCGCGCGTAACTCTGCGATCCACTTCTTGAGCAGCGGTGCGCATCTTGCGAGGAGGCGCCATCAGGTATATCGAAGAGCCAAGTCATGTTGCTGTAGGGGCTGCGCACGTCGCCTGTCGCGTGACGCATGGAACGATACGACGAAACTGCTTCCCGAGGCAGCGCTTCGTAAAAAAAGAAAGCATTTCCCCGAGGGTGAACATGGTTAAGTGCGAATGCACGGGGTGATGCTATGAGGGGGAGTAAAGTTATGATTAAAGTGTAATTAATGAACTTAAGGTGTTGTCATGATGCATTGTACACACACACACATTTATACACGAAGTATTATTTATTTACACCCCGCAATTTCGTAGATGCATAAATGCACACATCGCCGAGCACGTCACACACACACACACTCTACACACGTCACCACAGATCAGCACCTATTGGTGTTATCGTTGTAGCTCACGGTTAGTACCAGCGCTTTGTGATCCGAGAAATGTACGGTGAGCGGATCCGGCAAGACGGCGCGGACCGTACAGTTCCTACTGAACGCCAAGTCTATGAAGCCACCGTTGATCGTGGTCGGAAACTCCTACCGCGATGGATCCAACCTGCGATGGATCCATACTGCGAAAGACTTCACCGACCGCGGAGCCGAGCGAGAAGAGCGAGCGGCAGCCGGCGGACGTTATATACGGACTGACGCGCCGGCGCCACACACACAGCTGCACAGCGACGCCAGCTGCACAGCGCGCCGTGACGTCACGCCGCGGAGAGCGGTGCGCCCGCGCAAACCGCGGTGAGGAGGCGGATCGCGCGCAGTCACGTGGGGTGTGACGTCGCTGCGCCGTTGCTACAGACGCTCCTCTCCGCTCCTCGCGCCGTTGCTATGGGACGGCGGATTCAGGGTCGCTTATAAAGTGCATTCGCACTTAAAACACATTTCGAAGGCTATGCGGAGGAAATCAGCGCCAATAGATGACAGCAGCTTTCCTGCTCTTCACGAAGAGCGATATTGGTTACGGACGCGGGCGACGGCGGAGAACTACGGCGCCGTTGTGGTGATCTCATAAGAGCTTACGCTGTAAAAGCAAATACTACGCATATCTGTGGCTCAACATCAATACGTATAGGTGGTGTGTTGCTTTACTAGAAAATACATGAATACGTAATCCTAAAGAGCGTAGCGTTTCTTAGGCTGCGCTAAAGATAGGACGCTCTGCACGAGAAAGGCCTCCGCGGATGATTTGGTGCTGTTACCTGGCAGTTGCCCAGGGATTCTGCACGAGCTCATGTTTCCCGACGGCACCGCCAGATGGCGTCCATATTTCACATAGAGTAGGAAGGCCGGCAGACGAGTATAATCTGCTGGCCGTACTGCTCTACGTGAAACATGGACGCCATCTTTCGACGACATCTGCAGCGGGGCACGCAAATACGCGGCCGATTTTTTTTTTTTTTTTGCTTTTCTATGCTTCAGGTAACACGGCTACAGTATTGAGCGTACCGTATTATCAGTAATTCGGCAGAGATCACATGCAATACTGCCTACGCTTAATCGCACCAAATGAAAAACTCGTTATAGAGACAAAGGGCGGCGAAATCATCATGGTGGTTCTTGTTCTGCCAAGAAAGCCTACGAGGCAGAAAAGAAGGCGATATCTTGATTGACAATGCTCGGAAACTGGCCGCTATAGGGCGGTCTATGCTCGTGCGATAACCTTCTACTCATGCTGAACTAAACATGCGAAACGTTCACTAGTGGCGATAACACATTATACCACCCACTTCGGAACAGATATACACGTATATCTCTTGAGCCGTGAACGGCGCCTTCTTGACAAACACCGACATAAACATCGGACAGCCGAAGCGGTCACGACCTTTACGAGTTACTTGCTCTAGCCTCGTGCAGTGCCGCCGGAACGTAATGGCTGATGAGAAAGCAAGACGGAAAAAGTCTCCAGAAAGGCTAGGGAAGAAGTCACAGGGCAGCGACGACGACCAAGCCGAAGGTTCACCGACCACAGGCGCGTCGACTTCAACGCGCTCTTCAAGGGCTTCGAGGTCACCCGGCACACAGCGTGCGTCTTCAACGTCACCATCGAGGTCCCCAATGCGGCAAGTGGGAGCAGCAGTGCTCGAAGCGCTTAAGCGAACGCCGTCGCCTAGTCAACTGTGCTGTGGGGCCGACGTGCAAGACTCGGACGCCAAGAGGTCTTCCGTGCGCCGTAGGACGCCGTCGCCCTCTGACGCCTCGTCTTCAAGCGCATACTCTCCGGCACCGCGCGCGATTCCAAAGAAGTCGTGTCTTCGACAGAGGACTCCGTCGCCAGAGCAGCTGGCCGCCGGTGCCTCCCCCTCACATTCGCAGAGTCCGTCTCGGAAGTCTCTCGCCGGAACGCCTCCGCCTCGGGAAGTCGCTGTCAGGCCCGAGGAAGAGCCCAGTGGTAGTCAAGCCCGCAGTCCTCCTCGGGTAACGTTCAAGGACATCAAAGAAGGCATAATGCCTCCAGACGATACCTTGTTCCGAATGTTTCGCTTCCGAGGTGAAGTTCGCGAGCGCATTCCTGCTTCTGTACTCAGAGAAGACGAGTTGATGGACCCAGTTTTGCCACCGTGTCCCGTTCTACCTCAGTCGATGCTGTTGCAAGGAGAGTCATCGGGGAGTACTGTCGTCGTGGATGTGCATCAGCAGCCGCCAAAGGAGTCTACCTCTGAAACTCAGCACGCCGATCCAGCAGAGAAGGAAGAACAAATGGAAACTGACGAAGCCACTGAAAAGGGAAAGGGATAAGAAAATGGTAAATGCTTCAAGGTTTTTGCTTCAACTGTGAAGAACGAAGTCTCTTACTACCTGTATTAGCTTACCGGTTGATAAGAACGTCAGGACATTTTGGTGGCGATGCAGTAACGATTTACATTCTTTCTTTGCGCGTTGCTGTATCTTGAAGTGCTCATTATATTGTTTACTCATAAATCTTGATTGCTGCGTCATTCTTTGTCACCAAGGCACCCTAAATGACACTCAAGTTCATTATTTCGTGCCGTGTTCTTTTTTTTCGTGCAGCATGTAACTAGTATCGTACATAGGATTCTGTTATATCATTAGCGCTTGAAGGCAATGGCGCATACTTATGCTTTTTATTCGCACAACCAAAACCAACCTGTTTCCTTGACTACGTTGCGTACGGCGCCCTACAGGGATGCATACTGTTGGCCTCTTGCTTACTCGTCAACATCCTAAAGTTTCCCCACGATGCGATTCACCGACCTCATTTCTTTCCAGTCCTTTACATTACTCTTAACATCTGCGCAGAAGTCGATATTGCGCGTAGGTACAACACAAAGTTTGCCTTTGTTCAAGATGTGTCGTCTTAATCTTCCGATAAGTCTTCAGTGAGTCCCCATTGCACTCAAGCTAGTGATCACGCAACTGCGGGCGTTGGACGTATGTAAGATATGCGACAAAATATTGTTACGTGCGTATTGTTATTTGCGTATTATATGGAAGCACTTCCAACATGTTTAGATGCACTGATATGAGCGGCACAAGAACTTTGACTAGTTTATGTTGAAAACGCGGCGTGATCTTCAGAGTCACCACATGAATTGCATTACTGTTACCAGTTCACACCATACGAAGCCGAAAAAATGTAACTTTTGTTTTATGTCCTTTAGCAGATCAGTTGAATGATTGTTTACGCATGCTGCATCGCGGAGCGTAACTTGGCCTTTACTACAGTGCGTTCGACAAGAACATGCGCGCGGAGCATTGCGCGTGTTTGCCGTTACGCACTACAGAGCATATGACTAATCATTGAGTTCAAACAGAGAAAACTGCAATACCGCTAAGGTGCTAATGGCATACGTTGACATAATTTCGCGGGTCCTTGTCCTCAGTTGGCTCAAAATGCGGCACTGTTCCGGATGTATTGTGCAACGTTGGACCGACCTGTGGAAAAATTGCGTGCTTTGGCGATCCTGCAATCGGAAATCCCTATGTCAGCGCCCCGCTCCGTATTCCAGTGATCCCATGTTTCCCCATACCAATTATTCCTTACTATTTCATAAATTTGTTGTATATTTGCCATATGGTTTCATATAACTCGCACCTATGCGTAAGAAATTATTGGAAGGAATAAGTCGTGCTGGTACTACAAAACCTTTCAGTAGAGATAATTCACTGGAATGGGTGAATCGAGAAGCATGTTTAATATTTCCTACATTGTGACACTGCAGCGTTGTTGCTGGAGTGCGCTATGTAAGCACAGGAACCATAGCGCAGAGCACATCATAAAACGGGACAGCAATGATAACACACCTGTGCTTCTACCAAGTTTAACAGCACCAGCTTCTTTTAAAGCGAAGCTTTGTACCTCTACCAGCCAAGGGTTCTGTCGTGTCCGTCGTTGTAAGCAAAAAACGATCCTGACGAACCGCTCGCGCTCGCCAGGTAGCGCTCGCGCTCGGCGCGTGCCTCCCGGCGCGCTACCTCTCTCACTCTTCCATCTGCTGTCTTCTGTGAGAGAGAGAGAGACAGAGAGAGAGAGCGAAAGGCGCGCGTTGCCTATGGAAACGCTCTTTCTTCGATGAACGCTCGACCAGCTCGCAAAGAAGGAGAACGCGCCCTTACCCGCGAGAGACGAGCTTGAGGCAAGCAGCGTCTTCTAGCGAGCTTCAAAACAAGCTTCAAAGTAGTCAGCCAACATGATGGATGATAAGGGCTGCGGGCAAACAACGGAAACAGGCTTGGCGCGGTCCGTAAGATTAGATTGCAGCTGTTGCAAAGCTTATGCAGCTGCTTGAAAGAGGGCTGACGTCATTCGAAACCCTTCCAGCCTAGTAACTGCTTCGGTTCCTTTCTAGACTACCCCACTATGGATAGACCACGGAAAGTAAAGACGGCATAAGAAGAGCGTGAATATAAGGCTCGGCGGAAAGAACAAAACCGTCTCGCTCAACAGCGTCGTAGGCAAAACCCAGCAGCTCTCGCCGTCACCGTGAGGGTGGCGTAAAAAGCTTCGCTTTCCAACCACCTTCACAGGGTGGATTGGCGGGCAATTTTTACGTGCCCGTATGCGAACATCGCTCATTTCGTAACACTCGCATGAAGCAGCTCGAACAGAAGCGCAGTCAAGGCGCGACGAATATCAAGCAACGGGTATAAGTAGTTCGCTTTCAGGGATGCTGTTAAGCGCATGCGCCAAACCATGTTGCTGCCAGTGAACCATGTACTACGACATGAAGACGGCATCCGTCCAAGCTCACTAAAGAAGCTGTACGCAGGGGCCCACGTTATTGAGGCAACAAGCTCTTATCGCGAATCCATCGGTCAATGTGCTAGACAGCTCTTATGGTCAATCACCACAAGACGTGACTGCCGATCAGTTTCCTGCTCGGGTGTTATTTTTTCTTGCGCCATTGCACAACATCTAGGAGTAGTATAATGTGGGTGGGGCTGATGCGTCAAGCAGACAGGCGTTTACTGAAACTGCTAAAGGCACACATTGCGGCAGCTGCAACGCCCAACCGCGTAATGACTATGGCGGCGTGCTTTCAAGATTCTGGCTACTAGGCAAGCAATCCTCAAAGGTAAGTGATTTCAATTCTATGCAGCCAGAACATTTTGCTCTGAAACTTCTGGGGTTTTATGTCAAAATTTTTTTAAGATATGATGAGTGGACGGCTGTGATGGCTACGATGTTATACTGCTACAATGTTATGAGTGGACGGATCCACAAATTTGTAGTTGCGTTCACACGGGTGCTTGGAAGGCCTTCGAACCAACGGTCCATCGAGTCAAAGGTCGTGTTTGAGCTGCTACACGGGCGGCTTCAATGGCCATCGAGTCGATTGTCTATCGAGCTCGATAGACTAGCGAATCGACGCCGATCAAAACCGCCCGTGTAGCAGCTCAAACGCGGCTTTTGAATCGATGGACCATTGTTCGAAGGCCTTCCAAGCGCCTGTGTGAACACCAGTATAAGACAACCTGGGCTCCCTCGACGTATACTGACATCGCACAGCACAAGGGCCGCCCGCCTTTCGAGTCCGTCGAGACACGGCCGGGATTCGATGTCGCGACCTTCGTACCAGTAGCCGAATGCCATAGCCACCAGGAGCACTTTTTTGAAATACGAAATGTTGTTCTCAGGTGGACCTGAATTGTATTATTGAAAGGAAGCGAATTGGCCAGGAGGAAAGGACAAGGGATTAAGACACGAGTACCCTCGCCTTTTTAACAGCGACCGTCATTAGATTTCCGACAAGTGGATTTGTAATTGGGAAGAGAGACAGCACCTAATTTTAGCAGAAAACGACGCGCGCGAGGCCTGAGATCCCATTCATGGAGGCGCTGTTCTGCGCGGAGCCTGCGTACAGCCGGGCGGCCGCAGACTTCCAACAAAGTCGCCTGGAACTTGGAGAAATTCGTAATTTTCGCCTCGTGATTCTTCACCAGAGGCTCCTCACGCCGGGACGTGCGGAGGCTTGACTCTGGGAGGGGCCTTTGACTCGTAGTTTCTTCTGGCATTGCCGATGCTGCACGTAAGACGCGGCTCCCTAGTTCCAGATGGGGGATCACCCAGTACATACGCTAAATTATAACGGGGATTACTGGCAGGGTCTACGGAACGTGGGTGATCAAGATGAAGCGCAGGTCCCAGAACGTCAGTTGCTGTATCACGCTAGTGGGGCGGTCGTGCTTCGTCTTCTGCTTCCACGGGGCTCTGTCTCCTTTTTTTCACATCCTTGTGGCCTCTAAGTTCAGTCTCGGGTCAAAATGAAATAACTGCTGTCTTTTCCTCCCTAACCATTTCGGATTATCAGGGGTAGGTTTAGAAGTTGCCAGCTGGTTGACTCAACACTAGAAGCATTTTATGCAGACATGTAGCCGCGCGCTGACCTGATGCATGATTTACCTGCTCTTTATTTATTCTGAAATTTTGCGTCCGCTATATGGGCAGCGCTGTGCCCACAGACATGCGGAATGAACGAACGCTTGCATCAGAAGACAGAGTTCCGATAGTAGCGTGTACTGTTGAACATTGCATACTCTTTTTTCTTATAACTTATCGATATGCCGCCTAAGCTAAAGCTGGAATACCCGGAAAGCTAGGAATGGTAGAGCGGGATTTGAAGTTTACAGCGCGAGAGTCGAGCGGCCGTGGTTCCGAAGGCTCGAGGGGCCAACTTCGGAAGTATGAAAAATCAATATTTCTCATTCCATCCCTTGTTGTCAGTTATGTGCTACAACACTGTCCCCCAGGACAAACTAGCCGCTCTTTCTATTATCTTTTTTCTATTTGATGACATTAACCGTAGCTGAGCGCGCCATGTTAACTTCGCGGTCGGGGACGGTGCGGTCGCTGCTTAAGGGACAGCGAAAGGAGGGTGGAAAGCTGACCAAATACTTCCCTCTAAGACTGGGCCGTGGCGCTGCCGCTCTTCTTGGTCGACACTGGCGTGAGAACCTTAAAATCGCGCTCGACTGTACAAACTTGCTGCGTGCGTAGTACTGTTGCATCGAATGACGTATTTGTCGCGCTGTCCTGGACGATAAACTGCTTGGAATCAAAGTTTGACTGCAGGATACCAATATAACCATAGACTATTTCTTTAATTGGTTGTGCACTAAGCGTTCAAAACCAATTAAATTTACAGCTACTCTATTACAGTACACCCAAATTAATTCAGTCGCTGGTTACACTGCGATAGTGCTCTACAAGCGGCGTTTATTTTGCTAATCATATCGAGTGGAAATCCACAACGACACATTTACTTTTTCCTTGTTTATACGTGTGGGCTAACGTGAGCTGTTGCAATCGTCAGAGCAACCTTGTAGTGGGTGTTCCGGATTTGACACTCGGGCTTGTTTCAGTGAAAAACAAAAGTTTCGTTTTTAAAATTTTTGACACCGTTGTTTACACCTCTGGCTTCAGCTGCGGCACAGCGTGATAAGACGTGTAATTGTTGATTCCTTGAAAACTATGGTCTGCTTCTTCCATAAGAGCGGAATAGTTCTTCTGCAGTGCAATTCTGGGCTTTCCTCTTTCTATCTTGCATTTAACTCAGTTAGGACTACAGCATGTAAGCTTATTCCACTTCCACCTTAGCTGCAGGAGACTTGGAGGCCTTACCATCATCTGGTACCCACCCGAGCAATTCCACATCCTCTGCGAGCCAAGGTAAGTACACAGCACAACGTTTTCTTTTTATCCTAACTACTATGGCTCCTCCAGAACCTCTCCTGGTTATCCAGTGTTCGAATGAAGAAAGTTATGATGCACAGATTATTGTGCTCCGCCTGTCTACTATCAGTGACACCTAGCTGTTGCTATATTCTATATTATACTCAGTCACTGCCTGGTCTCCAGCCTGTCAATAACTATTTCAGCATCAAGCGATTTTGTACTGAACTATTCAAATTTATCAAGTGCTCGTGATAAAATGAAATGAGTGGTAATTGCTTAAAACCATTACATTCGGTGCATCTTTTCACACAACTCCAGTAGGTGGAACAGCAAAGCCACTTATACGTGTATATATTTGTATCATGAATAAATAATATTGCGTACCTTACAGAAGCAAATCCATTATGTGAAGGCGTTCATAGAAGTGAGGATGCTGCGAGGTCCTGGTATTTTTGTGTATTTCACATTTTTCTTGTCAATGTTCTCTGGGGAAATGCGAGAAATTGTTGAACGCGACGCTGTTGGAGATTATCATTGAACGCGGCGCTGACTCGGAGATTATCATAGCCCAATCGGACAGAGGCCGCTTGCGTTCGCGGACACTCACGGCAGCTGTCGATGTTGAAGGTGCCTTGGTCACCTGTTGAGGTTCTTTTTCACGGAACGCGATAGCTGCTTGCTGCGTTGTTCGCGCACTTTTTTATTTGAGGCCGTGTGAACAGTCCATAATGCCCCTGCTGTGGTTGCAGTGCGACACTTGGTCATTTTATTTTCGAGTGCCCCGCATACGTTTCGCAGCGTACATCGCTAATTAAGGAGCATAGACGTCTTGGTGTGCAGTGCGACCAATGACGATTACCTGTTCCCAAAGGGGAGTGCTTCTCGACGGGACCGGGCCCATCGAGCATTATTGATTTTTCTGGACGCTACCGGTCTGGCTTTTTGTTTATAGACATATTTTGTTTTTGTGTGTTCTGTCTCTATTGTTGTGTTATTACTTTCTATTTCTTTCCTCTTTCCCCTCCTCCTCTACCCCCTTTCCTTCTTCCAAAAGAGTAGGAAGGTGTTGTGCCCCTCCCGGTGGCAGTTACGAGCCTGCTCTTTTGTCATGTCCTTGTACCTTACATGTTTGCATGCCAAATAAATAATAAATATCTTGTGTTCAGTCAGTGCGTGTTGGAAAGCATAGAAGTCCATTGGAAGCAGTCGACGGTGAGGCGGACCACTGCTGGCCAGCGTATCTGCTGACGCCCGCCGTGGGCACAACCATTGTATATACATGGAGGGTCACGCTTGTCCCGGTGCTGATATACGCGACGGGCGAAAGCGGACAAGGAAGCGATAGAGTCATCGCCAATGTTTCTCCTTCTTCGTCAGGTCACATGTCAGACGTATGCCCCGGCCGGAATGTTGGCGATAAATGCAGTGTTTTTCTTTTGTTCGTTCGCTTACATGACTCATCTCTTCCTTCTCTTTCTCTCTCTCTCTCTCTCTCTATATATATATATATATATATGGTGGGACATGTGATGTGAGGAAGAGGAAAATGAGGATGGGAGACGGTAAACCACAGGTATACCTACATATAGTGTGGTATTGCAAGGAATTGCGAAAGGAAATTGAGGGTCAGCAGCCGTGAAAAATGTGTAAGGTGCCAGCGCCGCAGCGTAGTATAGCAAAGGCTTCGAAAGTTAGGTCAGGGTGAAGTGGAGTGATGCGAGAGTGAGGGAGAGGGGATAGAGTAAAATGTACCATACGCCTGCACTGTACAGTTTAGCAAGGGGGTCGGAAACGGAACTCGGGATGTGAATAGGGAAAGGAGGTGCGGAAGACCACAAGCTATGCTGTGACCTACCCTCGCGCTCCTGGCGCGGGCTGCCCACAATTTTTTATTCCGAACCGAAGATATGATGCATTCCTTTATTCAGGTCCAACCAAACGTATGTAGGGCTTTATAAGTGACCGCAATAGCATCATCTGCGGTCTGTAGCTTGGAAGATTGGGTAATTGCCAGTTTCAAAGCACACGTCTGGAAAATACAAAATTAGAAACACACTGACGATAGCCTCCGTAAACTAATATTAGTCTTCGTTTTTCCACTATAAACAAAGCTTTATTAAATCGGTCTTGCGGGCTACTTGGTTCATGCAGTTAAGATGTTGAAAACTAACGACAAAGTGGTGTACGACGGACACTGTGCTTGAGGCGGCGTGTGTACTGCTTCCGCCTGATGTTTTATTTTCGCGCCATTTTGAACGTGTTAAGGACACTGAAAACGCCCGAAATAATGGAGTAACGATTGAGACTAGGACTAGGGATTGAGATTGGGTTAATTGATGTATACATGCACGGTGCACGGGCCTTAGCGTCTCGCCTCAATCTAAGTGGAGCCGCCGCGGCCGTGATTCAATCCCGCGACCTTGGGACACGCATCGGAGTGGCATAGCCACTAGACCGCCCAGGGTGTTCTTGCTAATGTTGACCCTAAAAACCACTCCAAATGCATAACTTAATACGACTATAGGTTCTAAAGATGAGGAGCTCGCTCACATGGTTATCAGGCCATTTTAGTTTAAATGTTATTAACTTTTTTTAGCACTTAATCTTACATGGCAGATGTCATGCAATATTATGTAAAAATGTGCAACATCACACTGCATGCTTTGACGGGCTCTTTAGCCTCACCATTAGCAAGAACAAAAGTAACAACAAAATTAAATGTACAAAGCTGCTCTAAAAACAACGTTCAACTTTCAGGAAATATATTTTTGCTCAGTATATTTTTGCTCTAAAGTGAACACTATAGCACTGACGGATGTGTTTTATTTTTTTCCTTCCAAAAGACACCTTGTTGAGTTAGTGTTCAGTGGACACCGCCACTTTCACGTGCTGCCTCTTAACAATACTTTTGGAAGGCGGGGAAGCTGGGCAGGGAGGAGACTTTCAAGAACTTTGATAATTTGTGAAAATTATTGCGCCGATAGCCAAAGTCCTTGCTATCATAACGAGAACAATATCACAGCAATGCTTTAAGTGTGTAATTTACCACAAAGATTACATATCTGCATCGTCAACGGTCAACCTGCTCAGCGTAAAGTTTTCCACCACCCCTGTCCAAGGGCCGTGCGATGGGTACGCGATGAGTGATGTGATTGGCTTTGTCGGCTGACGTCAACAACACCATAGGGCGAGCAAGCGATGTATTCATTTCACCTGGCGGCGCAAAGCGTGTGTCGCTGGCGCAGTATTAACGGAAAGTGTGCGAGGCAGCCGGACACTATTGAAGCTGGCAGACCTGACTAGAGACATGGTGGAACCATGTCGTTAGTGAGACTCCTGCACAGCGCCCTGAATGGGAGGTATGGCCGTGATGGCGTGCGCCTCCCAGCTACGTGAGTTGAGGAAGAACAGCAGTGGTAAGGAGGAGAGCGAGAGAAATAACCCCACGGGTGCCTTGGTGCTTCGATTGCTTTAAGGGGCGACTGATTTGAAGATAACGCAGACTACTAAGTGACACAACGTCATAAAACCGCTTCTGCGACCCCTTAGGCAACTAATCGAAGCAACGAACGCAAGAGGCATAGCACAAAATACGAGCTTGTGCATGCGCATGACGTTCGGTGATAACGTAAACTGTCACATACATACCGCATAATTCCCTGCGAATTTCTTAAATGCTTCTGGCAACTTCAGGTGTGTATAAAGCGGGGAACTCTGCAAGACAAAAGAAAACGATCAGAACAACAGGAAATAGTGCATTTTATGGCATGCCATGCTTCAGGCCATGCCCATCACGGTGACCGCTTGGGCGATTCACTAAGAGTAGCTTCTGCGGCGCTTTTGGTTCCTTTCTCGTGGGCGAAAGCTTAAACAGCTTTATATATATATATATATATATATATATATATATATATATATATATATAGTAATGAACACAGTTCGCATACAAACAAAGCGTGCCATTTGCGATCATATGCTTCCAAAATGTGTTTAAGAACGGCGCCCTCCTCTTCGTCCATCGCGCGCGCCATGTCGTCGAATCGCACCGCTGCCACCAAATGTAAGCACGCACTTCACACGCAAATAACATAGGGACGAAACACTGATTTATGAAGAGTTATTGCTTCGGACCCCAGCATTGTATTTCTTCAGCCTCCTCGTCTTCTTACGCCTCGCAATAGAGCCCGTGCACCTCTGCTGTCCGTATTGCAGCGTAACATCTTTCCGCCTGCGGGAGGCTGGTGGAGGCGAAGATGAAGTAAAGGCCGTCCGTCGCCTTGTTTTTCGGAACTGTGCGCCGTCCGCCATTGTTGTGCTGGGTACCACACCCAGACATGGGGGTGCCGGGAGAAGATTTCCTTGCGGTGAAGAGGTAGGATTAGGCACTACGGATCGCTAAGGTACTTGGCTAAAGCTGACGCATTTTCAGCAAGCGAGCAGTCTGAGCAGGCTGTCTTCTAGCTTGTCGATTCTCCTTGGGCCCAACACCAGAACGGAAATGATGATGATGATTTCACGTACTAGAGCACAACGTTAGCTTATGAGTCTTCACGCTGTTTTCACTGATTCTTTGGCTGCCACTGTACTTTTGCAATGCGATATGTTTGGCACGAGCATGTTCTGTCGGCAAGACTCTAGTAGCGTCGCCCTCCCAGGCGGAAAATCTGCACATTTGTCTCTAGAAGCACGACCGATGGGGCTATCTGACACGCCTCTCATGCACCCGACGCCACGCGCAGTGCTGACGGCGCTGCTATCGTAACCGGTTAGCCCTAACACTTGACCTCTTTCCAACTAAGGAGGCATTGCAGCTGAACGTCGGCAGGTGCCTTCAAAGTTTAGCTCTCCTTTTGCTGCTTCAGAGATAGAGAGGAGCTAAAGGCCATAGTGGAGGGCTCCGGAAATTTAGATCACCTGGGGTTCTTTAACATACACTGACAACGTACAGTACACGGGCCTCTGGCATTTTCGCCTCCACCGAAAATACGACCGCCGCGGCCGGGGTCGAACCCGCGTTTTTCGGGTGGCAGCCGAGTACCGTAACCACTACACCATCGCGGCGGACCATTGCTGTCCACACAATCCTGAAGCCGCTCTCCTGGTCCGCCGCGGTGGTGTAGTTGTTACGGTACTCGGCTGCCACCCAAAATACGCGGGTTCGATCCCGGCCGCGGCGGTTGCATTTTCGATGGAGGCGAAAATGCCAGAGGCCCGTGTACTGTGCGTTCTTAGTGCACGTTAAAGAACCCCAGGTGGTCTAAATTTCCGGAGCCCTCCACTACGGCCTTTCTCTCCTCTCTATCTCTTTCACTCCCTTTCCCCCACCCCCACGGACGCTTAGCCGTGCTCCCTACATGGGCTGCAGAAATTAGCGTCCTTTCCTAACCGAACCACAATCATCATCATCATCATCATCATCAAGCTGCTCTCCCTTATTCTCCTTTCTCCTCACAAACTTGTCACAGGCACCCTTTTTGCATCCGAGATCCTCACCCACGTCACATCTCCTTACAAGCTCATCCCCTACGTCCTCCTAGTTTACAGCTCCATACACACATCCTTCCTCCCTTGAAGCATGTCACGCATGTCCTCTCTGCCAGCAATTTCTCTGCGCCAGTCTTCTTTCTCCGCGACGTCGTATTCGTGGAGCTGTTGCTCACAGACGTGCTCATTACATATCTCTGCAACCTCACTCCGTGCCGTAGCTGAAGGCTTTTGTTCAATTGGCGCATTAGCGCTAATCCTCGCTATCATCGGCTCCCATTTGTGATCAAATACTTAAGAATTATTTTTAAGAGCGGCGCTCACCTCTTCGTCCATCGAGCGTGTCATGTCGTCGAATCCCACCGCTGCCATCAAATGTAACGCACACAGCTCACACGTAAATAACATAGGGACGACACGTATTGAAAGTTGAGAGTAGAACTGAACGCGATCCTGATGAATGATGGTCTCTGGATGAAATGCTGAATAAACGCTACCTCATTCATTTATTTAGAAATACCCCGAATCTCATCAGATTTGCTAGCAGGAAATGTACACAGCAATTATATATGAATATCGCATTGTTTTGCATGCATGCCCCATTTCTAGTACTACATTGTTTCAGAGGATCGTTACACACAAGTACCACTATATCACAATTAGAAAATCAAATAATAATAGTAATAATAATACACAGTACAGTCAAATATCTTAAATACTATAAAAATTCGTAAGTGTTCATACCGAATTCTGGAGTCCCGGGACGACGCAGTCATGTAACTGAAGTGAAAGATATATGCCGCAGTTTTATTTATAAGCAAGTTCATTTACATCGTTCAGCACAGAAAAATCAGAATACATGCTTAGTAAGATGAGGGCTCTCGTTACTTCCCTTGAGGGCATTTTTTTCGACATTTCCCTCATGTAAAAGAAGCAAGAGTAACTTGAGAACTGTAGTTTTCGATAGACAAGTTATACTGATCAAAAGTGTATGTGTCAATAACCGCCATATATACTTAACATATGATAATGCTTGTACTGTACAGGTTAGGAACGTCGTCATATTGAGCAGAAGCTGCATTGTCACTCACATATGGTATCCAATAAAGGTACAATGGGCTGAAGAAAACACAACTATAATTTACCACTTTACGCTTTTGATTTATTAAGTGGCTCGCTATTGCTCCAATTGCCCGCGTATGCAACGCATCATCAGTGCCAGTTAATCCAATAGTTCCGCGCAACGCAGCGCTTGGTGGCCCTCGAGTCGAAAACCATGTCGTGTGCTTCACTACCTGCTGCGGCTATAGCAGCTGTGGAAGAGGATTTCCTGTAGCTTGTCCGAAAGGAGCTCACGTCCGATGAGGACGAATGCGGCGTGTCAGATCTTCCGCCAAAATACGAGAAGGGGCCTACATTCATCACACATGGGAAACCAGAGCAGAAACTACGCAGGCCGATAGCAGCGCCATGGCTCACGGTCTCAGTAGCACTGAAGGAGGTGAGAAAGGCAAGTGAAGGCGAGGAGGAGGGGAAGAGTAAATAATAGCATTTTCCTATATGGGGTATGTAGTGGTGAGATCATGAACCGTAACTTGCCATTGTCTCCGAAGAGGATAGTGTATAAGTTATATCTTACCAGTACTTTCTCCTACGGGGCAGAAACTTGGAGGCTAAGATGGTTCAGCTTAAATTAAGGATGAAACAGCGAGCGATGGAACGGAAAATGGCAGGCGTAACCTTAATGGACAAGAAGAGAGTGGAGTGGGTTAGGAAACAAATGCGTGTTAGGAACGTATTAAGAGAAATTAAGAAGAAATGGGCATGCGCGGGCCATGTAATGCGAAGAAAAGACGACCATTGGTCATTAAGTGTGACAGAATGGATTCGTAGAGAAGTCAAGCGTGGCAGGGAGTGGTGGAAAGTTATGTGGACAGATGGAATCAGGAAGTTTATGGGGATAAATTGGGCCAAGTTAGCACAGGACTCGGATAATTTGACATCTGTGGGAGAGGGCGTACGCAGGCTGATAATGATGATATGGTGTATTATAACAAGGGGGTGGGAAATGCAAATTAGGGTGTGAAGAGGAAAGGGGAAATGAGAGGGTAAAGCATTGCGTAAGCTTGTACAGCACAGTATATCGAAGGGTGGGAAAGTTAAGTGTCGGACAGCGGGATTGACGTAAGCGTGGCAAGGGGGAAGTACATGTGGTCCAGAACAATCAAGCAGATGTGGTCGAAATAGATGCAGCTGAAAGGCGGCGTACCTTTTGCAACAGTTCGGCTTGATCGACGTCCTTGCATACGATGCATCCGTGTCATGGAAAACAATTTTTAAGAAGAAGAATATATTAAGCGACATTTACAGACAAAATATATCGCGATACAGGTAATACGACATAATCAGACTATAATTGGGTGCACATTCATGAACTTGGAAATGTTAGCCTTGCCCAAACGAAGGTAATCAGCTGACAACATCTCTACCGGTAATTTGAAATTTGATTGGTTAATTCTGAATAAGCAAGCAGGGGCCGACCCCTACATCTTCGTACTAGGATCGTGTCCCTCAGTAATCTACTATGTGGTTCTTCACATGCACTTTCCTAGGTGGGTGGGTGGGTGGGTAGGGTAGGTAAGACCCATGTTGCTCAAATTTGCCGAAAAATTCCTCGCACCTAGAAAAGAAACCTCAGCCGCGAGAAACTAAATACCGTTCACTCGGCTGCAGATTCCAAGACTCAATGGTACAAGAGATAGGAGAGGAAAGAAGTTAGTGCAAAGAGTGTTGGCTATTAGAAATGATCTCTTCTGCAGATTCCTTCCTCCGACCACCGGGCTGCGAGACCAGCGTACTAGCTGTTTCAGCCAATGTGGGGTGCTTAGGAGGGGAGTTTTTATGCGCCTGAAGACAAACGAGTAACACGTGAACGCTCGGAACGTCCGTTCTTCCGCTTGGAAAGCGGAAGAGCGAACATGTCTGGAACATCTGAATCTTGGACTTTCGTACCAAAGGAACAATCAATACGTGGAAAGGAACAAAGAAGACAACATAGACCATGGATAAAATTGTAAATAGATAAACCAGAAGAAATAAATACAATTGAATAAATAAATGAAAGTCTATCCGCAAACACCAAGCATTGCTTCCCTTCATTTCACCGATGAGAAAGGCACTCCTAATCGGGTATTCCAGCACATCCATCGCGGTTCTTAATTTTTAAAGCGGCTTAACTGGTGCGGCAAAATGGTTATGATGTTCGGCCTCCTACGCACAACTCGGGTTCGGTCCCAGTCACGGCAGCTGCACTTTCAATGGAGGCGAAAGTCTAGATTTGTTCCGTATATTATGCGGTTTCATCGCACCTTATTAATATCCAGTTTGTGGGATTTCCCACATTCTTCACTCATTATTTATGTCACATTTAATTACTTTTACTTAGTGTTGGGTACTACAACTGCTCCTAACGTTGGTAAATTACACCTACTACAAAAAAGCCGCTCGGCCTCTTACAGATGCTTCATAAAAAATACATTCAGAAACTCTTTTCGGGGAGATGCATTTGGATTGTCTTCCAAACTTTATGAAGGTATCCTCATTAGACGTAATGAACTAGACCTCAGAGAAACAATACTATTCCCTTTGGACTATCACCTATTTGTCACGGGACGTGAATACACGTGACACTCGATTTCGCGGAATGTGTGAGCTTTCGCGTTGCAGAACGTATAATGAGAGACAAAGATTGGGCATGCAGTTACCGCATATAAATAAATCAATTCCGTTATTTGTGCATCCTATCAACTGAATCTTTTGTGGGCTGGGGAGCTTGTATCATTCCATTAGTCTTTACACTTCATTTAACACTTCCTGCGTTATGACTACACCGTCGCTTTTCCAAAACACTGTAACGTGTTACTTTCAGAATGCATAAGTTCTTTTGTACATAATTTTTTTCCATTCTTTTTATCATTCTTTCTGTGTTACGTTACTTGTATAATCTTAGCACTTATTGTACTACTGTTTATCAAATGCAATGGTCAGTGGACGCTTTCAAGGCCATTTCAGAGGTTTTTCTTCACCTCCACGACGTCGCTGTATGCTGTACCTTGATGTTGAAAATAAACTGAAATTGAGGCTGAGGCACGCTTTCTAGTAGTGTCGTTTCCTCTGCACGCAAAAGAAATATTACATTATTATGCTGACTCATAAACGAGTGAGAGATGCCGGCCGCTGCGGTCGCATTTGCGACGCAGTAAAAAATGAGAGGAGTTTGTGTGCTGGTGCGTGCTCAGGGTACACTAAAGAATCCCAGAAGCACAAATGATCGTGGTCGCTCCCCAACGGCGATCCTTATAATTACCTCGTAGCAGACTGTTAATTATTGCTAGTTATTTCTGTTGTCGCGATTGTACTTCAAAAGGCGCTACCATACTGTAAAGAAACACATATTCCTACCGGATGTGCCACATTCTTCAGCACCGCTTCTTTGCAGGAGTTATACACACTGCAGACAATCTGTAATACCTGCAAAGTAAAGGTGTTTAAATGAGAGGCTGGGGATACTTCTCGGGGGAGCGCACTCGCCGCCTTGCTCAAGTGTATCAACCCATCTGGAGGTACAACTTAACTGCTGCACTGACTCCCTTTTCAGCGTGTTTCACAACACGTTTCCATTCCGACCGTCTTTGTTTGCTATGTAGCATGATATCTGCAGGTTTTTTACGTGTGGAGGGCTTTTAATAATGTTTTTATAAGGTTTTTATATATGGCTTAGTCAACGCAACGTACTGAGTACTTACATGCCGCAAGTGCGGTATAGTGTATGAAGTGACGCGTGAAATCTAAATCCACTTGTGCTGAAAGAACGCCGAAATTATCCCGACGACGTCCCTTCTTGTGGTGTATCCTTTGGTCGCTCTGGAGCTGACGCTCCTCGCATGCAGAAGCCAGGACGGCTCACAGTTGGAGCGGTAGACGGTGTGCACCAGCCGACACGTCTGCGACCTCGCAATGGCCGCGATCACAGTTTTTTACACAGTGGCTTCCCGCTCAAGATCCGTCATCTCGAGCGGGAAGACACTGTTTAAACACTCCTGCGTGGCGCTGGCAAATTGCGTCGTAGATTAATATGCCAGCTCTGAAATGTCTCGACGGAGTGAGAGCCCTCTATCGTAACTTCGAATAACTTGACAAATACGCGCAGTTGCGTTTGAAATACGCCATATCGGCAAAGCAGCGCCCTTTTGCATAGTGGACAGGTCGGAAGCCACGGTGGGAAACGCAAAGTGCGGCACGGCAACGCCCGTGTCACGTTCGAGCGGCTTCCTTCTTTTCTGCCATTGTTCTTCACTCGATGATTTGATTAATTATTGGGATTAAGGTCCCAAAACCATGATATGATTGTGAGAGACGCCGTTGTGAAGCGCTCCAGAAACTTCGGCTACCTGAGCTCCAGTTTCAACGTGCACAAACATCGCACAAACCCGCAACCTTTGCATCGGCAGCGGCATGCCACAGCCACTTGGACACCGTTGGAGCGCAGAGAGAACGAAAGAGAGATGTCCATTTAGAGAAAGGCGGAGAGGTCGACCTGAGCTCTCATTTGCACTTGCCTGATAGGAGAGACTCTTCATGACACGGAAACAAACAAAACAGGGAGGAACGTGCACGACAACTGCCTCTCCAGAGAGGACCGGTACCCTGAGGAAGGAAAAAGGGGACGAAAACGAGTGGTGAATGATAGTGAGACAAGTGCGTATGTACAGGATCACGTGAGGGCGTGGGGCCACTTTAGAGTAGTCTGCTAAGTGCAATGGCACGAACGAAGGCTACCGTAGCTCCAATGGCCACTGATGAGCTGCTGACGTCAGGTCAAGTGCCTATAGCACAAGCTCGTAGTACAATGGTCTTTTGTCAATTTTCGCTACTGACGAAATCAGGGTCCGTCGTTCCTGCCCGTACGCTGGGAATGTGCAAAATATGTGTTCGAGTGTTTCTGTACTCCACAGCGCTCACAGTTGGAAGCAGTGTCGCTGCAGTCGATGAGGTGTCTATAACGTCGTGTGAACGCAATGCCATGACTAACCCTGTGAATCATATCGTATATCCTTGGCTTCAGTTTGCGAGGCATGTGGCGGGTTTAAATGGACCAACATGGCGTGCCAAATGTGGTTCACTTCGATGCGAGGACAAAGTGTATTGGCTGCGTTAACAGAGGACATACGAGCGCTGATGGCGATCAAGTTCTTGTCGACAAGATCCTGCGATCTGTGACGAATTGGCGCTAGATCGCGAACGGCATGGTCTACGGTGTCTCTCTGGCTAGCCCTGACGATCGGATATCTCAAGTGACACTGGGGAGTTGCGAACTCTTTGTCGCTACTCAAGCACTGTGTATGTCATGATCATCATCATCATCATCATCATAGTAATCAGCCCACTACAGAGCAGTGGTCTCTCCCATAGATCTGTTATCCGGTCCTGTGCTAATTGCGATATTACCACTGCCGCAAACTTGATTTCATCTGTCCACCTTCCGGCTGCCCCCTGCCACGCTTGCTTTCTCTAGGGATCCACTCCGTTACCCTTAATAACCAACGGTTGTCTTGCCTTCGCATTACTTGTGCGTAATGAATTACGCCGCTTTTGTTTCAAAAAAAAAACATGAGCCTACGTTCTTTTACTGCAAATTGTTCAGCGACATAACTGACGTGCAAGATTGTTGGCAACTTCTGTATGGTCATGACAGCGTTACTTCTCGATTCCTTGTCACTCTCTTGTTCAGCAACACTTTCATACTGCGCACAAAGTGATTAGTTATGTGCGCACAGTGTTTCGCTGAACCACTTGCTTGTGAAGTCTGCGGATCGCGCATAATGTGTTCCCGACAGTGGCGTGCGATAGGTATTACGACAGCAATTATATGGACAGTCGCGGCTGGTTTTTGCCGTCCCCGTCGCCGCCGTCCTGAACCGTATATGTATAAGTATGTATATATATAGAAAAGTCTCAAAGAAAAAGAATTCAGATAAAAGCTTCCGAAGCGCGGAATCGAACCAGGAACCTCTCGCTCCGCAGCGCGTGGCGCTAACCACTACGCCACGAAGAGCACATCCTTCAGGGAGCTAACGGGGAGCATTATATATACACCCTTTACCTCTGGCAGGATTTAGAGACGGCAGGCGCTTATAAGCGTTTCTTCATTACCGGCGAGATGGCGCGAGGAGCGCAGCGGGCGCATTTAAAAGTCGTCGGCCAGCTCACTCGCTTCTTCTATTTGCGCAGGGCCCTTCCGCTGTCTGCTCGCGCGGTTGTCTCGTGGTGAGAGGAAGAGGGATGTTTCGAGCTTCGACCGTGATGCCTGCGCTGATGTTACGGGAGCGTGCGAAAGTCACTCGAGCTCAAGGGATGCCGCTAAACGAACACTCAGAAGATGAGCGCGAACTATCAAGTGTCACAGCTCGACACTTAAAGCACACTAGTTTACTTCGCTCCTTCGGCCGCCTTCGCAACAGGAGCGCCGTTGAAACTGAGAGTATCCATTGTGACAGCTTATTCGCGCTCCTTCGGTGTATATCTGTGCGTTCGCTGCGTGCGTGCTTCACTTCACAGTTCGCGCTCACCTTCCGCTTGTTCATTTAGCGGCCTCCCCTAGCTTTGTATGTGTAGCTTTGTGACGAACAACGTATAAATCCCTTCGTACCAGCACGCGCTGCCCACGGCAGCGCTCACTTAGCAAGTGCATGTTTGCTACAATGAATATTGCTCCTGAAGCTGCGAGCCTCACTTTGTATAGCATTACAGTTTCTTGCTATCGCATTCATTGCTTCGCCCTTGCGGCTAAACTGCGACTTTTTTTAAGACTCACACCATTCCCAGAGAGCGCGACTAATCACATGGGCGTCTAATGTTGTAAATTTAACATTTTGTCTCAAGGTTTCGCAACTTCTTTAATGAATATTACCAACAAGTACTGCTCTTGTTGATTTTGTTGTCGTTGCGTAGGCGTTCGCAGATTCTCTTGTTCTAGTGGTTGGTTTTGAATGCCATGTTATATTTTTTATTATTGTTTCCTGTTGCCATTGACGTGACGTCCATTTCGCCCCTTTTGCTGCGACCGCTACGTTTGTGCGCAGCATGTTTTAAAACTCGAATAAGTCAATGAAATAAACTCTGCAATACTTACAGAATGCAGCTTTTCCGAAGAAATGAGTTTTCCAACATCCAGCATACTCTTGTGACAGACTCGCGCGAAATCTCCGAACAGCACCTTCGCTCGAAAAAGGCGAGGCCCAAGTGCTATGGATTGAAAATGAAATATTCATTCCAATTAGAGCGTTACGATTTTTACATATGATGTGCTTTATTTATGCTTATTCAAGTTACCTAGTAAACGTACACCTATGCAGTGACGCGTTGGTCTTCCTAAATGCATAGTATGCAATTTGACAATTTTTTTTCCGCGAAATCTTGATTACAGCACAAAAGGTAGGTCTGTTCATCTGAGCAGTAGAGCACATTTTGCAGGTAGCAAAATGTGGCAGAGCGCACGATCAAATCAATGAAAAGATCATCAACGAAAACAAATGTATGAGGTTTTTGTTCGATACTACATATTAGCGTAATCCTAAACAAAAGAACACTGTAAATGTGTCAGGTGACTAAGTTTCCTTCCATGAAATGGCAATTTTCATTAATTCTTGAAGCGCGAAAGCAGAAAGAAATTAGCGCAGCTTCCACGAGTGCCACCAGGCTAGCAAAGCTGATGGGCACATGGCTGGTTCGGGTCTGTCCTCCGGCACACGCACATTTCTTCATGATCCTTAACTTAGGGAAACCCCACCAATGCGATAGTAGAAAATTAACATGAAATGGCTACTTACGGGGCAGTCGCGTGTAACATGATGAGCCTGGCGTTGTAAAATATGCAAAAAAGGCAAATGCAATGAGTTTCTGCGTCAGTTTCACATGCATATTTGAATGCAGGGAATAGCTTGTCGTTTAGGAGTGCAGCCAAACAGCACCGCTTGTATGGTCGATGATAGGATGAGTCCGCTGAAAGACGAACAAAAAGCGAGACAGTTAACCAATAAATAGATTTCCCTATAGCGCCTTTAAAATACTCTGTGATTGATATCTGCAAAATTATGGGAACCTCAAGCTTCGCCTCAAGAGTTGAACGCGATAGCAATGCCTGGCCACAATCTCATTGCGCTCTTTCTCGCGTGCCATTCTCTTCAATCGTCTAGTCACGTAACTTTTGTAATATCACTGGGTAGAAAGTACGAGCTGCTTGCATTAATGAGCGCCCTCCCTCGTCGCCTTGCGCTATTTGACACAGATGCGCCATCAAAACTCCCCGATGAGGATGGCATCATTAGAATTGAGACATGAACTAGTTGGCAATGATTCACCTTGAAGTGGGTGCAGAGCTACACGAAACACGGATAAACAAGAAGGCGCACCTGTCCGGTACGTCTTCTTCTTTTCCCGTGTTCGTTTAGCCGTGTAGCCACCTCAACGTGCACAAGGGGCCCCGCCACGGTGGTCTAGTGGCTAAGGTACTCGGCTGCAGATCCGAGGGTCGCGGGATCGAATCCCGGCCGCGGCGGCTGCATTTCGATGGAGGCGAAATGTTGGGGCCCGTGTGCTGCGCGATGTCAGTGCACGTTAAAGGACCCCAGGTGGTCGAAATTTCCGGAGCCCTCCACTACGGCGTCTCTCATAATCAGAGCTGGTTTTGGGACGTTAAACTCCACAAATCAATCAATCAACGTGCACAAGGGAGGGGGATGTATGCGAGGTGGCCGAGCGCGTATCGCATCGCGTCTCGGATCGAAGGATTTCTTCTTCTTTGTCTGTGGATCCATGCTTCAGAGTATTTCTCATTTTCTTGCTGTATTTCTTTCACTCTTTTCATGCTTCTTCCTTTTGCTTGCTTTAGTAGTTTGCGTCTATTTCTATGTTGAATTTCTTCTTTGTTGATGTGTTCCGTAGTACATTATCTCTGTCCGCTTTCCTTTCGTTCTGATTTTGGTAGTATATCTGAGTAATTGATATGAATCAGATGCACTCAGAATACTCGAAGCTCAAGAGAAGAAAGAAGCGAGCAAGCGCATATTTCACCATGATGAATGTTTTCTCGAAAATCACGCCGACTAGAAACTTGATTCAAACCAAGGGACAAATACAAAATTGGAGGGCGTGAAGCTGTGTCTTTAAGTGTAGAACGCGATAAGCTTGCTGTGTTCGTTTTGGAAATTATTGGAGGTTGGTGCTTTGTGGCTGCTAGGCGCCCAGACATTTTCGGTAGCTCTCATAAAGAAAGCACTGGAGCGTGCTTCACGTAACGATGGTCAACTGCGAAAAAGGGTTAAGAAGTGCACGCAATTCTTTCTTCCCTTGTGCTGGCTCCTTGACGAGGCGCTGCAGGTGGCACTACATCCCCTGCTTATACAGCTTGCATTGCTGCTTTTTTGGTGGAGCACATAAGCGCGCTCTCTTTCCACCCGGAAGAACTGGGTACAATCCAAACCCAACAGCTCCGAAATTTCGTTTCAACTCAATTGCATTAATTTGCTTGCGAAAGCTACCATATGAAATTCGGCGCCAGTTTTGATATTCTCTGGCTTGCTCTCAAGCGCAGAGTATATTGCCTAGCCTGTGTCCGCGTAGTCGTTGTGGTCATCATGCCAAAACCAGTTGCTGCCAGAGAAGAAAGCCCTCGCACCCTGAATGAAGTGGAAGTAAGAAGTTGTTCGTTATTTCAGTTTTGTATTCTTATCTGCGTGCTCCAATCCCCTTTATATAAGTTACTAGTCCGAGAGAGAGACTGACAGAATTGGTCAAAGTAGCTCAGCTTCGCCAAGAGAAGCTAGAAGCTTCGCATAGAAAATTACCGGGATTTGTGCACTGAAGGAACGCGGTGTATGCACGACTGTGGGATGGGATTCTTAATGCTTTGCGTCGGACATGCGTCGGACATTAAATCTAACATAGATCGCCCTCGACGCACCACATACATCATTGCCATGAGCCTGCGTTTACATGATAGCGGGAGCGATAGCGCTACAGAATATCATGATACCATGATGGTGGTATCATTAGTGGTAGTGATCGTAGGGCAAGAGTACGAGAATGGATAAGAAGAATAATATCAAAGAAAGTGAGGACGACTTCGACACACGATACACGGCAACGCACGGCGTGCCTTGTATCGGCAATACGCTATGGGCAACAGAAAGATTAACTGAGACTCGGGGTGAAGGAAATACATACGCAGATAGAAAGTAAAAGAGAGAGAAAGAGACGGCGTAATATAGTGCAAGAAAATTGAGTGTGATTCTCCTAAGGATCACTCCTCCTTGGCTTAACTTCGCAGTGCTTCGCTAGGCTCCCACATCTCCGCTTATCATTGCTGTTTACAATAGCAGGGTGGGGCCTATATTTTTAGAAGTCGCCGCGTTTTCCACTGTGAATAGTTCATTGAGCAACATTTTATGAGTTTCTCCCTAACGTAGCCAGATCAAGGAACTGAGACTCACCTAAATATAACGTTATCTCGGATAGCTACAGCTGCGTTTTCTTTCACCTTAAAGAAGTTCAATTTCAGAATACTAAATTACAAGTTCATAAGGCCCACGCAGCAAATTACGTTCAATTAAAAAATGAGTCATATCCTGGAGTTCATCGAATCGAAATATTCCATAGCTACTCTTTACTAGTACGTGTGCTCGATGAACACCTTTTGCCAAAACGGGGAATGGCACCTCTTTTCCCCTGCCGCGTACTACTCACCATATTTTTTTTCATGCTACAACGGCTGGCACTGAAGGAAAGGAATTTATAGAGTTAATCCTCTCGCTAGCGTTCGCGAAGCTCCTACTGCACTCTCGTCTAGGCTACCCATTTGGCCGAAAGAGAAACAAGACCTTGTATTCGTATGAGAATGAGCGAGGTGGAATCGCCAGATCCAGATTTCGGCTACAGTAATTTGGCCGAATTTAAACGACAGGGCAAGTTTGAGGTGCTTGGAAGGCGTGAGCTGAAAGGAAACTTGTTAAAGCAACCTCCATCATAATATTATCAGCAACAGTTACTGGTATTTTTCCCTAATCTGTCTAAAGTGCGTCGAACTACACTAGAAAAAAACATGCTAATGTTTTGCACTGATGACTGCTGCCTCTCGTGGGTATGCTGATCACATATAGTCAACAACAGTTTCAAATGAGCTGCGATGCATGCTAAGACCACCAATACGTTTTTGTTGGCGAAGTACGGTCGCTTCCTTTTCGTGGCGCAAAATAAAGCAAACTGTACAAACCAAACGTCTCTATCGTTGTGCATCTTCATTTCCATAGCGTGTTTGATCACGTTAAGACAACACCAGTGAAAATTTTGCATCTGAAGAACGGCAGGAATATACACGCTTGGGTCTTCAACGATGCTTACTTCTGTGATGGTCAGCTTGGATAATTCCAGAGGGCAACTTTATATGCACGTGGTGTGAAACACCCTTTGCTGTTTCGCCCTTTTCAACATATAGCAGTGTGCATTCATCTGCACTTTCTGTACCGGGCGTAGGAATGACTACTGGGCAGCCGACACTTGTACTTCAAAAGCCATGGCTTCTCGGACCGAGTACACAAGCTGAACAAACGCCATTAACGCTTCATAAATAATCTGGATGCTGCTCCTGTCTGTACAAGGTAAAAGTGCGATGGCAGATTGTTTATGGCGTATTTTGATACTGTAGCAGGTCACATGTAAAGCGAATCTGCCTTTGCCATACTCCAACTCTAACAAAAATGAAGAATTTTTGTATAAGCAATTGCTCATTATCTACGAAGAAATCACGTTCATCGCAATTTAGCGCAAAGGTAACACAGACAGTAAAAAAGGACCACAAACAACAAATGCGCTACTAACAACTGATTTATTGAAGGTGGAAAACACAGCTTTTATACAACCAGAGATCTGCGCAGGCGTACCACAACAAGGAAATTTGAATAAAGCCAGGCATAAAGTTATCACACATTGCATAATACAACAGAGGTATCACTAACACATGTTTGACCTGCTTTTCTGATAAAGAATGCCTCCAAGGTTTCACGGGCTGTTTTCGGCGTACTTCTGCCTAGTATTCTCACGCCACGGAAACGTGGTCCGCAACCAGTGCAAGCAATACAATGAACCACAAGATTCGTCCTCTCCTCATTAGCTAAGTCAATCTTTATCAGAAAAGCAGGTCAAAAATGTGTTAGTGATACCTCTGTTGTATTATACAATGCTGAAATTAAATTCCTATCGCGCCTGGTGTGATAACTTTCTGCTTGGCTTTATTCAAATTCCCTTGTTGTGGTACGCCTGCGCAGATCTCTGGTTATATAAAAGCTGTGTTTTCCACCTTCAATAAATCATTTGTTAGTAGCGCCTTTGTTGTTTGTGTTTCTTCTTTACTGCCTGTGTTACCTTTGCGCTAAATTACAATGAACGTGAAGTCTGAACATCAACTACCCCAGCTTTTAACTATTTTAAAGTCTACGAAGAAGCGCGCGCACGTACTCGCCTTGCAGCGAAATGAGACCTAATATAAACTTACCTGTATTCACAGGCGTCAGATTTCTAAGGCAATAGATGTGCTTGCCCCCTCCCTCTCCCTCCCTTCTTTTGCAGGTTAAGGGCGGGACCGCATGTCACGCCATAAAAAATGTTGACTCAACTTGCTTCCAAGTCTGCAGATCACCACTGCAATGAGTCTTGCCTTGAGACATGTGCAAATTTTGATCGCTAGACTGTTTTTGTGTGCACATAAGTTCCGGGAAGAGTGACACGATGAGGGGATCGCGCCTTACCCAGAAACATGAATAGGCTCCTCCTTCATTCATTTGGTTTGAAGTAGTTATATTGGTTTGGACAATATAACATTACCTAAATACGTAACTGCAGCAAGGTATGGAAGGAACTGCAAATGTTGTTATAAAAGCCACTCACTGAGCCATAGTGATCAATTAGATAAGCTTGTCGTCACCCCCTCGCAGGGACAGAGTTTCGTAAAACGTCGAGCTTGCGACTTTATAAGAATTGTCGGTTTAGCCTGTGTAGCATGTCCCGATTTGACTCAGTTGCGTGTAAACGGGCTTAAAGAGAATTTGATGTGATACAATACGTAGCAATAAGGTTATGGCACACATGGCATTGAGCATGCAATGCGTCTATGTTCTCTTGATAATATCTCAAAAGTTCTGTGTACACTCCGATAATCTGTCAACTTGCAGTTACTATATCCAACTTCACCAGAGTATTAAGCAGTGCGACCATTACGGCGCTAATCTCCTGACGATCTCCCAAACGCCGCTTACTAAGCACACACATGCTTATATGTATATGTGCATGAACTAATATGAGTAGACATTGTGCCCAATTAACGGGTGGTTGAAAGTCTATATTTGGGATTAACTGACGAAGAGATTATTAAACACCATGAACAGCAAATACCGCTAGAAGCGACATTTCTACTGGTCTGCTTGCCTTCGTCAGGCTGGGAATACAAGCAGAACAGATCAGACATACAGACAGACAGACAGACAGACAGACAGACAGACAGACAGGCAGACAGAACGACAGACACAGAACTTTATTCAGAACAGGTCAACTCCGCGAGAATTGTGCTAGCCGTGCAATGAAAGGGGACTTTGCTCATACGTTGCTCCTGACGCCATGGTTGTCCTAGTCATAACTGACGGAGCTTGCTGCTTTATTGCAAATTTTGTGAGCTAGTGAAAGGCCATTTTGTACAAGATTGGTAGTGCTTCAATTAATGGTGCCCTGCAGCACTGCGAACACGGTGCGAAAATGGTGACGATCATTCGCAGAGGATCCTGTCAGCCAAATGTTATTACATTGCACGCAGCAGAAAATTGGCAATGGGGCTTTCAACCCAATTGCATAGCACACCGCTCTTTTTTTTCAATATTTTACGCTACTGAAGCCACCTTGCTACTTACCATGGTTTGTTTTGTGTTGCTCCTTAAGAGAGACACACGCATTTTGTTGAGTGAGTTTAAAGGGAACCGCTAAAGCATGACATGTCATCTTTCCACGAACATTAAACTATCCCAGGCTATTTATGTGTTCAAACAGTATCAGTGCAATTGCGGCGTTACGGAGAGGAATGAGCTTACAAGCTCATAAGGGCAGCATTGAATGATGCGTAATTGGAGTTGATAGTGACGGAGGCGAGGAGGTGAATATATTGGGAGGACGTCTTCGGCACAAACGAGTTGAGGTTCATGTTGGTCCTGGCAGAACGACACTTGAACTTTCAACTGTAATCAATGCGGGATCAAAGGTAACACGGGGCGAGAAAAGGGTGCTTCTGAGCTGATGATTCGAGGAAAGCATATTATGAAAATGACATAAGTGGGCCTGCTTCCTTCTTATGAAAAGGAAAAATAGGTCAAGAGAAATCTTTATTGAAGTAATACTGGTAGTATGACAAGTGGTAACAATGAAGCGAGCTCAGCGATTTTTTCTGGATTCTAGGGCATTAACAAATGTTGCATTATGATGGTGCCATATTTACCAAGGGCACTGAAGTTTAAACCTGAATAAAGTATATTAAACAGGAAGGAGTTACAAGGAACCTGGAGAAAAAAAGCTCGCAATGCAGCAATCTGAGAGTGTGGTTCTCAATCTTAATCAAGTGGCAGGTGTGCGTATTGGTGTAACTTGTTATCTATGTGGATACCTAGGTATTTCGAAGTATTGGAAATTAGTATTGGAATAGAGAGGGGAAGCATACTCGGATGATTTATTTTGAACATTTATTTATTCTTTGAATTTACGATTTGGAAGAATATGTTGAAATTATTGACGTTTAGTTTCGTGCACGAAAGTCGTCGTTCGCTCCGTGGGATCAGCAAATGGCTCTTTTGTGTGGAACTCCGTCCAATACATTTGCCGAAAATGTCAAAGCTCCCGTCAATTTCACGGCAAGCTACTTGGCTCCCCGTGATCGTAGAGCCAATGGGACTGCAGCGCAGGCATTCTTAATTTTTGCTTCATTGTCATGCACATAAAACTCGGGTGCTTTTGGTTTTCCCGAAGCACCGATGGTCACGATCACCACCTTCATTTGCGCTAGCTGCAGCATGAGGCTTTTAAAGACGATAGTGCTTCTGGGGATACTTGAACGAAGAAATTTTGGTCTGTCCGTTTGTCTGTCCCACGGCTGAGCCACTCGTCCAGATTTTAAGCGCTTGCCTAACGCCCAGCCATCTTGAACTGATACCTGCGTTCTCACTTGTGAGCATTGTCGATCAGAAAGCAAATATTACGGATATCAGAGGCGCAACATCAATACGTAAGTATTAGGTGGTGTGTTGCTTTACTAGAAAATACTTAGATACGTAATTCTAAGGACCCTAGCGCTGGTTAGGCTGCGCTAAAAATGCAACGCTATGCGCGAAAAAAGCCTGTGCCGACGACTTGGTGCTCACACCTGGCAATTGCGCAGGGATTCTGCACAAGCTCATGTTTCCCGAGGCGCTGCCACATAGCGCCCATATCTTACGCAGCGTAATACCGCCGGCAGAAGACTATCGCATTTCAGTGACATTTGCAGCGAAGCAAGCAGATACACGGACAATTTTTTACCACCTTTCATGAAGCCCGTTCGCTGTATAATCGCATTCCTTTCTACACAAGGCTTCCGTGCTCGAAACTCCTCGTCTATGTCAAGGAACATCTTTAATTACCGTGGTACATGTGAAACACTGAACAGGTCCTTCTGATTTTGCTAATGGCTAGCACGGTTACGGGCTCCATGTTACCCCACTAACAATTTTGTATGTTTCCACACAGTCGCTTTCTGTTTTTAAGTAGTGAATTTTGGAAAACATGTAACAGTCCCCCATTCTTAAAATACAACATATTTAGTGGGCAATCAACGAATGAAAAATAAATATGTCGCCGCAACGAAGTGGAGTGCTGTAGGTTCGAGCACGTTTATAAAGACAGCAGTGCTGTCTTTGGGCTCCACGAGTTCGTGCGCCTTCTGACATTTAAGCAATATCTATCTTAAGCACACAGTTATCCCAGACACATCTGATGATTTTGCAACGTGACAACAAATTTTGAATGGACACAGGTGTTCTGTTTCAGCCTTGTGTTTTATTCCATAATTTCAGCGTACGTTGCTACACAAGGCGCCTCTTAGGGACAAACACAAACATTGCTTGAAAAGTTTTCAACACTTTCCTCACTCACAAGTACCGCTGGGCATTCAGGGCAGAGTTATCAGATCACTCGAAATGTTCAATTCCATCCATAGTTTAAGATGACTGCCCTGGCCACAGCGATGGTATCGTCAATTCTTTCCCAATCGCCAATGACGTCGTAGTTGGATTCCCACAAGCAGTGCTAGAAAAGAACAATGAAAACCAAGAGTTATGCCGTGGGCGCTACACTTAGTGTTTGACCCTATTCGTTCACGTTTCCTAAGGTTACATGTCCACAGGTACAATTCTTTGAAAGTGCGTATATCTTCAAAATTCACGTTTGCTAAGGTGTATACAGACAGGTAGAATTCTTTCAAAAATGTGTATGTCTTCATACTTCTCTGTGACAAACATCAGCGCCGCAAGCTTGAAAGTTTCAACTAAGATAGCACAAAATGATTTAATTCTGCATGATGAGCCTTCATACACTGACGATGTGCAAGGCACTATGTTCCCCGAGCATTGTTTGTATACCTACGCAACCCTAGTCTGTACCCATGCATTATATACGCGCAAATTTATTCATAACTTATATAAGAGCTTGCATACGCATCTGTATATTTCACGTGTAGAGCCATCGTCATCATCATCATCAGTCTATTTACGACCACTGCAGGGCATAAGCCTTTCCCAGAGGCCTCCGTAGAATGTGTGGATAAAATTACGGGCTGCATTTAGGACTTAAGAATGCGAATACGAAAGTCCCATTGGAACCCTTGTTCACCTGCTACCTACAGGGGCGCCTGCTTTCGATAGCGTTTAGTGCCAGTCAGCACCAAGGACCCGACCCACCGAGGTAGTTTTGTCCCTGAAGGTGTTTGGAATTTACTCTGCGCTCCTACGGGCGAAGCTGTGTGGCACTCGAAACAAGATACCTTCTCATCTTTTGAGTGGCTGAGGAGGTCCTCCATTCGACGCCGCTCCTCGGCCACACAGAACAACAAACTCAGAAACGAGTTCCTCCGTTCGACGGAGCTCGTTTGCGGTCATTAATAAAGGACATCAGACTGCCAACTGGTGGTTCTCGGAAAAAATAACTTTGTGATGTGTTGGCGAAAGTGTGTCTAATTGACATGAGGTTTGCTTTTACTGATTTCAAAGTGCTCTTAACTCACCAATGGCCCAGACACAAAGATTTCCTCATTCTCTTTGTAGGGCTGCCCTGTCTACAAGGGATTACGCCTTTGACTTACGTACAATTGATTTGTCTACTCACCACGACTTTCGGAAAAGTACCTTGAAAATTTTCACCGAGTGTCAGAGCCGTGTAATAATTGGAGGACTGAAAAGAGGTGAATAATGAAAATTAGAAGTAGAAAATCCTTATGTCTTGGGCGTACAATATAATTGACAACGTGACATCGACTTATTACTTTCAGAATTTAACCCATGGGGCACACAGGGCGGGAGTCCTGTGCGTGAGCGAGTTAGTAATGATGCTTCAATGCGAGTCGCTCTGTAACCGCGCACGTTTCTTTAGACCTGTCTTGTTTTAGGGCAGAATGAGCGTTCGGCGCTGTTCGTTTGCGGCAGATCGTCACAGTTGTAGCGCACTTCTTAGTGTGCGACTTCTCTTTCCCTTGTGCCTCACGGACAGCGGGGTTGCTTGCAGCTTCCACGTGATACCATAGATTACTAGCCAAACGAATCTGTCAATTGAGAGCGCACTCATCACCGGTCATATCCAAGCGAAAGACTGTTCGACCAGTCACACTGAGCTTTCTTCGAGCTATTGTCAGGTGCCGCAAGCAAACAGCACTCAACATTTCCTGGCGTTGGCTCTCAAGCCGTTCTACGCCACGCTGTGGAGGGTTCCTATTAAGCGTGTCCATGCCCGTACACTTTCAAGGCCTAAGTACAGTTATGGCTGCATTACAAGAGGTCGTGATTAGAGCACCAACGGGTGTTTGCTAGAAGCAAAAACATATAAAAGTATTAGGACTATTTCCATTTTTTGAGAAGGAAAACATCTCGTATCTAGAGACCGCAGCGGCAAACCCTGCCAAACCGAAGTACCGAATATTTAAGCAAATATTCACATGTTGCGCACACCAGCTCTTTACCCAAGTCTTCGGAGGAAATGCTCTGCTGCAATTCAGCCGCTGCCACCTTACGTTGTTGCGCGGTACGTGCACCGCCGATTGCAGCTGCGGCACCGGTGCACCAAAGGCTGCCGGACACTGCACATGCTGCACCGAATGTATTCACGACATTCTATCTCCGGTATCTCGATAATTTTGGGGGTGGGGGGTGGTGTATATACGTTTGGACGGCAGGCTGTCGCGGTGATGTGCCTTGCGCTTACGTTTGGCTTCTTTCGCCCGATCATACTTGGTGGCATTGCCTCGACGTCGACATGGACACTCGTGCTTCTGGGTACGAAGGTGCTCTTCGTGCACCGACTGCTCCTCTTTACGACGTGCGATATGCGTCCGATTCATGACGACTCCGAAGAGAAACTAAACACATGACTAGCGCGATCTCTTACGTCGCTGTACAACGAAAAAACGCGTTAGCTAGAAGAGACGTGCTCGAAAACGCCTATGACACGCTGTAAAACATGGGAAATCTTGGCGTAGCACTCGTACTATGGGTGGCGCGTATACGTGGCTGCCTTGCAGAGCTAGGTCACTTAATTCGGTATAATTCTGGCTTCTTTTAAATGCATACATTAGCAACTCCGCAAATCCGGCGTTTCATGCGACGCCACGTTGTGGCGCGTTATCTCTGAAATTCTTGCCTACAAAGGCAATCCCGCGGAGCCTGGAAGTGCTCGCTACTCGACTAGTTGGTGCCCATTCTATTGCGATAGACTCATGCGGGTGACGCACCCGTCTTCTGCGTGCGTGTGTACTTATGTGTCTGTGAGTCTGCATGCATGTCTTAGTGTGTTCGATCTTCTGTGATCGTTCCTTCCTCACCACGTTTCACTCATACAGATCACCGAACTAGCCCAGCAGCGGGCACTTCTAGAAGAACACCTCGAAAATATTCAAAATATTACTCAAAAATAGTATTCAAATAAGCCAGGGAATAGTCGAAACGTCTCATGTGCACATGGCCCCACCACGGTGGTATAGGTGCTATGGTATGATCCGAAGGTCGCGGGATCTAATCCCTGCTGGGGTGGCTTCATTTGGATGGAGGCGAAATGTTGAGGTCCTTGTACAGTGCTAATGTAAGTGCACGCTAAAGAACTCCGGGTGGTCTAAATTTCCGAACTCCTAGTCTGCGTCGTCTCTCGTAATCATCGCGTTGTATTTGGACGTAAAAGCCTATAGATAAGTCTTAGAGAGCCCAGAGATCAACACATAGTTATTGCTACGTCCCTCAGTCCTCAGCCGGACATCTGTCAGATTGCATGGAACAGGAGTAATTTCTTTACCTGCATGTTTCTTTAGGGCTTTTGTTCATCTGGCGTGCACCATGTTACTTATTTACACTGCTGTGCGAGATATTTCAGAACACTGTTACGCATTAGCGTAGAGACCCGCTGGCTTATCATATGTAGCTATGCGGGGGGCTTCTTCGTTGAACCTCGTAATTCATACCATACAGCGTTTTCTAAGATGGACGTGTGCAGTTTGACGCAGGAAATTAAGCGCCATGCACTCCCGCATGCTTGGGCAACACACCACAAAGTTCGCAGCTCTCCAAAGGTCACGAAACTTTAGGTTTAGAAAGTGCCGATGATACTGATGCAATTTGGCGGTGACGTGGCATACTTTGGGAGAAGGAAAAAGGAAGAAGCACAGTCGGCGGTGAGACGTCGCCAGAACGCTGGAATTTCTCTGGTGGCTGCAAGTCATCGTGAGTGAAGACCCACGCAAGTGAGGGCGGGCCATTGCAAAGGATGTCCGCGTCGAAGAGATGACTTTCAGGGTCGCTCTGGGCCAGAACTTCCTGTAACATTCCATGCCATGCGGAGAGGGCAATTCGTGTTGCAGAAAACTCTGGGGAATCGTGCGATGGTCTGTTCTAGTCCAAGTACTTCCTAAGCAACCTGAAACGATCTGATGTTCCTTGAGCAGACGTGAGATCTCTTTAGTTGGTGTACTCGAGTAGGCATTGTGACATGCCTGGCGTAGAGAAGCCACTCCAGGAGTGTCTAAAAGCCTTCTCCTGACAGGCCAACAAGGCCGAGCATCAGCAGTTGCTAGACTGTTCTCGATTTTGTTCTTTCAGAAGAAAAAAAGGAACTTTGACCAGGACGAATAAGTTAACCGTCGTAAAGACAATGCTTTGCGCGGCTGCTGAAGTGTCTACAGTCATGTACACAAAATTTTCGTGATCTGTGCCATCATTAGCAACGATGCTGACGTCATGCCGCCCTCTCACGCTCCGCGTTATTATGGCCGCGTACGTCCAAATGCCTGCCACCATCTTAGAGCGCTGGACCAACACGGCTTTGAAACAATGACCTTACATCTTTCAGCAAGATGAGGCTGCCCCCGACACCGCCTGCATCACCCGGGCGTGGCTGGCTGACAAATTCCGAAGTCAATCCCAATTTGTAGACTTCTAGTCCTCCAGATTTAAATACGCTCGATTACTGTCGCTTGCGAGTCGTTCGGAGAGAGGTTATCAAACAGCCACTCGCTGATTTCCTCCATTCATCGCTGGATGAACAACAGATCAAAGAACCACCTGACCCGTGCGCGCAGGGCGTTTCGAAGCCGGATTGAGTCGGTTATAGCGGCGCATGGCTCACTCATTTAGTAACTTTGGGAAAAGCCGTAATAGGGGTACATTTCCGAGTTTTATAAGAAATACCTCTATTCATGCTGGAGATCTTTTTATCTTCGTAAAGCCAATACTGGGTTCTCAAGTACTTTGCGTACCCGCTATATGGTCAATGTGAATGCGTCGTACTTTGAGTTGGTAGTGGGATCTTGTATTTTGCTATCTTTGTAACTTGCTTGTGCCGTATTCCACAAGTATCCGTTGGAGTTAACATTCTTAATGTTACCTGAAAGAGCCAGAGCCTACTATAGAACTCCGAAAAGGCTTTTCCCTAGAAAACATTTCAGAATGCCTAGTTTGCAGGCTGGCAGAGTGCACAATTTACATCGGAAGTTTTTACGTGGCGTGAGCTCTTTCGTGGTGCTTTTTCTTTGCGGTGTCGTAGTGTTTTAGGTCTCGCTGTGCGTGTTCTATTCGAAAATTACTCTGGGGTTTCGTCAGTGCCTGTGAAGTAAATCTTTTTATTCAAGGAACTCCGACTTACCTTATTTCGTAATGGGCTCACAATGCATTGGTAGGTCTGAAACGAGAGGTTATTGCGTGCTAGTGCTTTGTCAATAAATTTAATGCGAATGATTTCATGGCAAACAAAAGCATCTATCTATCTATCTATCTATCTATCTATCTATCTATCTATCTATCTATCTATCTATCTATCTATCTATCTATCTATCTATCTATGCTTTAGGCAATGACGCACGGGCAATCATTTCAAGTTTTAACTGCGTTTGTATAAAAGATACAGAGCATCGCTTGAATATATGAAGGATATGAAGGTCAAGTCGTAAGATCTGTGTTTGATAAGCCCGAATACCAGAACATAACAAGACTGACGTTACTTCCGTGCGATAATCCACTAATTCAATGCGTAATCTTGATGCTATGAGTAATCTTGATGCTATTTCGGGTTATAGCAGGATGTGCGATAAACACGTACCATGGTTCACCACGTCATCGTCTTGGCATGTATATATACATGCTGTGCTAGCATAAATTAATTTAACTGCACTGTGCAGGGTACCTCCAAGGGTTTTAGTGGCCTTATTATCCTGCCCTAAACGAAACCTTGCTGTATATCTTACCTACACCAGATGGCATGCCTGACCAATACCGCATACCATATTATGAGCTCGCATGTTTGTAATGTATGAATCATAATTTACATAAATGGCAGTGTCCTATTAGCGTAGATGCATTAGCAGGTATTTTGCATTGTGCGTGACGTGTAAATGACATAAGTGTCATGTTTTGCATCTTATTGACTCGTAAAAACGACAACTGTTTAGCCTACTGTCGTCTAGTGGTGCGTAACATTTCACAGGTGGAGGCTACTGTTGGAAAGCATACTTATGGTAGCCAGCTCTTTAGTAGTATTAACCTAGTATCTGTGAAAACGCAACAAGTTGCCTGTAGCATGGCTGAAGTTTGCTGAAGCTGTCTACATGCAAGCACACCACCACTCCTCTACGGTTGGCTGTACCTACGCTGTTGTGGTCTATGTTCACCATTCTTATAGCAATGCAATAATCTAATCGGTATCTATTTCTGACGCTGACCCCTCTGATATCCAGCTTTGCTTGGGTTCGCACGAATACAGCAAAGAACGTCTTTTATGATATGCACGTAAGGGCACCGTAGCGCGCGTTTCTGTTCGACAGAACAGACGTCTACGCCCTAACACGCATAGGCATCACTCTGCACCATATACCGCTGATAAGTCTAGTAAGCCATTATTGCGCACACAGCTACTGAACTTATAGAAAGGCATTCAAGTTACTCGTATCCTTCGGCTGAGTCCCAAACAATTCAGCAAAGGCAACTGCCTCGCTCACTGCATGAAATCGCTTCCTACAACGCGTGTTTTTTGTTATGCAGGCGGCAGGCATATCATGTTTTCATTGTCGCAACCTCTCACTTTACAACCATATATTCGTACAATTTCATGCCAAACTTGGGACATACGAAGGAAAAGGAGACATCAGTTCACTTTCCAAGTTATTTCCCGTACACAGTTTCGTTATATTTCACGGGGTCCTTAGGGGCACGTTAAGCCGCGTTTATTAGGCTCTCGGCGGAAAGCTTATGTTACAAGCAACCAGCGCAGTGATAAAGTATATTTCTTTGCGTTTATGGTATGCGTGCGCTACATTTGGAATCAAACTAGTTGACAGGAATGAGGCACACCCCAGTGTTTTCTTCATCCAGTCGACAGCTTGGTACACTTCTCTCAGGATAAGTATAGCACTGTTGTCTTCATGGATTGGTCATTCATCAAACCGTTACGTTCACCACTTGGTCGTGTTTACCATGGTAAATGGCAGGTGCCAGCAATATTCACTCAGCCAGCATTCCACATTTTCATCGTTTTTTTTTTTTACTTTCTCTGTGGCCTTTACTTGCATCAGTGAGTCAAAGAGAAGGTAATTTCGAAAAATTATTGAAATGCCGTGCCCTCCTACTGCTTATTTCCAAGGGAAAATAGACTAACATGTGAGAGAAGCTTGGATGCGTCTCGGGCATGAATCACAAAGTCAATATTATCAGGAAATGTTCGGTAGGAAGTTTGCGAATGAAACACAGCAGACTCAACCTCCACCAGCACACACTGCTGAAGGTTACCCTCTGCGCGCGCTTCTTGTGTGCATGTAATTGTTAGAGGTGAAAAGCGTTTGTCGAAGTTTTTAACATTGATACATTAACATAATAATTTGCGTTTAAGATTGGTCTTTCATTGCGTTTGACGGAGGTTGTTTGTTCTCCAGCCAATGTTGCAAGCAAAAAGAATTATGACGCTCTATTAATTCAGTGCCTCTCTTTTTCAGACGCGTTGACTTGGTGCTAGCCCTCGGTATGCAGTGTTAGAACATGAAGATGTGACTAGATACATGATGTAACACGCTTATGTTGGACAATTTTCAGCTAACTTCACTTTAGTCATAGCGCAGATTGGCTGTCGGTGTTTGCGAATTCCTTTCCACTTAATTCAGTGCCTATATTTTTTTGAACAGTCAAGCGGGCGGCGAGCACTATAGGCTTGCGAACCTAACAAAGGTCCCCGCCCACGCATACACTTCGGACGTCGTTTAGCAGTCAGGCTAAAGCAGTACTCAAACAAAGAAAAAACACTTTTAACTGAGGATATGAAATATGCACTTACAAAATGTATACATATTTATATAACCTTCACAACTGCGTCACCAAATATCCTATAAATAATATAATAACCACTCCTAGCATATAGACATAATAATCAGGTTAGTCCTGTAACAAACAAGTTCTGGTATGTACGCGGAACAAGGTGCAAGGCTCAAACACGTTTATTCGTACGTCACGTCGCTTCGACTGCCAACTCGGTATTGTGCTGTTGTACTACTTCTGTTGCTTCAAATGCTCAGCGCTGCTTGTTACTTGTGGTCAGTACAGTTACACACACAGGACTGTACTGTCTACGTCTAACAAGTAGCGCTGGACATTTGAAGCAACACCTTAGACCGACTAGCCCCGCAACGTGTTCTGTTAAATACTACTTCTAAACGTCGCTGGAAAATACTAAACTCTTTCTTACTGCATTGGGTCGCTCCTCGTCGTATGAGGACTTGCACGTGTTGTAGTGCGAGCACGCCACAAATACAAGCTGTAAACACACAAAAAAAAACGTGTTCTCATTTCAAAATTCGGTGGAAGCCAGGACACAAGAATAACCACCGATTAATGATTGATTTGTGGTGCTTTACGTCCCAAATCACGATATGATTATGCGAGATGCCGTAGGGGAGAGCTCCCGAAATTTCCACCGCGGGGCGCTTCTTTCATAGGGGTAGCCATCGCACCATGCCCGGGCATGAATATTTCGTCCACATCAAAGTGCAGCCCCCGTGGTCGGTTCACAGAAATAACTGCAGAGCTATTTATAGTGCAGTTACCGACCGTAGGAGTAGGTGTCAAATATGTTGCAGTAATAATGGTCCCCAATGGGAATGCGCTAAATTGAGCTTGACTCGTAACGCTGAAGTCACGCCGAGGTTAGGAACGTTCGCATAAGCTCTATTGAAAAAGAAGAAACGAAAAACAGTTTCTCCAACTTATCAGACACGCTTCCTCGAACGCCTGTTCTCTTGAACGCAAACCAGCTGTCAATGGGGAGTACACGAGCTGCAGATAAAGAAATCCATCAGGACCCACACATCATCGGAATCGATGCCTTACGGATAAGCCTGCGAGCCAATTGGAAATGCCGAATGCCTTGACATTCATCAAAGTGTTCCGAGTAGGATGAAGGTCTTCGTTGAAATTCTTCGGGCTT
Organism: Hyalomma asiaticum; assembly: GCA_013339685.2. Taxonomy (NCBI): domain Eukaryota; kingdom Metazoa; phylum Arthropoda; class Arachnida; order Ixodida; family Ixodidae; genus Hyalomma; species Hyalomma asiaticum. Next base: position 63,768,968 of record CM023488.1, read on the forward strand.
ACAGGGAACGTCGAGAGAAGTGTGGCTACCAATGTTTCGCTCGTGTTAATGCATGGCGTGAACGCTCACGTTAGTGTCCAGACGTATGCTCTGTCGAAGAGGAACGCACGCTACGCTGCCCTGGTGTGTACAACCTCAAATTCGTTTGTCGGTGCATTCGTACAGAGCGGGACAAAAACAGGCAAAAGTATTTTCAGTGATAGTAGCGCATATTGCTTGTTTTTTTTATATTGTTATATGAGGTCGGTTGTATAAGTTCAGGATAGCGCTGCAAAACCGATATTCAGCTCTAACACAGCAAGCAGAGATTTGCGTTGAGGAGGTCAGCGATAACGTCAGACGCATTGTCACGAGGTGCGCATCAGAAGTAGGAGGGAATATCGGTGGACAGATTAGTAGCAAACTTTCCCAGGAGGTGAAGGACTTGATAAGAAAACGGCAAGGCATGATAGTACGTAATGCAACTGACAGAATAGAATTAGCGGAGCTTTCGAAGTTAATCAATAAGCGTGAAACAGCTGGCATACTAAGCATAATATGGAGCGGATAGCATGCTCAAAAGAACGGAAGGAGCCTGAAAGCGGTGAAGAGACGTCTACGCATAGGCAAGAAATCAGACATATGCATTACGAGACAGGCAAGACATCATGATCCCGAATAGGGATGAGATAGGTACAATAGCCGAGGAGTTTTACAGAGGTATCTACAGTAGCCACGATAACCAGAATAGTAAACGGGAAGCAGTTCAGAAGAGGATGACATTCCACAAGCACTGACAGAGGAAGGAACGAAAGCTGTGAGAGACATCCAAGCGGGAAAGGCACCCGGTGAGGAGCAGATAACAGCAGATCTCTTAGAGTATGGTGGGCAGATGATACTGTAAAAACTGGCAAGCCGGTATACGCAATGCCTAATGACTGCGAGCGTACCGCAATCTTTGAGCAATGCGAACATCATCCTGACGCATAAGAAAGGCGACACAAAGGACTTGAAAAATTACAGGCCGATTAGCCTGCTGTCAGTCGTTTACAAGGTAATCACTAACAGAATTTGTGCCACCTTAGATTTCAGTCAACCTAAGGAACAAGCAGGGTCTCGTAAAGGGTACTCAACAGTAGATCACATTCACACTATCAATCAGGTAATAGAGAAATGCGCGGAGTATAACCACCTCTCTATATAGCCTTCATAGATTACGAGAAAACATTTGACTCGGTCAATACCTCACCAGTCATGCAGGCATTGCGGAATTAGCCTGTTTTGTACACTGGGCGACGAAGCTAGGCCTACCGCTGAGGCTTCCGTCTTCCCCGCTTTAGCGCGATGTTCTTTCTGTTTAATGCCTGTGACTTTCGTAGTTTCATCGCTCTATCAGGTTTGCTTTTATCTACTGCGGCTTCGTTTTCCAGGCCTTGGTACTCATACCGCTGTGCTCACTTCGCAGCTGATCTTTCGTCGGCAATGCACGACCTATCTAGGTCCCATTTTCTTCAGCGAAGCTCTTCTTAAATCGACCCTTTGTCGCGCACCCGGCTAACGCAGAACGAAAGAGCCATTGGTTCCTGCCCTCAGGTCACCTCTATGGCGGTGGTTATGCGAGGCCGATGTGTAGAGTTTGGGTGCGCACTTCTCATATCTTGCGCTGGATGCACTATCAGAAAACAGTGATTGTGCGAAGGTCAGTGCACTATGAAGTGTAGGAAATGTTTTGCTCCAAGTGGCAGGTTCGATCCCCATTGCTGCAGCGGCTGCGCCTCCAAGGCGCGGGATGCCAAGGAAGAAAAAAAAAGAACAAAGGGAACAAAGACAGAAGAAGAGAAAGTAGCTCGCGAGCGCACGGTGAAAGATCAGATGTGGTCAGTAGAAAATGACGTAACCTGGAGTAAAGAGACAACGCCACGTAATTAAGGACATATCGTATTCGCAAAGTACGAATGTCTGACAAACTTGTGTCGTACGTAGTGACATCAGTGACTTGACACGCTTGCAGGTTATGTTCCGATTAACAATAAAACAATAGCTTCGATGTCCCGACGTTTCTTTTTTTTTTTCGCGTGGCGCTGGCTTCAATGTTTTTTCTTCAACTTCACAGAAGGTGAAGAAGGACAGGTCATAGAGGCTCGGTGTCATTGAAAACACACTCTCTGAGAGCAGTCACCATAAGTGTGAATTCGCTTCCCAGAATTGATGGTGTTATCAATTTTGTGTCAGCTTCTATCTACTGTCCATCGCCAGGTGAGCGATAAGGTAAATTGTTAGATACGCAACCACTCGCTTAGAAAAAAAGAACTCATTCTTAACAACGACTTCCGCCCCGCCGTGGTGGTCTAGTGGCTATGGTACTCGGCTGCTGATCCGAATGTCGCGGTATCGAATCCCGGCTGCGGCGGCTGCATTTCGATGGAGGCGAAATGTTGAGGCTCGTGTGCTGTGCGGTGTCAGGGCACGTTAAAGAACCCCAGGTGGTCAAAATTTCCGGAGACCTCCGCTACGGCGTCTCTCATGATCAGAGTTAGTTTTGGGACGTTAAACCCCACATAACAACATAGCAACAATGACTTCCATGTTAACGTGAACATGTAAAAGGTTGCCACCATATAAGGGAACAGATAGAGACTTTGCTACATTGTATTACGCATTGGCCTTCGCATAATGCTATAATCTTGCGATGGGTCCCTGCAGGAGATAAGCGCGCTCACCAATCTCCTCACATCGACATTGCAGATAGCTACGCTCATGTAGCACTGGCGCAGGCGAAAATGGGTCCCCTTTTACCTTCTGCGTTACCCGCCCTTACCCGTTGGGGACCTGAAACTAGCTGCGCTATTGAAAAAAAGATAGCGGAAAAAGAGTTTCGCCAAGTTATCAGACACGCCTTCCTCGAACGCCTGTTCTCTTGAACGCAAGGCAGCTGTCATTGGGAGTACACCAGCTGCGATAAAAAATCCTCAGGTCCCACACATCGTGGGAATTGATGTCTTGCGGAGAGCCAGCCAGCCAATTGGAAATGCCGGATGGCTCGACATTTAGCAAAGTGTTCCGAGTAGGATGAAGGTCTTCGTTGAAATTCTTCGGGCTTACCGGGAACGTCGACAAAAGTGTGCTACCAAAGTTTCACTCGTGTTATGCATGGCGTGAACGCTCACGATAGTGCCCAAACGTATGCTTGTCGAACAGGAACGCACGCTACGCTGCCCTGACGTGTACACCCTGAAATTCGTTTGTCGGTGCATTCGTACAGAGCGGGACAAAGAGAGGAAAAGGTATTATCAATGATATTAGCACGCATTGCTTTTTTTTTATGGTATTATATATGACCGGTTATATAAGATCAGGATGGCGCTGGAAAACAGAGATTCACCTCTAACACAGCAAGCAGAGATTTCCGTTCAGGACGTCAGTGATAATCTCACGCGCATTGTCACGGAGTGCGCAACAGAAGTAGGAGGGAATATCGGTGGACAGGTTAGTAGCAAGCTTTCCCAGGAGGCGAAGGAGTTGATTAGAAAACGGCAAGACACGATAGTATCTAATGCAACTGACAGAATAGAGCTACCGGAGCTTTCGAAGTTAATCGATAAGCGTGAAGCAGCTGACATACTAAAGCATAATATGGAGCGGATTGAGCATGCTGTAAAGAACGGAAGGAGCCTGAAAGCGGTGAAGAGACGTCCAGGCATAGGCAGGAAATAAGACGTATGCATTACGAGACAGGCAAGACATTGTGATCACGAATAGGGATGAGATAGTTATAATAGAATTTTACAGAGGTCTCTACAGTAGCCGCGATAACCAGAATAGTAAACGGGGAAGCAATTTACAAGAGGCTGACATTCCACAAGTACTGACAGAGGAAGTAATAAAAGCTATGAAAGAGATCCAAGTGGGAAAGGCACCTGGCGAGGATCAGCTAACAGCCGGTCTCTTAGAGGATGGTGGGCAGATTATACTGTAAAAACTCGGAAGCCTGTATATGCAATGCCTAATGACTGCGAGCATACCGGAATCTTTGAAGAATGCGAACATCATCCTGACCCATAAGAAAGGCGACACAAGGGACTTGAAAAATTACAGGCCGATTAGCCTGTAAGCAGACTACCGTCAGTAGTCTGCAAGGTAATTACCAAGGTGATCGCTAACAGAATTTGCGCCCCCTTAGATTTCAGTCAGCCTAACGAACAAGCAGAGTTTCGCAAAGGGTACAGTTAATTTCTTCCTCCCGTTGTTGCTCGCCCGCTCATCCCGCTGTCAGCGAAACGGTTGACAAGCTGCCGACCAGGGGATTGAAGGCGGGCTCCTTCACCTGCTGGCACCTTGAGGGAACGACGGCTCCGACATCTTGTTGTTAAAAAACAACGTTTAATGATCAACCTCCTTACAACACAATTCACCGGGTTTTGTACACTTGTCAAACAAAAGCACTCTCGCAGTTCAATCAGAAGTTGAGAGAGAAGGACATTTTCTGATTCTGATTCTGCTGCCGTTGGGATGCACGTCCTCACGCCCGTTCATCCAATGTCTTCATCACACCCGCCTCTCCCACGTCGATCGCCGGTGCGCCTCTCTCTCTCCTCTCTCTCGAAGTCTGGCGCCGGCCAGTCGTGGAAGCGTGCTCTGCGCCGGGGTCCCAGGGCTGAGCCGACGGGTCATCATCACGTGCCCGCCAGTTCCACGGAACCGCTTGCTTGCTCGACCACGTTCCTTTGTGCGCCGGCCACGGCTCTCCGCAGGGGAAATCGGCCGTCACGCCGCCTTTGTTCAGTCCTGGCCGCCGCACAGGGTGCAGGAGTGCAGGCCACCGCAGGGGGTGAAGAACGCTCTACGTGCAAAATGGCGACCGTGACGCGCCTTCGGGTGGCTGCTGCGCGCTCGTGCCCAACAGGTACTACTTCTGTTGCTTCAAATGCTAGCGCTGCTTGTTACTTGTGGTCAGTACAGTTACACACACAGGACTGTACTGTCTAAGTCTAACAAGTAGCGCTGTACATTTGAAGCAACATGTTCGACCGACTAGCCCTGCAACGTGTTTTGTTAAGTACTACCTCTAAGCCTTGGCTGGAAAATACGAAAATCTTTCTTACTGCATTGGGTCGCTCCTCGTCGTATGAGGACTTGCACGTGTTGTAGTGCGAGCACGCCACAAACACAAGCTGTAAACACACATAGAAAAAAAAACGTGTTCTCATTTCAAAATTCGGTGGAAGCCAGGACACAAGAATAACCACCGATTTAATGATTGATTTGTGGTGCTTTACGTCCCAAATCACGATATGATTATGCGAGATGCCGTAGGGGAGAGCTCCCGAAATTTCCACCGCGGGCGCTTCTTTCATAGGGGTAGCCATCGCACCATGCCCGTGCATGAACATTTCGTCCACATCAAAGTGCAGCCCCCGCGGTCGGTTCACAGAAATAACTGCAGAGCTATTTATAGTGCAGTTACCGACCGTAGGAGTAGGTGTCAAATATGTTGCAGTAATAATGGTCCCCAATGGGAATGCGCTAAATTGAGCTTGACTCGTAACGCTGAAGTCACGCCGAGGTTAGGAACGTTCGCATAAGCTCTATTGAAAAAGAAGAAACGAAAAACAGTTTCTCCAACTTATCAGACACGCTTCCTCGAACGCCTGTTCTCTTGAACGCAAACCAGCTGTCAATGGGGAGTACACGAGCTGCAGATAAAGAAATCCATCAGGACCCACACATCATCGGAATCGATGCCTTACGGATAAGCCTGCGAGCCAATTGGAAATGCCGAATGCCTTGACATTCATCAAAGTGTTCCGAGTAGGATGAAGGTCTTCGTTGAAATTCTTCGGGCTTACAGGGAACGTCGAGAGAAGTGTGGCTACCAATGTTTCGCTCGTGTTAATGCATGGCGTGAACGCTCACGTTAGTGTCCAGACGTATGCTCTGTCGAAGAGGAACGCACGCTACGCTGCCCTGGTGTGTACAACCTCAAATTCGTTTGTCGGTGCATTCGTACAGAGCGGGACAAAAACAGGCAAAAGTATTTTCAGTGATAGTAGCGCATATTGCTTGTTTTTTTTTATATTGTTATATGAGGTCGGTTGTATAAGTTCAGGATAGCGCTGCAAAACCGATATTCAGCTCTAACACAGCAAGCAGAGATTTGCGTTGAGGAGGTCAGCGATAACGTCAGACGCATTGTCACGAGGTGCGCATCAGAAGTAGGAGGGAATATCGGTGGACAGATTAGTAGCAAACTTTCCCAGGAGGTGAAGGACTTGATAAGAAAACGGCAAGGCATGATAGTACGTAATGCAACTGACAGAATAGAATTAGCGGAGCTTTCGAAGTTAATCAATAAGCGTGAAACAGCTGGCATACTAAAGCATAATATGGAGCGGATAGCATGCTCAAAAGAACGGAAGGAGCCTGAAAGCGGTGAAGAGACGTCTACGCATAGGCAAGAAATCAGACATATGCATTACGAGACAGGCAAGACATCATGATCCCGAATAGGGATGAGATAGGTACAATAGCCGAGGAGTTTTACAGAGGTATCTACAGTAGCCACGATAACCAGAATAGTAAACGGGGAAGCAGTTCAGAAGAGGATGACATTCCACAAGCACTGACAGAGGAAGGAACGAAAGCTGTGAGAGACATCCAAGCGGGAAAGGCACCCGGTGAGGAGCAGATAACAGCAGATCTCTTAGAGTATGGTGGGCAGATGATACTGTAAAACTGGCAAGCCGGTATACGCAATGCCTAATGACTGCGAGCGTACCGCAATCTTTGAGCAATGCGAACATCATCCTGACGCATAAGAAAGGCGACACAAAGGACTTGAAAAATTACAGGCCGATTAGCCTGCTGTCAGTCGTTTACAAGGTAATCACTAACAGAATTTGTGCCACCTTAGATTTCAGTCAACCTAAGGAACAAGCAGGGTCTCGTAAAGGGTACTCAACAGTAGATCACATTCACACTATCAATCAGGTAATAGAGAAATGCGCGGAGTATAACCAACCTCTCTATAGCCTTCATAGATTACGAGAAAACATTTGACTCGGTCAATACCTCACCAGTCATGCAGGCATTGCGGAATCAGGGCGTAGACGAGCACTACGAAAGACTACTAAAAGACATGTACAATGGCTCCAGATCCAAAATAGTCCTCCATAATCAGAGCAGCAAAGTTAGTCGCGAGTCGGCGATAGTCATGTCTACTTCTCACTTTCCGCGTGTCCCTCTTTTTTTCGTGTGCGCTGCTTCAGGCTTCAACATGGACGGTCACCAACTCGCCCAACTTTCAACCCTGCTAAATATCAGGCATCCAAACTTTGTACTTAGAATATGTACAAGCGGGAATATAAGACAGTGACATTTTGCAAATCAAGGCATCTGCCTTTTGAGCCGATGAAATCATGATGTGGTATCCCCGATGCAGTGCCATGTAAGGCACTGATGATGTACTCCGGTCAAACGTGGTGGTTAGATAACTGAAAGGTGAAGCGAAAAAAAGGACTCTAAAGCGCAGCGGGGTGCCAACGAAGAACTGAGGCTCATTCCTAACATGCTAAAGCGGAAAGACTGCATTTTGCTAGGCTTTATGAAGCGGCACAGTGTAGGCACAGTGGCGTTTCGATAGAGGCCAAATGCCAAGGACGACTGCAATATGTTATGCCAGAGCACATAATAAAGAACCAGGTTCGGCCGGTATTCTTAGTGCTGTCCCGCCAGGGCGGTCTAGTCGTTATGGCACTCGGCTGCTGATCTGAAGGTCGCGTGATCGAATCCCGGCCGCGGAAACGGCATTTAGATGGAGGCGGAATGTTGAGGACCGTATGCTGTGCGACGTCAGTGCACGTTAAAGAGCCCCAGGTGGTCGAGATTTCTGGAGACCTCAAAGACGGCGTCTCTCATAATCATAGGTTGTTTTTTTTATCTGATTTGATTTGATTTATTTCTTTATTTACAGAAATCGAAGCAAAAGCAAAAGGCTACAGAGCCTTACAGAGGCGTTAAACCCCACAAATCGATCAATATTTATAGTGCCCTTGGCTATGGAGTGCCTAGTAGCCGATAGCACAGTTTTGGGACGTAAATATCATAAACTTTACATTGCAGCTTTTCATACATAGTCAGTATCTCGTCATCTCTTAACTCGCAGCAACCAGCTGCATGCCAACTCCCGGAGAAACAAAAATCGAAGATGCTTACGAATACGCACCTTTCGTACCATATTCGATGGTATGTTCTTTACTGCTGCAGTGATTTCTTTAACGCAAGCTCTCATGACTTTACCAAAGAGTGCTTTAGCTTTCATGAGGCGTGGCCCCAGTCCTGTTGGTAGAGTGAAAGAAACTTAGTAGACATGTCAAACACGAAACTTGTTCAGCTACCAGAGCAAACACAATCACACACATGCGTCCTCGTACCATCCTCTTTCAAAATAACCGAAAACTAAAATTGCTCACAGTTAAACCTAAACGGGATAGTGAACGTCTGTTTTGCGAAGGTCCTACATTGACAGAAGAAAGTACAGAAAGCGCAGGTACGAATTTCTCTACACCAATTTCTGTGAACACGGAATCATTACAATTAGCACGATGACACTGTTAGTTAAAGAGGCACTAAAGAGCAAAACAATTATTCCCGTATTAGTTATTTACCTTTCACAATAGCAACAGCACCATCCTTGCCACGAAAAGGCACAAAGTTATCGAGAAAACAGACACAAAGAAAGTACAAGTCTTCACACTCGCACACCAACCCACTTTGACGTCATAGATTTTGAAGGCGCCTTCTGTGGCGCGCAGAATTATTTTCCGCTAAAAATGAATCACATTGTGTTGTAGAGACTTAACTTAGCAAGTATCTTCAAAGGTCGGTGAGCCAATGTGGCCAAAATACTGAAAGTATGCTTTAAAATCCCTCACGTCACGCTTATTTTCGCGGGCCCAGGTTTGGGTGCAAAATTAAAATATGAAACATTAACCTTAGTTTCCTCTTCTAGTATTTAAACAATGGAGGCGAATCAATGAGAAGAGTGTTGTCAAATAATAATTGATCACTCTAAACCAATTCGTTGTTTGTCTCTAGTGTCCCTTTGATCGATAACATTTGCACCTTATGTACTGATAGCTTTCGCAGTTATGTAATGATAAGCATTGCAGTTTTATTGCGTCGAGTTTGGATAGCAGCGTTACGATAGCCTTTACGTTTTCGTCGCCATGAGCTTGGATTGCAAGATTTCCTTCCGCCTACATGTGTGGGTTGATTGACACTGGACAATCATGACGTTTATTTGGCATTTGTACATTTCATCTTTCTCGCTCTTTCCCGCGATGACCTCGTGAAATCCACGAGCCCCAGTTTACTTGTCACACACGCCGCTTACCTGGAAGCTGCGTATTGCACGGTGAGCTAGGTGTTGGCGTACATACCACGAAGAAAAATGTTACCGGCAATAGCAGACCGAGCCGGATCCTTGAACCCTGCATACTTTCCCCACGAAACAGATCTTCTGTCTTTCGTACATTCAAGAAAGGAACAAGAAACACAAACTCTCACAACAGTATAATACGTTATGAGCCAAAGGACTCCGTTTATGTCATATTTTACAGATACGACACGTATTATACGTACATCTTGTGCAACTTCTCTCATTTGCATCCAATCACATATAATTTTGCAAATCCGCTTCGGCTATAAAGTGTTCGAGGCACTTGCAGGGTGGACCATATTTGCTGTCCTGAACGTATGGGGATTACTGGTTCTGATGTTTCTCACTACCCGACGAAAGACACGGCATCAACTGTACAGAGGATATGAAGATGTGCTCTTTGAAATTTAACGTGCCCTACTCCTCCTGCTGCGTGTGAACACCACTGAGCTGCTCAGAAATTTCGTACAACCCAGTTGTAAGACATTCGCCTTGTATAAGGCAACATCGCATGATAAAATAATGTACCGAGGACGCCTTCCGAAAAAAGGAGTAACATTTGTTCTGGATTATACTAAGCGTTATAAAAATGAGACTTACCTAAGAGGAGCGTTGGGTGAAAGGCTCCATGCGTCTTTCACAACTTTTCAGCAACGTGAACTGTGTGTAACTTCCTGGTTTCGCGCAGTTATGGCCAATATTCTACCATGAAAAACGGGCGAAGAAAAATTTCAATAGCGGGGAGGCATAATTTACCGTGGCAGTTCACCCTCTTGTCGCACGCTGGCTGCGTTCACGGAGAGTATATCATTACCTTCATTGTTTAAACAGAGCGTAGGGTCTGTGCGATGAAAGTTCGTTTATTATAGCTTTCGCTAAGTAATATTGTGCGGAATGGGACAGATGGGTGTATGGAGCCCGTAGTTCTAATTTCTCTTCGCCGAATCACTTCACTTGGCACAGCGTAAATGCATGAATGTGGAAGACAAACATAATTCCTTAGAAAACGTAACAGCTATTGTAATCCCGCAAACCCAGAGAACATATCAACGGCCACAGTCGATCACTCAATCTATCAACTACATTTTCTGAGCAAAAGAAAAGTGCTCAAGTAAAATCTCGAGCAACTTGATGAGGTCCCGATCCCGTTACACAGTCAGAAGGGCAGCGAGATGGCAGCAAATCATGCACGAAGAGTACGAATAAGTCGACAAGTATTACACAATGTCCAGTAACATAAAATCCTTGACGAACGCCAAACAGCGCATAAGAAAGTATATGGTCGATTATTACTTAGAATATTACAAATTGAATCAGGGTATGCAGCTTCGAATGGCTAATGGGATATCAGAAGATAAATCTCCCTTTAATAAGACCACTTACCATGCTAACCTATCGCACTTCTCTGTGTAAGCGAAGCATCTCACTCTGAGAAAAGCACATTATGCATGAGTTTCTCAGAACCCTACGGTAGTGAGCAAAAATCACGGCGTAAGAAGAGACTGCAAATGCTAAAGCCAGTCATTCTGTAATATCGGTTGTTTTAAAGGTAATTCCATTGCATTGCTTGCAAGACACGCCGTGTGCAAGTCTAGTTTCTTGAGCTGGGAAGTGTCCACCACCTCAGCACGGTTATATGAGCTGAGAAGGCTGCCGAGCACGCATGTTCAGATGGGTATCGCTGTAGCGTGTGTTGAGTATAAGGAGTTGTACGTACTCAAGAGACGATCACTGCCGTCATCACGCCTCCACTGCCTAAGCTTACCCATATAGACATTCTGTCTCTGCACTGAGGATGACCGTGGAGGATAAGCCATTTTCAGCAGTGACAGCAGAGTGAAAAGATTACACCCTTATGGAGTCAAAACGGCTGTTTTCTATACGAGCTCCCTTTTCCATACCATTAGTTTACTCTTATTCCCAGAGATGGCATGTTTGTAAACAAAACACCCTTGCAACACCAACATCCGAATAAGTTACACCCTAACTTAACGGTCTACGTCAGAAAGCTACATATGCATAAATATTTGGCAGTATGGCGTTGAATACTTGGCGGGTTTAGATTACGAGATCTGCGTTATGAAGGGCTGCAAGTCAGCCCATCATAAACTGGCAGGTGCTCTGCGAATTTTCGTTTTGTAGTTGTGCAGAATGATGATTTTCCTACTAACACTGCTTGGTAGGTGAACACGCGGACTACATATAAGATATTGTGGGTGCAAGGTTATGTAAGTGGAGTTTTCTGTGTTGTTCGCTTGTTTGCATCCTTGAGCGTGTCCTTCCTCTTGCATCTGTGATTTCAGCCTTGAGTGCCCCACAATAAATGTCGGTGAAATCAAATTATGTCCTAGTCACAGTGTAGTCGTAGACCCCTGCGTGTACTTTTAATATACACCCCCAGGACGTTGGTGTATAGGTAAACCCCTTGCCTTGAGGTGCAGCTGTACCACTCGCCCTATGGCCTGCCATGGCTGCCCATGAGAGCCCATGAAGCTCATGTATTAGACATGAACTCGTACTACTGTTCAAATAGTATACTAAACCCCCTATGCAGCCGTAATCAAGGTAAATGACAATCCTACAAAGTGTTTCCGTGAAGCAGTTCAAAAATTCTTTTAAAGACGAGGTGTCCTAAGGAAACATTTTTTTCTTTAGAAGACTGTTAGCTCAGGCGGTCGCCACAAACGGACAAGAACGATGTAATTAGTTACCAGGCTAACTGAAATTCACGATTCACTTTCTAAATGGGTGAATTTGGAGGTTTATGCTAATGATGAGTTTGCAGCCACGTTAAAGACGCTGCCAGATCAGCCTTTGAGACAAAGGAAAGGTCCTTCTCCGAAGAACCGCAGCTCCAGAAAACTTTACCCGTTAGCCGGACGTAAAGAAAACCAAACACAAGAAGAGCTCTGGACCTTGCGTCTGCGCGTAACTTCCGCCACCCCTTTAGCGGTGAATATCGCTTTGCCATTCTGGCGAAACTTGGACTATGTTTAAGAAGACTGCTGCGCCGTCTTTGCCTCTGTGGCGCCGTCTTTGCCTCTGCGACGCCATTGGCGATAATTCTCGTCTGGGAGGTGCATAACTAAATGACTTATACACACGCAAGCGCCCGTATTTCGTCGTTCTTGTCTGTCGGTCGTTTAGTTTTTCGCTTCCCAAGAAGATGAGTCCTTACCAAGTAGCCCGATTTATTTGTTTATTAAGGTAACTGCGGAATGTGTTAATAAAAAATTAACCACATTATCGCAGTGAACACCTTGTGCTAGTCGCATGTTCCACACAGTTACAGATCTCCACCAAACCTGAGAGTTCGCTCCTTAAGAGGATTACTCTTCTTTTTCACTCACTAAACAAGTGCCGGGTATTTTCCAAGGTGTTCGCTGAAACTCACGCCATGCCATTTGCGTTCGCGTAAAGGAACGCCCCGATCTTGCTGTACTACTTTATCGATAATTTAGGTAGAAAGAAAAGTGCAGGCGCGAGATAGTTTGATCTTAAGCCAAATGCCGCATCGTAACTCTCACTGTATGCTGAAAGGATGTCACCGTCAAGAAGTAAAGCAACGCACTACACGTGGTACTATGTTGCACATGTCGTCGTGCCCGGGCTCATCGCGTACTATCATTCATGAGCAGTCTGGCCCTCGACACCACCTCGTAACACCCTTCGAAATTTGTGGCATGCATCATCCGCAGAACAATAATCTACTTTCTTTTTTGGATATAGAAAATTTCACGCTAAAACTGCACCTTACCGATTCACCCTAAACTGATAACGCATACTATACGTCATTGAAAAGGAAGCACATAAGCCTGTGACGACACGAGACTTCGCTACTATTGCGGTCGCACTAGTCACAGGCGCGATCTCAAGCAGCGACACAGGGCGAAAAAGCTAATAGAAGCTGAGAACCAAGCACTGAAGGAATTGGCATGGCTGACGACCAACAGAAACGTGACGTCTCCGTGGATGATCCGGAAGCTGTCGCCGACAAGCTGATAGCCATCGACTTGGATGCCGACGAACAAGCCCGAATTACACAGAAGCAGGAACAACGGGATGCAGGAACGCCTGGTACGAGCTCCAATGCGTCCACGACAGATACCTTGGCTGCTGAAGATATAGTTCCGCAACTTAGAAGTCGGAGCCCTTCTTCGTCGCCGGTGAAGCGAATGGCAGACGCCGTCGCTGGAGCAGTGTCTACCGCTTGGAGAAAGGCTGTGCCGCGTCAGTGCTGCGCGAAGCCAACAGACGACACGTCATCCGAGGAATCTTCGCAATTGTACGAGCTCTCTCCAGAAGAGCTACTCAAGAAGACGCCGGAAAAGCCGTGTCTGCGCCGTAAATCACCATCACCGACTTCCCTGGTGGCACGGCTTCAAGTTAGCTTCACGGGGGTGTCCCTGGGGTCGGCGGACGAATCCGAGCACGGCTCAACGTGCGAAGGGGACACTTCTGAACGGCTTCCGCAAGGCAAGCCGCAGGGCTCTAGCCAGCCGACTCAAGAAAAGCAACAGGCTGCAACGGAGCAGGAGGTAGTCATACAGGTTCATCCGCCACAGCCTACGATGTCGGAAGAAAGCCCTGAAAGCTCCGTGAAACCTGAAACCGATACGGAAGCGGACTAGAGCCGTTCCTTCCTCGAGCCTGGTTCATAAAAGAGTAGGCGCCTATAGCCTATTGTGTGCGCCGCCGTCAATTACAGGAATGGAGTGCATGGACACAAGTGGCAAAATGTACGGCAAGGTGAGGAAGAAGTGATTACGGGGAACTTCCTTGGTTCTGGTCGTTAGCAAATCAACGCAGCAAGAAGAGGCAGTTAACAAGGGTTTGATCGCCTAGTACACGCGCCAAAAATGAGAGTACACCATCTGAGAGGAAGTGTTTCTACAGCGTAACTCGGAGGTACCGGTACACTCAACATATCGAGGCGGAGGCACATGAAAAGTTCCTAGATATTAGTCTTCCGATGTGCCAGCCTTGTGAAAACAAGACGCTCCTAAATCTTCAAGGGGACGAAAGGCGTCAGCTACCAGTATTTTTGAGCCAGTGTGTTAACGAAACCACCGGGAGACCGATTTGTATTTTTTTAAGGGTGCAAGAACATACTGACGCGGCTAAACCTGTACATGCCACTTTTTTAGCAATGTGCACTTATGCTTCTTCACTCTTACTGTCATGGGAAGGAAATGCTTTGCGAATTTTTGTACAGCAGTGATGCGCACATTTTTCATGCAAAGTTCCTTTGTTTTATCTATTGCGTTTTTTTACACCTAGTTCATCGAGGTACGGTCATGTTTTTACGTTCGTGCCTGTTAAATTGAATTTTATGAGCCGAGATTCCGACGGCACTGATGCGGACCATAGTGTATTCAGGGAAGTTCGGTCTTAAGGAATTCCACAAGCTATTATAAATACTGCCGCGTCATAGCTATGTTCTGTGCGATTTCTGTAGTTGTGTTCTCGCATATTAAACTTCAGTTTTGGCTTTCATACGTTGTTCCAGCATTCATTATCAAGCTAACAATGTTCAGCGCCACTTTTTATTTTGCCGATTTCATGTGCAGTCCTAGACTGCGCCCTCTTCTACCAAAACAAAAATGGCCACCATCTGCAGAATTTATTCCGACCAGCTATCTTCCATTTCATGCTTTCCAAGCCCAACGTACAAGAAAGTTTACGATGGCTGTCGTAAGCAAATCTGTCTAGTTCCTCCCCAATAGGAAAAAGTAATCACGGAAGCAGTGTCAAAATGGTGCACCAAGCGTTTTGTCTATTTACGATAATCGGTCATCATTCTTTTTTTTTTTTTTGACACCTGGCAAGAGCCATGAATGAGCGGTAAATTCGTATAGTAGATCCGCTTGGACTGCTTACGCCTTCTCTGTAAATTTGTCGTGACAATTTTCAACAGCATATATTCGTTACTAATGGTCTGAATTACCATGAATGTTAAGAATTTCAATTTGGTGCTCCAGCCCCACTGCGTCACTAACTGTCGTCGCGAACCGGATAGTATTTTTTTTTACATTCTTCCACACTGACGCAGTTTAACTTGCAAAATATTGATGTGTTCGACCGCTAATTAACCTGCAGTTCCGCGCTTTTATTTTTACTATGTCAGAAGGATGGGTGCCCCAGCACACGTTGTGAACATCGATGCCGAGGTACCTTGATACAGGAAATGCGAGGCGGGCTGCTCCGCTTGTACCGTATCTTCGCGAATTTTTCGCTCCTATCAAGCATTACTCGTACCAAGGAATTGTATCTCTTAAGCGAGGCAAAGTGGCTTACTGTTCAGAAAGATTTTATTCTGCATGGTTTACTATGTGATAGACACACGTCAATATCCGTCGGACGCACGCCATCGCCTACCTATCACAATCACAACAGCAATTTCAACCCCACATGATTGTTTAGCTCGAATCGATGTTTTCTGTTTCTTGACTGTGCACCCCTACACTACTGAAGGGCATTGGGAGGATTAGTTAGCAGTGGTGTTAGTAATTTGTGCAGACACGACAAAGAACGCCATGTGTTGAGCACTTCACAAATCCTGCGACAAGGAATGCGGCGCCTACTTGACTGCGATAAGCAAGTGATCTTGGAGATAACGCGGTGAAGGAAGAGTGCTCTGCATTGAGATAAGCAGCATGCGCGGTACGCTCAGCGTGATAGATTCAGTCACTGGCACGTGTAAATCTTTATTTCTTGTCAAAATGTGTTCGAGCAAACATAAAATAAAATAGCCCAGTGGCAATGTGATTGCGCTGAAGAGCGCCTGTGTAGTATGGCCCGCGACTGCACTATTCAGCTTTTGTCGGTTTGTTCAATTACTTATCTGCTTATGGCCATGGAGGAGGTTCGTTCAGATGGTCGAACAACCGGTTGGTGTTCGACCGACAGTGTTCATCGCTGGTGTTGTCACTGAGCAGAGCAAGCTTTCTTTCGCATTGAAAGCATTCTTCATAAAACACTTGTGCGCCTTGTCACTTTTTGGGTCGTCTGCCACGCTTGTATAGCGACGCTCGTGCTTGGCTGTTTTCGCGGGATCAAACACCGCAGCGGCGGTCGCATTCGCGATGGAAGCGAAAATGCCAGAGGCCTGCGTAGTGCGCCTTTTCGATGCACGTTAAACAAAAGACACCTCGTAGTCAAATTATTCCGATGCGCTCCGCAAAAGGAACCTCATGATGATATTGCAATTTTGGCACGCGAAACGTTAGCGGTCATTATGTATTATTCGAGCAGAATACAACATAGTCCGTTGACCTCCTTTAGCGCGAAGCAGCGGAAAGAACGAACACAGAACACAGCGCTACTCTCAGTCAGTTGAGAGTAGCAGTGTGCCCTGTCTTCTTTCTTGCGTCTCTTGTACTGCGCAAAAAATGATGCATGGATTCATACCAAGCAGACCACCAACGCATTGTCCGGGCACTTGCGCTTCGAGCTCCGTTACTGTTTCACCGTTTTAGGGGCGAAGCTCCTTATGGTGTGGGCTTGTTCGCCGTCGCGTCGTCGTAGCCACCGCTAGTACTCGGAGCGCCCACTAGATGGCGCTGCGGCGCTCGCTGCATTCCGATGCTAGTGTGATAGGAGACCCTCGCTCCGACGCCCCAGCGCTCGCGGCAGAAGCGGCGGCAAACGGACGCGGCACGGGCGCGGGATGCTGCAGCCAAGCGCCTGAAGCGATCGCTACCAGAGGTCGGTGGCGCCGATGCGCGCTTCAAGCGGGACTTTCTAGATCGCAGTGTCGGCCACAGCTGCAAGGTTTGCGACCGCTTGTGGTTCGATAACAATTTGACCACCATCTCCAGCATCAGGAACGAGCAGTTCCGCGCCAACGCCATCGCCGTTCTACAGAGGGAGTTTCCCGCCACCAGTCGAGAAGATCACAGTGAGTATAGAGTGTGCTCTACTTGTAAGGGCTCTTTGGTGGCGGGTAAAGTCCCTCCGATGAGCGTGACGTATGGCTACCGCTACCCGCCCAAACCGGATCACTTGCCCCAGCTCAACCCGGTGGAAGAACGCCTGATCGCTCCTCGCTTGCCCTTTATGAGCATCAGGCGTTTGACGCACGGCAGCGGCCAATACGGCATCAAGGGCCAAGTGCTGAACGTACCCATAAACGTACAAAACACGGTGCAGTGCGTGCCACGAAACGTACCCGACGACGCGGCCTTCGACGTGCACCTCAAGCGGCGGCTTGTCAATAAACGCCACGTGCACGAGTGGTTAAAACATCTGGAACGTTCTCCACTTTACAAATACCTTAACATCAAGATCGATTGGAGCCGCCTCGTGCACTTCGACGATGACTTTTACCGATGTACCTCCGGAGCTTCGCCCCATCATCCTCATTCACTTCGTGGATATGCTGTGATTTTTTTTCTATACCTCGCTCGTAGTTTTCAAGCGCTCAAGGAATTCGACTTGAATTTAGCGATGGATGAGCGTTGGGGCGCTGTATGAGGGACCAGCGCACGCATAAACGCTGGTGACGCAAGTTTCAACTCATGTGCAGCGTCATATGTGGATGGACCGCACCTGCTTGTCGTGCCGGCTGATTGTGGAAACTTTGGTATCTCATGCGCCTTCCGTGAGGAGTATAACAGCTCTGTTTTTCGATCCTGAATGCATGCTTCTAATCTGTCCAAAATTGCGAACGATTAAGCCTTCCACCTGTATATTTGACAGAACTGCATCGGACCGAAAGACGTCCAAATGGAAACTCACGGGTGCTCGTCAGTTCCATTCACAAGCTGACCATAGCTCGTGGGACGCACCCAAATCTTGCCTGTCCTTGTTCCACTCATACCAACTGTACTAGCTTTAGGACTGCCCTGCCATGGTGGTCTAGTGGCTATGGTACTCGGCTGCTGCTCCGATGGTCGCGGGATCGAATCCCGGCCTCGGCGGCTGCATTTCGGTGGAGTCGAAATATTGGGGCCCGTGTGCTGTGCGTTGTCAGTGCACGTTAAAGAACCCCAGGTGGTCGAAATTTCCGGAGCCTTCCACTACGGCGTCTCTCATAATCAGAGCTGGTTTTGGGACGTTAAATACCACAAAAAAAAAAACGAAAAACAAAAATAGCTTTAGAACTAAGCGTGCTAAAGTTACCTGACTAGCTTAAACGCAGATATTTGTCCAATATTCAAATAGAGTCAAAATTAATTAACCGATTACATCTTTAAAGATTGCCTTGAAAACTTTAGCAGTTCCCCTTTTTGGTCGTCCTATACAGCCAACTTTGTAAACAGCTGTAATTAACACGTTCATGGGAGCGCCCCTTCCTTAGATTTCATTTTGCGTTTGGAGTGCTTTGCCAGTGAGCGATTCACTACAACCTGTTGGTGGGCCCTGACCCACTGAAAGGTAACGCGTCAATGCTTCTTTCTTTTTATCCAAAGAGATATAGCGCTGTCACCTCAGCGGATGGCGTTTTCATTTTGCTTTGACCTAGGACCTGGACCATGGCGAATGACATTTAGCGCGTTTATTCGAAATATGCAAGGCCATTTTGTTCCTTTCTCACGCGAACGTGCGATGAACTGCATGGTACTTGCCATCTGAAAACACAATGTTTGTTTCTGTGATAGAAATACTCCTTACTGGGATAAAAGTTGAAAGTTATTGGTAACAATATGTATGATTTCAACCTAGAATTGTGTGTATAGCGCCGATGAATCAAGCTTCCCGTTCAGCTTGCATGTGCTTAGGTTGAAAGCACGGCAATACGCATTAATGGCTTGCCAGCGCGTTCTCCACAGAGCGTGGTCACCTTTGTTCTTTTCGCCTTAGCGCCGTTCGGGCCGCTGGTGATACTGCTGACCCCATAGCAGCCAGCGCAGCGGTGTCGAATTCTTAGTGCCGACCAGCCAGTTTTAAGAGCGCGTGGACATGCCTTCTCTAGTGATTGTATTTGATGTTGTCGTGACGAATGCCGATTGGTGAACGACTCAGTTGAAAGGGATAAACCAAATTGGTGATAAAAGTATATATCAACTGCTACTTCACATCTCAGGTGGCAGCCCATGACCAAGAGCTCTCGCGCATGGGTCACCCGTCGGTCGCACCTCACATTGGATAAAAATGTTTTCTTTGAGTGCGTCGTGGCTCACCAGCGGTTTACACCATTTCGCATCGGACTGTTCACGCATTTTATAGCCTTCAACAAAAAATCGTGCCTTCGTGCTCAAGTATCATAATGTTATGACAACAACAAGCAGTCGAATGCTGGCAAGTTCGCTTCCGCCTAGGAGGAGCGCAGGCCGTAACCCACCGCTAACCCAAACCGCAGTGAACGTGTTATGTACCGAAACGTTTTTTTTTTTCGTATGTGATTAGTAATTCAGGGAAATTTCTAATCACCTCAGTATGTTCTAAAAAGGAACGAAAGTTGATTACTCTGCCGGAATTTCCACACTTCGACTATTTTTATTCACAATTTATTGATTTTCGTTAATGCATGATATGTTTTTCCATCTTTTTCATCAATTTCTCTTGCTGGAAAATTTTAAGCTATCCTGATAACTTACTTATTCTCGGGCCCTTAAATTGAGATCGATGTTGCCTAAAGTATTACTTATACGATTACTATTTATAATCTCTTTATTAAGGAGAAGACTTGTAAGTCTCACACGAATATTGCCTTGAAGCAACGGTACCGGATAAACGCGAGTGCTGCTGACAAAAGCTGCCGGAAGTAAATGTATTGAAGTACTCAAAGTGCGCAGCGCGATGGCCGCCGCTATAGGTCGGCAGGTAGACCATCGGATCCGTTATCCGAAGGTTACAGATTGATTTGCCACCGGTCGCAAGTGTGTTTCTCTGTTTACATTTATTACTTTCCACGTACATCATAATTAATAAACTGCAGCTAAAAACTACAAATATTTTCACTATGGCTTCCTTGGCCCCCTCGATGTTGGATTGCTATTTCCCGAGGCAAAGAAAAAAATCAAGAACGAAAACGAAAATCGAACTCATTAGGCAGGAAGTGAACGAAGCTTAAAGAATAGCAAAAACAATTGAGAGAAGCATGTGTGAGGTGTTCCTCTCGGCGAAAGAGCATTGTAGGCCCTGACACGGCTCTTGGTCGACGCTCTTGCGGTTGCCTTGAAGGAACTCTACAAGGACAAGGAGTTCCTTCAGGAGAATCTATAGGAACTCGACAAGGTCGACCTTGAACTTAAGTGGTAAGGCACCGAGTTCTTGGAATCTTTCTAGAAACATTGATGCACGGGGTCATGACAAGCTTTACAAAGGGTGGCACAGGTTGTGCACCCATGGCCATAGGCAAGCGCACTGTTAACAAGGAAGCCCCGCCACGGGGGTCTAGTGGTTATGGTACTCGGCTGCAGATCCGAAGGTCGCGGGATCGAATCCCGGCCGCGGCGTCTGCATTTCGGTGGAGGCGAAATATTGAGGCCCGTGTGCTGTGCGATGTTAGTGCACGTTAAAGAACCCCAGGTGGTCGAAATTTCTGGAGCTCTCCACTACGGCGTCTATCATAATCAGAACTGGTTTTGGGACGTTAAACCCCACAAATCAATCATCATCACAAATCAATCATATTAACAAGGAACGTAAATTTAATGGTCCTGCCATCAGAGAGGGGAGGGGGGCTACTGAGTGATGGAAGCCTTTTGTGATTCTCATTGTACAACAACCATTTTATTTCGGAGCATCAAAGAGGGGAGGGGGGCTACTGAGTGATGGAAGCCTTTTGTGATTCTCATTGTACAACAACCATTTTATTTCAGAGGATGAGTATGGCAAATAATGTGATGCTCTGATCGTTATATTAGATTTCTAGCCTTGTTGGTGCAATACTTCAGTGTTAAGCGCGAAAATTTTCAGCCACAGACGGGACAGAAAGAGAACACACGCATGAGCACTAACTATAAATAATGCTTTATTTGAATGCAGACGAACTAAGTATACAATGCATTGTGGACACTCAGGCATGCGAAATCATGGTGGCATCAAAGAAAGATACTTCTTTTTTAGATAATTATAATGAAGCTGTTGCTGGAACAATCTTCACCTAGGTTAAGAATGGTAGCTGATTCAATAGTCAGGGGCGTCGTTTCAAGTTGGTGCTTGCTTATAAAAAACTCATGCAGTAGAAGTGAACATCCATACACGCCGCAGTGCGCAGCCAACCAACGATCGCTAGGCTTCTTCACTTTGTTTTTGAGCTTATTGAGCCTGACGTTGAGGCACCGCCCAGTTTATCTAACGTAGTGTTTACCACTCGACAGTGGCATCTGATAAACACCTTCCTTGTATGGCACTTTACCTGCTATGCGATTTGTATCACAGCCGCGGTTTTTGCTGATAGCTGATAGCTTTTTGCTGATAGCTTTTTGCTGATCCACAGTTTTTCCAGCCTGTTTGGGGCTGTAAAGACACAGCTCACAGGACATCGCTTCCTAGCACAGTGATATGAAAAGGACGCTGATGGAGGAACATACCGTCGGTAATAAACGAATTCATCAGCCAGCTGCGTACGGGATTCTTTCTTGGCAGTGCAGTCGAACATCTATACATATACGAGCACATACCTCAACCAAACTACCAGTTGCGCAACTGATATTCACATGTGAACTTCTCTATTTTGAAACGGTGTCCGTGTCACACCAGGTAATCGTTACGAATAGTATCGCTCGCCGAAAGGGCCCATAGACGCTTTGGCACTCTCCAAAACACTTTGAATGTTCTAGTCTGTGTGCTTACTGGGCGTGTACGGTGGCGTACGGGGGCGTACTCACTGGGCGGACCATCCATGCTCAAGTGAGCATGGATGGTCCAAAAACCCGATCGCGCGGTCGCTCTTTCCGAATCGCCGGTGTAACCAAGTGAAAGCAGAGAAAAAAAAAGCTTGAGCAGTGAAAACAGGAAGCATCGTCCACTATCATCTGCCTTTCGAGCCAGTCAGTACGGCCTGGATAGCCTACATCCGGCCACACAAATTTGTCTACCCAGCCCTTCCTGCATATGTGCACGTTCGTTTCAATTCACGACCATCATCGCTAAGCGGGCGCTAGGCATGATAGGGCCACGCGCTTGCATGTCCACCCTAACAGCGGTCATCGCTGTACAGTGGTCAACTCTCATATCTATAACGACGGAGCGTCGTGCTCGGGACTGCACTAGCGACATCTACAGTTGGAAACGGAACACATCTGAGCATGCGCAGCGCCACTGACGCACATGCCTTGCATTCTCGACCCTTGGTTATCACCGCGCATGCAACAGCCGCTTTGGCCGTCAGTAGCGCTGTCAACGGTTTAGCGTAATAAAAAAATAAAAAAAAAGAAAAGAAACGAAGAGTATTGTTGGCAGCGCCCGATGCAAGCTGCGCTGCGTTCCAATTCTCCGTTCGCGGTCACATTGTCCCAACAACAGATTTACGCCCACTTTGGGCTGTACAAAGTTTTCTGTGTGTGTGTTTTTTTTTTGCGTCAGACTGCTCCGAAGCTTTGTTTTCGCCGGTATAGAATTTTGCACTTCCAACTGTGAATAGAGTGCTCGAAGCATTTTATGAGGATGGTTGGCTTGCTGATGCTCCCCGTGGTCGGTCAGAAAGGGCCATACAACCGACGAAGGACCGACTGATCGTCGTATGTATCGGCAGTCCAAACTACATTTAGTCGCAGTCAACGCATCGTTGGTGAGTTACAATTAATGGTAGGTTTAGGAAATTAAATGACAGCACACGGCAATAAACGCAGTGCGCTATGAAATATTCACAGAGCGATGCGCAATATACATTATGAGGCGCATTGCCGGTATAATATGATACCGCAAACAGAGAATGAGTACGCAGTAGAAAACGCGCCGATCCGGGTGACTGCACTTTCTTTTTCAAGCGCTATATGGCTGACAGCGCTTCTGCCGGCCAAAGCAGTTGTCGCGGTTGCGGAGATAAACAAGGACGGAAACTGCAAGGCAAGCGCGTCAGTGGCGATGCGCATGCTCGGATGTGGCCCGTTTCCAACTGTAGATGTCGCTCGCGCAGTTCCGAGCACGACGCTCCGTCGTTATAGATATGAGAGTTGACCACTGTACATAAAATCTTGAATGTACTCAAGCCTGATCAAGGAGTTAATTCCGCGCGGCTAGCAAAGTATGCTCATGTTCTTCCGCCTGCGGCATGGCGGAAGCCACTATGACGCTATTATTACCAGCAGCGCCATCTCGAAGGTCCCTTGTGGGGGTAATGTCGCGGGAGTTTCCGGGGTGCCTCTTCAGGTGGCTTAACTCGACATCAGTGTCGCGAGATGCGTCTTGTAACGCTCGATTTGGCAAGCTAACTTCCATGTTCATTTATATTCCCGTCGAAACTGTATTGTGCGGTGAAATGTAACATATGACGCGTGTTTTCACAGAAATAGATCCTCAAGGCCATCTTACCAGATAAAATTTGTGTCAGGTTGTTTTTGTCGGCTTATACAACTAGTTCTAAATCATCAAATCACCCGACAATGTTTTTCATTTTAAAAGCATTGTGTGTGCGGTTCGATTTTGGTCTAATTTTGCTTATCTTCACTTATTCGTGGAATAATAGTTTCTGTTGTTCTTTCATATTCTAACCACCGCTGAAACAGGAAACCGACTTCCTGTTTACATGGTGGTACAAGCATTCAGGAGTGCATGACCTGCGAGCAGTGGGCATAAATACGGTGTGGAAAAAACCAAAGCGGATGAGAACATTATGAGCGCTTGGAATTTTTACTGCCGTCTCGCGCTCGGTTACAGGCCCGTGTACTGCGCGATGTCACTTCACGTTAAAGAACCCCAGGTGGTCGAAATTTCCGGAGTCCTCCACTACGGTGTCTCTCATAGTCTTTTTCTGGACTTTTCTAAGGCCTTCGACCTCATTAATCACAAAGTTCTCCTGCAAAAGTTGGATCATTATGGTATAAGAGGCGTTGCGCACAAATTAATCACGTCATACTTGCCACACCGCACTCAATTTGTCGTAATTGAAGGCAAACATTCTGCAACAAAACCCATTAAAACAGGCGTCCCGCAGGGAAGCATCCTTGGACCATTTCTATTTATACTTTATATTGATGAGATAGTTCGTATTGATGAATCAGCCCATTACATTATATATGCTGATGATACCAGTTTGTTTTTTTCGGGCAGATGCAGCAGCGATCTGAGTAGTCGAGCGAATATTGCACTGTCTGAAATTAACTCCTGGGCCCAAATAAACTCCCTAAAACTAAACATAAATAAAACAAAAGCTGTTTTATTTCACCCCCGCCACACACAAGTTCAGTTTCCTATCATTTCGTTAAACAACTCAGAAATTGAAGTTGTCAAAACTTTTAAATCATTAGGCGTGTATTTTTCACAGAACATGGCATGGGATGATCACGTAAACCATATTATTACTAAGCTATCTCGGATAATCGGCGCTATGCGCCGCCATTGCTACTACTTTCCTGTTTCTGTTAACATGCTCATATATAACTCGTTGTTTTCTTCTTCATTGAATTATGCCTTTCTTGTATGGTCCACAACGACAATTGGAAACATTACCAAACTTACCATCTTGCAAAAGAAAGCCTTGCGTCTAGCCTGTAAAGTCCCATATCGCTACCACACAGCAGAGTTATTTAAAAAACACCGCATCATTCAGGTTCCATCAATACATGATTACAAACTAAGTCGTTTATATAAGTTCGGTTTATTGAAAAATAATGATGCGATTGCAAGAATAGCTAGGCTAGAGAAAAATTTTCCTGCTTATAATGTGCGTCATCCTGAAGAGTGGTACATACCGAAATGTAGAACAAAATGCGGAAATCAAATGTTAAAGTTTCTATTGCCTGCACTTCTTAACCGCATAACTAGGGAACATCACATTGACATATCCAGCATATCACCAAAACAGCTGCGATCTGTGTTTGTATGATGATGTGAATCTCGTGACTACCTTTTTTTATGCCTGCATTGCAATCTTTCATTTTGTTTTTTTATGCTTGTATTGTAATCTTCCCTTTTGTTTTTGTTTTTTTTTTCTTTTTAATGCACATGTGAAACACTCTTTTTATTTGGTTGTACTTAGCCGCACGTCCTCTGTGCTACCCTGTGTACCTGGGGGTCAGGGATCCTCAAGCTGTTCTTACAGCTTTTACCTGCCCTCCTCGTAACATGTCCTGTTGCGGAATAAATTTCAATTCAATTCAATAATCAAACCGTGGTTTTGGGACGTAAAACACCCGAAATCAATCAATCAATCGCGCTCGGTTATGCTGCGCACACATTGTTGCATTCTGTGACACGCGCGCAATTCTGTTCAGTTCCTTCTGCTGGTGTAGTTACTTAAAATGGCGATCATGACGTCGTGAAGCACATCGGCCGCGTTGTAGCCGAGTACGAAATCAGTGTGGCGGAAATTTCGTATCGGCACCACGTAGTCCAGGACGACCGTTGAGCCCAATGCATGGACAAGGTCGGCAACGTCTGCTGGATCGGCCACCGTGTCCCCAGCGGAAGAGAATAGAGCCACTGGAACGTTTATCCGTTTCACCGGGTACTCTGGCGGCTTCTCCTACAAGAGAATGTACGAATGGCATTCATTGACAGAGGGCACTTTTAGTTTGTCACCTATTCTCATACAGAGTAAATGGTCCGTTGAAACGCTAGCGCGGGTATGAAAGGGTTTGACCGAGAGCTGTGTGTCCTGAGCAAAGAAAAACAAAGCAAAAGCAAAGATCATTTTATTCCTCGGCTCGCACGCCCTTCCGCTCGCATTGCTCCTCGACCTGTGTTACTACGGGTTAGTTTGGCTCTCAAAATTTTAGGAATGGTAACA
Organism: Hyalomma asiaticum; assembly: GCA_013339685.2. Classification (NCBI taxonomy): domain Eukaryota; kingdom Metazoa; phylum Arthropoda; class Arachnida; order Ixodida; family Ixodidae; genus Hyalomma; species Hyalomma asiaticum. Next base: position 63,795,223 of record CM023488.1, read on the forward strand.
TCAGGATGGCCGCTTTCCAATTATACTTCGAGTGTACGTCAGACCAAAGGACGCAAGGAACCAAGTTTGTTAATCATCCGGCAAACTTTATTTACCCGGGCTGAGGTCTCCGATGAGGGGACTTCGAGGCCTTGCCTCGTTGTCGCCTATCGGGTCTGCTCGACTGTACACTCTTGTTCTTCGAGGTTTGAGCTGCGCAGAGCGGCTGCCCACTTAGAGGCAAGGGCCCCTGGAGCTAGCTAGCGTCATCTTAGCTATTATAATAGGGCATTCCCGCAGCATGTGCGTGAGCATCGCCCTAATACCCAGCATAACTTGCAAGTATCGGCCGGGAAATTCGAGAGGAAAAACATTGCCGCAATCCGACTGGACTGGAAAGGTGTCTGTCTGCAGTTGCGGCCGGACGACTGCCTTGCGCCGTTGCAATTTACGGCGATGTGAGGGCAGTATCGTCCTGCCTGACTGGTAGTGCTTAGTAATGTACTTGTATCTGACGGACCTTCATCACCCACGTCGCAGCGGAAAGCTGAATTACAGGAAGGCCACAGTGGTGTATGGCAGGGCTTATGCGAGCGTACACTAATAGCAACGTGCGCGGAACCACACTTGCATCATTCCATGCCTGCCTCTCCATTCAAAAGAACATCAAAGAAGGCGTAAGCGAAATCTGAAACATAGCTGTCAGGAGCACGAAATACTACGCTTAGGCACAACTGTAGCCCCGCCACGGTGGTCTAGTGGCTAAGGTACTCGGCTGCTGATCCGAGGGTCGCGGGATCGAATCCCGGCTGTGGCGGCTGCATTTCGATGGAGGCGAAATGTTGAGGCCCGTGTGCTGTGCGATGTCAGTGCACGTTAAAGAACCCCAGGTGGTCAAAATTTCCGGAGTCCTCCACTACGGCGTCTCTCATAATCAGAGCTGGTTTTGGGACGTTAAACCCCACATAACAACAACAACAACAATAGGCACAACTGTATGACACTTAGAGGAAGTGAGGTGTTTGAAAATCCTTGTTTTAGACACTAATATTGGCTTAACTATGTGATAGTTATAAAGGCTGATATTAGTGAGGTGATTTGACAAGGACTGAGTGGACGTTACATTAAAAAAAACTTTTACATTAGAAATGCCAAAAGTGTCTCACTGTTCCATACTTCAGGAGATTTCCCGCACTTCCGTCGTCGTACATCAGGAATTTCTCGGCTTTTGCAACCTGAAAAGCGAGATCTTTCGCTATAAAAATGGTAGCGCATTGGAGAAGCACATCGTTGACACGTGAGCGCACTTTGCTCTACGAGACTCATATGGCAGACCATATTTCTGATGCATCTTTAAGCGTTACTTCAAAAAGGTTGACGATGTATATATATCAAAAATGGTTGCCACCGCAATCCCCAAAATGCGGATGAGACACACTTCCCTTGTTCCTCATTCCTTATCACTTCTATTTCCACTCTATCGATTTTCTCATTAACGTTGGTACTGATAAAAAATTCGCCTTAATTAGATTGTCTAGCATTTAATTTCCCGCAATAGCGCAATACGAATGCCCTTCGCTGCTCTCATGTCTTAGATCTTTGCATCTCGCGTAGTCTACCTGATCAAGTGTTATAATATCACGTGTCCTTGTTGGTCCTGATAACTTCCTGAACAACTTAAGCTAACACAATCAATGTCAGCAGAAAAGCCTAGCTTTCTTACATTCATCGACTAATACCCCTGGTTTGCTTTGAAAAGAGGAAACAACGTCGGCTTATTTTATGACTTGTCAACCATTCGTTCATAAGTGGCAGCCGGCAAAACCAATGTTAATCACGAATTTGATTAGCTAACGGAATTTTCCTTTAAGACCATGGGCAGTTTTAAGTCCCCATACACACGCAATGCCCATATATATTCCCTCTGCTTCTCACATGATCTTGTGAATTAATGAAAAAAATAAAATCGCACACAAAGCGAGCTTGAAACTCTTTTCTTATATTTCAACACGAAAACATGGAAAGGTAGGCTACGTTAGTACCGGCTATCATCATCATGATATTAAAACTGGGAACAATGAGCACGCATACAAAAAAAGCGCACAGAGGAAGAATAAAAATATAAATGAAGAAAAGTAGGGGTATGCGCAAACTGCATACAGCATGACCGATAGCGTGTAAGGAATACCTTTAACGGCGGAGTTCGATGCATGCAGAGCGGACACACATATTACCGCAGATACAGTCCTTACATATTTCTATGTGCTGGTATAAAAAATGTTTACGCGATATGCCGACGCATAATAAGAAGCAGTAATGTCATTCACAGACAGTTGATTAGGCTTGTGTCCATTAAAAAGACTAATTGGGCGCTGACTGCACGCCTTTGGTTGTCAGTTCTTGGTCCGGCGATGCTCCTAAAAGAATTTCTCGCTCGGTGAATCTGCGTCGGCGACGCCAAAATGCTGCAGCAAGAAAGGTTCGCTTTAGAAATTCCTGTAGTCGGTGGTGAACTTTTCAATGCGCGATTGCATGTTAAAGTAAACTTAAGAATAAGCTTCTATTGCATTTTTCCAGGCTTCAATGTCAGGCGTATTGGCTGTGAACTTTGCTGCGAAGACGGACACTTGCGCGAGTTGGTTTATTCTCATGTCATCGTAACTTCCTTTGATTATAAGGAGACAAGAGGCCAACACAGCACAGGCGTTAAACTTGTGCCTGAAAATTATTTGAAAACAAACACCTGTAATATACATGAGCGGGAATATTTCAAAGAAAAGAAGAGGAGACAAGGCATGAGACGGAGAGAAGTGCACAGGATCAGCGCCGGCCGGTGTGTGTGTTCCTCTTGTGCCCGTATAGTTAAGCGCGATTTAAAAAAATGAACTTTCTTTTCCATGGTTTTAGGCCTAGCCTACCTAATAGGGTCTTCGAGAATTCGCCCCTGTGATAGCAAGGCCGCCCTGTTGTACCATTCTCACGCGTCGTCTTCGCGCTTCCAAGCAGCGATGCTCATCGGTTCGACTTGTCGAACGTGTGCCGCAAGCGCTTACACGCATTCAGGGGTACCTGTTTTTCAGTCCTAATGAAAGCGAGAGATATTGGAGATATTTCTGCGAACCGTCAACCTGTAGTACCTGGGCAAAATGACGAAGGTTCTGGATGGATGTCCCTTGAGAAGAATGCGCATTGTATACAGGTGTCCTTGTCTGAAATTAGAGGACATATCAAATAATGAGTTTGCGGAGCTGACCGAGTTCAAACATGAGAGGCAAACTTGAGAACGTGAAAACTCAGTTGTGAATTGGTGGAAAGCGACACTTAGATTTCGTTTCCGGCTGGGCTCTGCCAGTTCTGTAAAAAAAATGAGCCTCAAACTTTATTCAAACAGTTACAGACGTTATTGAATGCTTTAGAAAAAAAATAGATAACACTTTCGCAAACAGTAGAGCAGACTTGTCGCGCTCTTTCAGGTACAGAAATACACATTTTCTTTATTCTTTACTTATTGCTAACAAGGCACGGGAAGTAAGTTAAACTTGTCGGCTCTAAGTCGATCCCCCTGAATGTATCTGTGGATTATTGGACAGGATCATTGTCACCATCACCACCATCTGCTTATGATGAACTCGGTGCAGCTGCTACTGTCGGGTGCTATTGCGTTGTACCCGTAAGGGTGGGACTTAAGGAGCTCCGATTTTGCTTACGAAGTGTGACACGCTATAGGACTATCACTGGGTGGCATGGCATGACGTGAGGAATGAAATCGCTGTTTCCTAATGCCCAGTTTGCATTCATGCGATCGAATTCGGTATGACACTCCATAACTGCGAGGGGCGAAGAATAAATGAGGGCGACTTGTTCTGCATTGACGACAACGGGAAGGAACTTGATGTTTGAGCACGTCCAGGCACTGCACTGGAATTCTGTGATCTTGTGGCATCTTGATTTATTTATTAGTTAGTTACTTTTATTTATTTATTTATTTATTTATTTATTTATTTATTTATTTATTTATTTATTATTTATTTATGTGTACTTATTAAAAAATACTCTGCAGACCCAAAGGGATTAAGAAATAGGGGCGGGGGGTTGAATGAAACTGTACATGAACCTCTGAGGCATGCAGTTAAGGTGCAAGCCAATGAAAACAACACAAAAACAACGGTACATTAACAGAGCGTTAAGTGCGCAAAATTAAAGAGCCCACACGACACCCAATCACTGAGATTTAGCGAAAAGAAAACGCAATACTTCAAAAAGAATGAATAAACAAACCCCATCTCAGAATGAGACACCCATCTCACGACACCGCTCCTGTAAAATGAACCTCACTTACGAGTCGAAACGTGCTCTGATTAGTATCAGACTTGACTTGACACGATGAGAAAGATACTTCCACGTGCTTATGGCATGTGCTCCTTCGATGTGTTCAGCCATTGCGCTTGATACAAAGCTTGAAGTGACTATTTGTTTAACGCAGCCAAATTCGAGACATCCATCGCGTACGCTTTCATCCAGGGTTAAAGAGATAGTGGCCTAGTGCCATACCTTGTTCCACTGCTGAGGACTCGCTGTGAGTGCGACGATGCGGCTCATAGAACAGAGGTTTCCGTCTAAAATGTTGCAGAAAAAGTTAGAGGCCCCTGGGAAGCTCAGATGACCGCCTTTTCGCAATGGATCCATAAGAAACTGTAAGCGGAGATAAAGAAAGCCATGAAGACGAGGAGAGAGAATGTGTAAGCAAAGGAGCGCATTGTCGGTTACCTATATACTTCACCAAGGTGAAATGTAGATATCGAGAATAATTATAAAGATATTGAATAAAAACCCAGTTTTTATTATGACAGATCATTAAGCCTCCCATATTTTGAATTTGAGACGTATATCTAAGTGAGAACGAACCTCAGAATCTTTCCAGCAATAGTACTAACAAAATTGCCTAACGCTACAAAGAAAATTCTCCAACTACACCAATGGTACGTGGCGTGTCGACATATATGCGAAGGACTTCCAGGACACGCTCATACAGAAATTGTATGAGGAGCACCGCAGGAGGGGATGTTTATTTTTTATTCATTCCTTCATTTATTTATAGAGGATTGGTGGCATAAAACTGCTCTAAACAAGACCGGGGGTACAAAGTGAAGCAATACGCGCATTCTAACCATTAACGATCCGTGACTAGTGCTTCATCATTATACTTCTCCAATATCCAGTGTTAAGCGCTAAAGCTAAGGACATCATCATCTGAACACCACTTGTAGGTTGATTTGTCTTTATTGTGTGGTGTATATTAAAGTTCAATTGTATTTATTTATTTGTACCGCAATCACCATTCGGGGATGTTAGCGTGGTGGTACATGAAGTTAGTGTTGAAAAAACAGCAAGTATATGGACATATAGCGTCTTCAGGTCATACAATTTATAGCACAGACACGAACTCTTGCAGGGATGCTAGAACGCGATTACGATTGCACAAGCAATTAAAGTATGATGCATTACAATTCATGTGGTAAGCGCAACTTTTCTTTCAGATGACAACAAAACCAATTAGGCCGCTGGAGCAATCGCATTAGTTGGTTCCAGCCGACTCTATTGCGGTGGAACCGCCTTGTTGGTGCTGCCTGTTTGTAACTGAGGGGAACAACCGATTACGGACCATACAAAGCTAGTAGGACGAACAGAACCGGTCCGAAAATGCACAAAATTACGTTCCTTTCTACGCAACCAAAGAGGACATTCACTGCAGTCGCGCTTACGCTAGCTGGAGTTTGAACCCAACATTGCGGGATAGGTTCAGCGGGAACACCGTGGAGGAGCATTATGCCTGTGTGTTACAGGAAATCCGTTATTCGAAGTTATTCAGCATTTCTTATTATTCTTCAGTTATTAAACTGCATGCTACAGTTTCTTCCTTTGTTGCTACGCTTTGTATGTGTGTTGTCCTTATGAATTTGTTATTTTTATTCATCAGTATCTGATGTTTCTCTTCCTCTAATTTTGGTTGCTAAAAAACTGTAAAAGCCGATCATTTTCTCCTGAAATGTATCGCAAAAGAACTTGATTCGGCTACTGTAGGGACATGCATATTCTAGGGCCATGCAGCGCTCTATGGTATGACAAATCCGGTTTTTCTGGGAGCCTTACATTGTCCTGCGCTTGTTTTTGCCTCATCCGTATCTATGGTAAGACTAACGAATACGGGCAATGCAGTGTGACACAAAACCATACAGGAGGAGTGATAAACCTTATCCGGACTAGCTGTCTTTGAATCACGTAAAATGTAACCTGTGTACTTGTAGATAATCCTGAAGCTCATCATTCTGACCCCCTAAAGCCGGCATTAACATAGCGTTTAAGAGAACTCCAACAAGAAATAGCGCGCAGGGCACCATTGCATTCTCAGAAGAAGGCATTCTAGTGCACGTGCTATTTCGCACAGAGGCACGGCATGGTAGTCGGCTGACAAGCTTATTGAATTTAGCATACAATATTCTCTGCAACCATTGTGATTTTGTAGTTCCGGTGCTGATAAACAGAGCACTTTTGATGAAATGGCAGTAAAGAAACAAAAACGCCCTCTTATATCTTAGGGAGAGGGTTCCTGGGGAAAATCTTATGAGGAAAGAAAATCTGGCCACAGTCCCGAAGTTTTCTCAACTCCACATTTGAAACACTTTACCATAGGGTAGTAAAGCGATTGAAGCCTACTTCAAATGCCGCCGAACACCTTAGTCGTTTCCCGGTTTTTGAATGATGGTGCTCCCGTAATGCTCTCAGGCAGAACCTTATTACGGGTGCTGGGGAATAACATTACAAACGAAAGGTTAGGGTGGCCCATAATAAAACTTCCTCTTGGGCTAGTTGGTTCAAATTGGTGCACATACTTACAGGGCGCTAAATCAACATACAGAAGAGAGAGGCACACAGACACACAGAGCGCCTCTGTGTCTGTCTGTCTGTGCCTCTCTTCTGTATGTTGATTTAGCACCCTGTGAGTAGGTGCACCAACAATGGACCAGTAGTGCCGTGAGCGGACCTGATGTAGTTTCCCTGCTGCGACAATCCCCCAATGAAAAAAGGCTATAAAAATAATATCAATCTTCCCAAAGTACAACTGACTTCGCGACGTTACGATGGACGGCTGTAAAGCAAGTTGTGCGATGAGACAAGCTGAGTACAGACAAAGCGTCGGAATTGCCGGTTATATTTAGGCGGAAAAGAAACTCAGCGTACACGGATGGCAACCCTTTCAAAAATGCCGTATATGGACTGATATGAAAAAATTCATATACGGTTATATTAAAAATTGGGCAGATATGGCCATATATGACATATACGGCCTTTATATGGCCATATCTGCCCAATTTTGAATATATCCGTATACGGGCCCATATATGGCCATATCTGCCCAATTTTTGTATATCCATATATGACGCCTTATATGGCCATAGCTGCCCAATTTTAATATATCCGTATATGGACCATTATATGGCCATATCTGCGCAATTTGTAATGTATCCATATATGGTGCCTTATATGGCCGTATCTGCTTGACACTGTAGGTCATGTGTGAGAGCTGAATACATATATAAACAAAAACAGAACACAAATGCAAGATGGACCTTTCACGTGTGTATTTTATTTTCCAACTATTTTTTTCATTCTTCGGAGTTGTCTTTTGTCTTTTTGCTTCTCAGGTCGCTGAGGTTTGTTCCCAGGGATAATATTAAAATTAAGTTTTCCACTGCACTCGAACTGGCACCTCGTAGGGAAGTCTTTTGCACGAGCTGTAAATGGCAAAACAGAATTGGAGCATGAAAGTAAGGCTTACATTATCAGGGCCGATAAATAGCTCCAAAATATGTGCAGCTGATGACGCAATGACACAATATTTTATATGTATACATGCATGCATTCACTTAGGCGCCTGAGCAACAATCATCAAACATCGGAATGCGCCCGTATCGTTAAACCATCCTGCATGACTGTGCATGACTACGCAATGTGCTGGACGATATGCAAAGCACCTTACAAGCAGTTGCTCAATTATTATTTCAGTTTACTTCCTTGCACTTTGAGGCGAAGGGAAGGGAAATGCTTGTCCCTTTTTTGTCAAAAGCAATCATGGCAATTAAGCTACAACTGTCACATAGGAAAAAAAACACTTTTTTCTCAATGACGTGATTAGCTTGTTAATTAGGTGAGGCCGGTTCTCCGAAATGGCATCAAATATATGCACATAAAGCACGTCATGGATAGCTGAACCAGCAAACATGTTTATACATTATTGCAATAAAGCAACTGACCTTTGATGTATAGCGACGACTGTGTGTATTGTAACCTCTCCGAAATAGCGTGTGGAGTGCTCTGTTTGGTAAATAAATGAAATAAATGCAGATAATATCTAAAATGCGGCCACGCCATTTTTATGCTCAATATGGCACTTTCAGCTGCTTCTGAAGCAGCATGCGTTTCCAGCCTCACAGCTTCGTGGGAAACCCACCAGCAGCTGTCTGGCACTGGTGCCAGACAGCCGCTGCTGGTGTGCGGAATCTGGCACTGGTGCCAGATTCCGCGAATAAGCTACAATAAAGAGAATTTCAATAGTGAAAGGGCGGGGAAAGGGCACCCCCCCCCCCCCCCGCCGTTTCACTAGTGAAATTTCAACAGCCACTTTTCAAAGGCATTCGTAAGGAAAAATCAGAAAATGATAGCGTGTCTAAGCATGGTACATCTGTTGGGTGACCTTCGATCTCGCCATAAGAAGAAAATACTGCATTTGGCGTATTTTTTCAACCCCGCTAAGGGGTCGGAAGCAGAAGCAATGGCTAAGGCGCAACTGAAAATATAGAAAAGAAACAGGCTAGCTTTGCGACATTAGCCGTTTATCCGGTATCCGATGGCGAAAAAAGGGCTTAACAGCTATAAAATTGTCCAATTCACATGCTTCTGAACTGACACACCGTATTAGAATTTTAGTAACAACCATCGAAGCTTACCTTGTAGCAATCAGCCTGGCATGAAAGAAGCCTTGGTACTGCCACCAAACTTCCACTTGTGGCACCACTTCGTTAGGAATGTGCTCTTCCGTCACTCCCGACGCAGGTCATTTTAGAACATCGAAGGTTGTCCACTTATTTGCGACGCGATCGAAACATGCCACTCACTGCACTCAGTACCACAGCACCACCTTTTTCGGAAAGCACAGCCATGCAGCCCACACACAACAAAAGCTTCGTGGAGAAAATGCCTGAACAGTTCTGAAGGCTACGCAAATGTAATCCGTAAGAAAAAGAAAGAGAGAGGTGTATCGTTCCGAGAGGAAACGACAAACGTAAAGCAGAGACTCGCATATTTCGATTGTTTACTCGAAAATACGAGCGCGTTTTGTCAAACTGATGAGAAACGTGTTATGATTTAAGGCTGCCAGTGAGACATGTATATTTTCTTGCTTACCACAAGCAATGGTAAGGCTGCCAGTGAGACATGTATATTTTCTTGCTTACCACAAGCAATGGACTACTTTTTGGTCGAGAAAGTACACAGCGTAAGCACGAGCGCTTGCTTTGGCAGGTCTTCACCTGATGCATGAAATCTGTTCCACGTGCACGTGGAAAAAGTGAGGGGCCGTCTCCAAAGGCCCTGCGCACTCTTCCGAGAAAGAAAAGCGTGGCTCTTTGCGGAAGAAAAGAACCGGAGGGGGGGAGGGGGGGATAGAGGGGGGCTCTTTTTTGTCATTTATTTTTGGCTCGTCTTCTGCATTCTTTTGAGCAATGGTGGGTCAGCTGTAGAAAGAGTAGAAGCGATAGCCCACTTTCGCGCAGCACTCGGACAAGACGAGGTAAAGAAAATAAAAATAAAAGTAAAGAACGTTGCTGACACATTCCAGCAATCATTTTTTTAGCTATAACTTACAGTGAACATGCAATCTAGGCGCTTATTGCGGTAAAACTGGCACAAGTTTTGCATTAATACACCACTCTAATGCGCACTTATATACAATTGCTTTTGGCTTTTGCAACTGCAACATCGACGAAACAATAGCTCAGCTTGACACATCGCTTTTATGCAGATAATAATTAGCTCGCGCTGTAGGTAAATCGCGTATTAATTGAAATTACGATGCAATGAGAAAGCAGAACTCACCACCAACCCTCCCTTACTCTCTTTTACCACTTACCATCAGTGTTTACTTTTTGCATTCATTTCTTTTGTAATTATTAATTGCCGGATGGGACGAGATATTTGGTTCTATCGAATATTTGTGTGTATATACGTAACATTACTGGGTATTTATTGTTTGGCTTCGCGTGATATATTATCAGTCACCATGACGCGAGAAAATTTGATATTGTTCTGCGCGCGTTATACCGACGCGCAGCCTGCCTTCTTTAGCAAAGGGGGCCATTCGTGTTGTGTGTGTGCACGTGCGTGCGTGCGTGCGTGTGTGTGTGTGCGTGCGTGTCCCCGTGTTGTGCAGTGCGCGAGCCATGGACAGAGGGGTGCGACCAGCTCCGCCGCGTCTTCTAGGAACTCGGGACTCCGTCCCTCGCCCAGTGCGGAGTGACATTGACGCATGGTCGTGGCCCTCTCCTCCTCCTCCGAGGGGTCCGAAGATTGGACTCTTTGTCAGTTGCCCCTGAGACGCCCCACTTGACGCACCGCTTTTTTACGGTGTCGATTGTAACCTTCAACTTTCTTTGTTCGATTGGCTTTTGTATTAGTGTTTAAATGTAAAATCAGTGAGTTAATTAAAGTCTTTGTTTCTTTTTAAAAAGTTAAGGACGCAGTCGCCCCGTTATCTGGCTGGCTAGCAACACGCCCTTTTCTGATTATTATATTAACATCAGAAAGAGGGCTATACCGCGAGGCCAGCATAGTAAAAAAGCGAAGTCTCCTGCCATCGGCCGCCAGCACCACGTCCGCCTGCAGTACACGCGTCGCCACAGCAAGACCTTCGGTTTGCTCAAGACCACTACGCACTGCAAGGACACGGCACCGCTCCGTTGCTGACCTGCTGACGGCGCGAAGGGCATCTTCAAGGTAGGCTCATTCCATCTGTCATCTGTCAGCTTAGCTTCGTTGTCAACATACGTCCTCTCCGCACGAGACACGTTGCCAAGAAGCATGCCAATAATGGCTCAGGACAAGCCGACAGAACCAAGCTCAGATGAAGGGAACGCATTAGAGCATGAACCCACAGCGATCAGCGCTCGTCCGCGAAGAACAACCACGCTCTCCGCAAAAGCTCAAGCAAATTACGAAGCAAGCCGCGAAGAGCACCGCTGTCGAACAGACGCTGCATGGGAATGCGTCGAGGATGCCATCCTCAAACTATCAAACGCGAGCGAGGAAGTGGTCGACAACGCCGCGGCGCAGCTTCGTTCCAACTATGAACGGTACCGGAACCTTGCCGCCAAATACACCGCTTTCTTGGCCGCTACTCAAACGCATGAGAGTCAGAGAGAGCTCGAACTGCTAAGCGCCATAGACGCGGACAGAGACGTCGTGGTGAAGGAAGGGCTGCGCGAAGCTTCTGATCAGTCACGCAACCGCATAGAAGAGACTGCATCGCAATGCTCGATACGGACTAGCTCGAGAGCTTCTTTTGTGTCACAACGTTCGAATTCTTCTATGAGCATAGCTGCCGCACAGGCTCGTGCGCAGGCAGACGCCGTCAGAGCCAGGGCTGCCTTCAGCAGTAGGGAAGCTGCGATGCGCCTCGAGAAGGCGAGGATTGAGGCAGAACTCGAAATCTTGCAACAAGAACGCGAGGTAGCCGCAGCGGAGGCTCAAGCAAACGCTTTGGAGGCAGCCGCGGAGCAGGATGGCGGGGAGGGATCACGTATGACGCCTCCCGTAGACCCAACGTTACGGACCGTGAGCTTCGTAGCCGAACAGGAAGACCTAAGTCGCGCGTTTCAATCGCCCCAGCACCTTGTTCACTCTGTCACCAGCCGCCAAAATGAGAGCGCGCTGCCAGGGGCTGCTACAGGTCACGGCACTCCGACGGGTATTCACGCCGGGCAAGCGCAGCCTACTCACGATACAATGTCGGACGTTTCAAGCTCGCAGCTCTCTGGCGTCCTCAAGTTCTTGTGTCGCAGAGACCTTGTTTCGGGTGGACTCACCAAATTCGATGACCACCCCGAGAATTATCGTGCCTGGAAATCATCTTTCAAGGGAGTCACACGCGATCTCGGTCTCTCTCCTCACGAAGAACTAGATTTGCTCATCAAATGGCTCGGCCCAAGGTCTTCGACACAGGCGCAACGGCTCAAATCTGTGCACGTCGAAGATTTCTCGACGGGGTTGAACACCGTGTGGAAGAGGCTAGACGGCACATACGGGTCTCCAGAGGTAGTGGAGGATTCGCTGCTCAAACGGCTCGAAGATTTCCCGAATGTGTCTTACCGGGATACTTTGAAACTTCAGGAGCTCAGCGACCTTCTCCTCGAACTTGAGGTTGCAAAGACAGACCCACATTTGTCCGGGTTGAGGTACTTAGATACATCAAGGGGAGTGAACGGCATTGTAGCGAAGCTTCCCCCTGGTCTACAGGATAAGTGGATGTCGGCAGGGTCAAAATACAAATTAGAACACCAGACCTCATTTCCTCCATTCTCCTTCTTTTCAAAATTCGTCCGAGATGAAGCTGACATGAGGAACGACCCAAGCTTTAAGGTCTTACGCGACGCATCGTCAGACTCCAGCTCAAGAAAAGAGGAGCGGAATTCTAAAACAATACGGCCGAAAACAACCGTCTCCTCGAGAAAAACCGAAATCGACTCCGCTACCGCGAAGACATACCGGGAGAGCTCAATCGAAAAATGGTGCCCCTTCCACAAGAAGCCTCACGCCTTAGACAGGTGTCGTGCCTTCAGAGGAAAGGCTCTCGAAGAACGAACGGCATTTCTGAAACAACAGGGAATCTGCATACGCTGCTGTTCATCGCAGAGTCACACCAAGGTGCAATGCCAGGTATCTTTGAAGTGCCGCATATGCGACAGTAGCGAGCACGCTACAGCGTTACACGTTGCATCGGCGAGCTCAGCACCTTCAAATGTAACTGCCTCAGACATGAGCACAGCGCAGAGCTCGGAGACACGCGTGACATCTACCCGTACACAAGTGGCAAGTGGAGGCAGTGATAGCAGGTCATGCGCTAAACTTTGCCTGGTAGATGTGGCTCACGACTCTGATCCCAGCAGGACGCTTAGAACTTACGTGATCCTGGATGATCAAAGTAACCGCTCACTAGTTAGGTCAGAGCTCATTGATCACTTCCGGGTGAACGAAACGCCTATTCATTACACTCTGCGCACCTGTTCTGGCAACGCCATGGTAACAGGACGATCAGTTGGCGGCTTCTCCGTGCGAAACGTAGCCGGCAACGTGAAGCTGCAACTTCCTCCATTGCTCGAGTGCAACGAGATCCCTGACGACAGGAGCGAAATTCCTACTCCGGACGCTGCGCAGAACTATCCGCATTTAAGGAAAATCGCGAACGACATCCCCCCCATTGATGAAGAAGCGAAAATACTGCTTCTCCTCGGGCGAGACATCCTCAGAGCCCACAAGGTGCGCCGAACCCTAAATGGACCACACGACGCCCCTTACGCTCAGAAGCTCGACCTTGGTTGGGTCATCGTGGGAGGCGTTTGCGCTAACCGCACGCGGCAAGCAGCGAGCGTCAACGTTTTCAAGACCCACGTGCTAGGAAATGGGCGCCCTTCACTCATCGAGCCATGCTCGAATAATTTCTTTAAGGAAATACCGTTCCCCAAGGCAGCTAGCGAAGTTTTGTTTCCACTAAATTCAGACGTGGCAACAGTAACAAAAGACATCCACGCCGATCGGCTATTTAAGACTAACGATGAAGACGAGCAGCGCGCTCTGTCCATTGACGACAGGAAATTGGTTGAAATAATGGACAGAGATTTCGCCCGAATGAAAGTACATGTTTCCGGAAACAGCCCATCACCCGCCGTTGCAACCTACGGGCTACGACGAACAGCTCAAGAGACTGCTCAGCAATTCGGGCAAGGTGTAAAGAAGTTCGTCGAGGAGGACTTCTACGAGGAGGATACCCTGAAGTCGTTTCTAAACGAAGAGGATGCCATCAGCCTCCTAAAGGGGAGGCAGGAAATGCTTGCATCTGCAAATATCCGGTTGCATAAAATAGCATCAAACCGGTCGAACGTTTTGCTCGCATTCCTTTCTGACGACCACGCAAAAGGGCTGGGAAACCTTGACTGCAGCACTGACCAGTTGCCCACCCGCCTTGGCCTGCTGTGGGACATGCGCGACGACAGCTTTGTTTTTCGGGCACCTCTTCAGGACAAACCCTACACACGAAGAGGGGTGTTGTCAATGGTCAACGGCTCCTACGATGCTCTGGGTCCTGTCGCTCCAGCGACGGTGCAAGCAAAGGATCTGCTTCGCAAGCTAACTGCAGGAGGCTACGACTGGGACAATCCGCTACCCGAAGACAGGCGGCGACAGAGGGAATATTGGCAGAACTCGCTTCACGCATTGCATGATCGCATCAGACGATCGTATGCACCAATGTCGGTACGCGTGGTCGAGCGCAAAGAGCTTCACGTCTTTTCGGACGCGTCCACGAAGGCCATCGCGGCAGTGGTACACCTGTGTGTGACCGACAAAGAAGGAAACATGCATGCTGGCCTTGTTGTGGGCAAGGCAAAACTGACCCCCAGGCCCGAGCACACCATACCAAGACTTGAGTTGTGTGCATCGGTGCTTGCTGTCCAGAGTGCTGAAGTCACAGTGCGAGAGCTACACCTACAGCTCAATTCAGTGGCGTTCTACACCGACAGTAAAGTGGTTCTGGGATACATCTCTGAAACGAAATGGTTTTACGTATATACGGCCAACAGAGTGCAGCGCATACGCGAAAGCACGCGGCCCGAGCAGTGGAACTACGTGCGCACGGACAAAAGCCCGACAGACCCCGCCACTCGCATGGCTCCCGCCTCGCGCCTCAAATGCACAAATTGGCACGCCGGTCCAGACTTCCTTCTGACTCAAAAGCATGGCAATAAAGCGCCAACCCAAGGGAAAATAAACACCGGCAGCGGCACCGTCAACAAGTGCAGGACCTCGAAAATGGGTTTCGGACGCGATGGCGTGTCGCCTTTCTCTCCACTTTGCAGCAACGGCGAAATTGGCAGAAAACGCGGCCTCATATTCAAGAAAAGCGAAGTGGTCTTGTTAAAAGATAGCCAGGCCGCCCACGGGGACTGGCCCACGGGCGTCGTGACACGGTGTTTGACCAGCGCACATGTAAGGGTGCGAAGAATGGAGCTTAAGCCAAGAACGCATCTGTGAAGACGTTCATCGGGCCTGTCGGGGAGCTTGTGCTTCTGGTGTCCCTGTGATTTACAGTGGCGTCCGACAATACGGACACCAGACGGGGAGTGTTCTGCGCGCGTTATACCGACGCGCAGCCTGCCTTCTTTAGCAAAGGGGGCCATTCGTGTTGTGTGTGTGCACGTGCGTGCGTGCGTGCGTGTGTGTGTGTGCGTGCGTGTCCCCGTGTTGTGCAGTGCGCGAGCCATGGACAGAGGGGTGCGACCAGCTCCGCCGCGTCTTCTAGGAACTCGGGACTCCGTCCCTCGCCCAGTGCGGAGTGACATTGACGCATGGTCGTGGCCCTCTCCTCCTCCTCCGAGGGGTCCGAAGATTGGACTCTTTGTCAGTTGCCCCTGAGACGCCCCACTTGACGCACCGCTTTTTTACGGTGTCGATTGTAACCTTCAACTTTCTTTGTTCGATTGGCTTTTGTATTAGTGTTTAAATGTAAAATCAGTGAGTTAATTAAAGTCTTTGTTTCTTTTTAAAAAGTTAAGGACGCAGTCGCCCCGTTATCTGGCTGGCTAGCAACACGCCCTTTTCTGATTATTATATTAACATCAGAAAGAGGGCTATACCGCGAGGCCAGCATAGATATATATATATATATATATATATCGTGAGGAACTGCCCCTTAATTAGATGTCGACACATAAATAATATAATACACCTATGTATATGACTGTTAACTTGCATTATGTGACTTTTGTTGCATACTCTTTATATCGAGTATATAAAGCCATATACGGGTCACGGACCCCGTATATAGAAGTATGCTGTTACCTTATATGTCATATAAGGCACAATATAAAGCCATATATGGCAGTATATAGCTGCCTCATATCCCATATAAAACGCCATATATGCCTATATCTGGCTCTAATGACCTTATAGTAAATTTTATATGGCAGTATATAGCCTGATATGAGCGCTTATATGTCCATATTTGGCCATATATAAAACATATCTGGCCCATATATGATACTTCCGTAAGGGGAGTAATGAAATGAAAAGTTCACTCGATCTGCGCTTATTCCTTTTTCAGAAGTCTCTAGATTGAAGCGGTGTCAACTATATCATCGCAGTTTTATGCTGCAGTTCATGTTTGACACTTACCAAAAGCAGGTCGCTGAGGAATACCAATGGAGAAGCGGGGTACCCAGTGTGCGAGGCATTGGCGACTGGTGCATAGCCCATCAAAAGGTTGATCTAGGGAAAAAAAAGACAACAAAAGACGGTGCTTTGTTTTTAATTATTGATTCAGAGTAATTGAAGCTTTTTGCACAAGGAAACATGACATTAAAATCGCATGTGTGAAAAAATACACATATCTTAATAGCGGTGAACAGCAATTTAAAAGACCTGTGGCATACTCTTTGACCGTTCTCTGAAAAGGCAGCCGATTAATAGTGGAGGCCACAGGGAACGCGTGAAGATCCTAGTGCCTTAATGAGGACGCAGTAAAGTTCTTTGTCTGTCTGTCTGTCTGTCTGTCCCGAGAATATGTCAGCAGGATATCATTGCCCTGCAAGCGGGACAGTATTTGGGCTATTCAGAATACACCAGAATGCCATCCACCACACCACTCTCGCAAAATTACGTGGTCGATGTAACGTAATTGAAGGCATGGATACGGCATTGGGCAAATTCCCGTTGAATAAGTGAACTTCCTAAAAACCTGGCTTCCCGCGTGGGATTGTTCGCAGACGACAGCATTATATACCGTCCTATATCCGGACCCGATGATCATCAAATACTACAGAACGATCTTCAGCTTATTTTCAGTTGGTATAAGACTTGGTTAATGTCCCTAAATTCATCTAAATGCAAAGTAGTCTCCTTTACACGTAAGCACTCAATCTGTTATTTCTGTTATCACATAACTAACAACCCCATTTTACCAGCCAATTCGTACAAGTACTTGGGAATTAATCTCACGTCAAACCTTTCCTGGAACCTTCATGTTACTACCATATCTCCTGCCTGTAATTAATGTATGTTATAATTGCATGGATCCATACTAGCATTCTGCTAAGGATCCTGATGTTGTTAACATGTTTTTCTTTACTGTATTTTGTTTATTAATAATAAAGTTCAAAGTTCTAAGTTCAAAAAAAAAATATGTGCCAAAGCCTCTAAGTCATTAGGTTACTTACGTCGAACCGTGCGAAGCTGTCCCCCCAGCATCCGCAATCTAGCTTCTCAGACATTTGTTCGCCCGCAGCTCGAGTATGCCTCCCCAATATGGTCGCCCCATCATAATAACCTCATCAGTTTATTAGAATCAGAGCAAAATAGGACGGCTAGGTTCATCTGTGATAACTATCATTTCAAATCAAACATCACGAGAATAAAACTTGATCTTTCAATTCCATCCCTTCGGGACAACGCACTCTTGTCGCTGCTTCACAAATATCTTCTTGCTGACAGAAAATCTTCCATGCGTCTTGAAGTTTCACCTTGCACGTCACGCAGATTACATGACCACCTCAGTTTCACTCGCGTATACGGAAGCACTCACGCTTTTTATTCTTCGGCGCTTCCTCGTGCCATTCGCATGTGGAACGCCCTTCCCGATTTCATAGTATCTGAAAAAAGTCCTGATAAATTTCATCAATTCATCATTTCCCATTTCACTGAGTAACCTCGGCAGATGCATATTACGTTTTTTTTCTCGTCGATATGTGTGTTTTGTTAGCTACCATGCCTTTCGTTATTTCGTTTTGCTCCATGCTTGTATACTTGTACATTTTATTTTCAGCCGCCTAAACGTCTTCAAAATGTATTTGTTGATGCTTTTTCTGCCTGTGTTTTTGTTTATTGCATTTAACTCTACTTTTGTTCGCTGTGCATATACAATTGTTGATGCTTAATACTCAAATATGTTCATTAAGTCATGTATATGAGCTTAGCCACTTCACCGTGTATAATATTGTATAATATGTATACGTGACCTTTTCTTTCGTTATGCCCCCCCTTACCCAATGCCTCGGACGAGGCGTGTAAGGACCTTTTAAATAAATAAATAATAATGCTGGAAATTTGGTTTCAAGCTCAAGAAGTAAAAACAAAATATCTGTCAAGAAGCTCAAGAATTAAAAAAATAAACGCGAGAATAACCCGCGTTTTATTCACTGCACCGAGTGCGAAACTTACGGACGTTTCGCTGGTTTTCACGGTTTGTGGTTATACGTTCGTGTCATGGAATACAGCCCAATTTCGAGGCTGGGATCTAATGCACTACCTGCCCTCGCCAATCAGGCGCCTCAAGTGTGTGTGTGTGTGTGTGTGTGTGTGTGTGTGTGTGTGTGTGTGTGTGTGTGTGTGTGTGTGTGTGTGTGTGTGTGTGTGTGAACGGCGACGCTGTTTGTCCGGCTTCCTCGTAATCTCAAGGGGGTGAATTATCTGTCCAC
This sequence comes from Hyalomma asiaticum, assembly GCA_013339685.2. Taxonomy (NCBI): domain Eukaryota; kingdom Metazoa; phylum Arthropoda; class Arachnida; order Ixodida; family Ixodidae; genus Hyalomma; species Hyalomma asiaticum. Next base: position 63,813,996 of record CM023488.1, read on the forward strand.
GCTCCCTCTGTACACTGTGTAGCTTTCAATCCCCTGGCAGCGGAAAAGGAAGAGCAAGTCGATCTTCGGGTATTCGGTGATTTCTTAACACCACTGAAATTTTATAAACATGCAAAATTCTAGCAGTAAGAGAATTCTCAAACCAAATACTGTGTTAATCTCTTTTCTCCTATCCCTCTAATCTCTCATAAATTCATGAATACATCGTTCGAAGCACTGATGAACAGGGAATGTCGCTTGAGCCAACGTTTTGACAAGTGGACTTGTGTGCTTGAGGTCAAGAACATTTGTTTCCCCGACGAGGACAAGTTTAACGAGGCATTGCATTGTAGATAAATACCTTGGCGTTGTAATCGGGGTTTGTTGAGAGGAGCACCAGGCTGGATGTAAATCCTTGCGAAAAGCCAAGAAGCGCTAGGTTTGAGGCACCCGTAGTCGACAGGACAAGATCGATGGCAGCGGCAACATCGAACCGACCAATCTCATCGAAGCTGAAACAAAGGAGCAGACATTTCAGAAACGCGCATTGCTCTCACAGGCTATGCATGTTCTGCTACGCATTTAATACACATGAAGGTAAGAGTAGCCTTGCTCGACACTTCCTGAAACAAGTAGACCTTTAAAAGTTGCGCGTCCTGTGGAAGTACGTGAACTCCGCATCCGCGCATGCACTGCGTGAGGTGCGGTGATACACGAGCAGATTAACTGCGCGCACTCCCGCAGGCACACGCACGCAAGCACATACATACATACATACATACATACATACATACATACATACATACATACATACATACATACATACATACATACATACATACATACATACATACATACATACATACATACATACATACATACATACACGAGCGCGCAGTATCCACTGAACTAGCCGATAAGTAATTTTTATTACAGAACCCCGTACTCTCTACATAAAATGCTAAGCCTAACAGGATTATACCATACGCCTAAATACTTTGCCTCGGTATTAAACAAACGCGCACCGCATTTCCAAAAAATAAAGCCGAAATATGCTCGGATCGTATCGCTATTGCCCTTGCTCATCTTGCATCGGAGCTTTCATCCTTTAGGTGCACATTCCTTGCCAGTGCAAGGCACCAAGCAGTTTCCGTAATGGCCGATGTTTTCCAAAATCTATGTGACTGTTCATTTCTTCTCGGTCGCTCTATTTACACAGTGTCTTGTTTGTCAGGGCGACCAAAAAGGACTTGTAAACACGTATAGCCATCTTTATTGGAGATTGGTCAGTATCTATTTCAGCGGACGTGTTCAATATAAGCACTATTAGCGCAATAATTTTGTGTCCAATAACGATTGCTTGATGGTAATGATGGCTACAGGGACTGAGAGAGATACCTATTCTTTTGTCGAGGTTATCAGCGCTTTTAAAATGACAACTCTGCCATAAAATATTTTGGCAGCGTTATTTTACAAGAACTGCACCATACGCCATTACGACGGGGCAAACGGTCAGAAATATTGAAGTTGCGCCGTGTAATATGACCCTGTAAGAATGATGTTTTGGGGACCAGCGTAGACGCTAATCTTACAGTCATCTAATTAAGACGACGACGCTATTCTTCTTTCCTGCAGTAGTACTTTTCTGGACGACGCACTTTAAATTGTGATAGCTTCTAAAGGGCTTGTCACAAGGCTGACGCAGGTTTCCAAGCACACCACCGCTATAGACTTAAGCGAAAGACTGTAGGTATACGTCACTTAAGCAGGAATATTAAATTATGCACTTGGGGAAGCGCGCCTCCCTTTAGTGGAAATCTAGTGAACACAATAACAAACTCTGCCGTTCTAATAACCTTACCTCCATTGCCAGTACTGTGGATCTGAATGGTTTAGCTCTTTGTGGGAGGAGCGGTGCACCGCTTCTCTTGTATTCAGAGCCCACACGTCATAGCCTTTGTGAGCAAGCAAGAAGCCTGTTGAAAGCAAAAAAACAAGTGGGTTGGTGTGTAGGCTTCTCGTATGTTCGTGCATAAATACGTTGCTACAATGAGCGTTATTCTTAGAGTTCATGATCTACATAGGTATGCAGAGTGGGTGTTACCGCCTCGCGAAGAAAAACTGCCAGACCTTGGCGGAGAGCGCACTTAAGTGGCAGCATCAACGAGATTTTTCTGCCTGCTCCATCATGCTTATTTTTCAGTGTTTTTCATCTACGGCTTCTCCTCCCCTTCCGCTTCCATTATTTTCCGCTTTCTCTTCTCCGTCGTCCCCAGCGACAACTTCTGGCAGCAGCAGGGAGTATAGCTTTGCGACTTGCTTCGTCGGCAGGTGGTGCGCGGGTTGCAAGGAAGCGCCACGTGGCAAAATGAATTGCTTCTTGTTGCGATTTTTAATGAGTATTCTCATAAAAGCCTTCTTGGTAATCATGACTCATTTATGAATGTTCTCCTTGCACCTCTTTCGGCACATACCGGCTACAGGGCATTCCCCATAACATAGGGGATTGGTGGGACTTCATTGCGGTTGTTGTAGCTGTAATTAATTTAGGTACTGCGTCTGTGCGTTGACCCTCCACTAAGTTGATGTCGAAAAAAAAAGGAAATGAAGAAGGCAAGCCAAGGGCAGGTGGTATATTTAGCAACGGCCACGGGAGAAAAATGAAAGTGGGAAGAGAAAGAGGAACTGACTCGAGGGTTGCACGCAACATGGTGCTCGAGGTGCACGATGAACACGCCGCACTCGTGCGTGGCTTCTGGGGTTCCCCTTGATGTTCTTTGCTAGCCTTCTACACGGCACGCTGATCTCGTGGTACCGGGGCTTTAAGGCGCTGGCTCTGATTTTTGATGAGCTGTCCTCGCGGGTGCGGGTGACGGAGCAGCTTCATGATGAAGCCTGGGTTAGGCCTGTTCGAGAGCCTGGTGGTGTCGCAGCGTCTGGTGGTGCTGGCCGTGAAGGCTGCCGCCTACTGACGCGCTGTGCGCGGTACTATAGTCGTGGGCCAGCTCCTGACGCCTTGAACATCAGGCGATGGACACTACCAATATTACTTAAAACATTTCGATATTACATTATCAGACCGCTGCCTTCGTGGAGCCATTTGCCCTATTATACATTATTTCAAGTGATTGCGCTATTTACAAAATCTGAACACGACATCTTCACAAACCGCGCACTTCAAACATAACTCATAAAGGTTTCCCACGCCTTCTAAAGTTCAAAAATCTCCGTACATACTTACTTCAGCTAGAAGCACTTATGACTTCCTTAACCTTTGTCTCCTCTCTCCATACACATATTCCAAACGTCGATTACATTCCACCTCCATGACCATGGACATTCATACAGCTTATGCGCACGAACGCGGGGTTTCCCCTATGCGCATGGCCAGGCCTACGGATATCTTATTCACATCCCCTTACGTCCATTGATGATGATGATGATGATGATCCTTCAGATATGGCGCATACCCACTACGGGGGATTGGCCAAGACCTGGAGTGCTTAACTTTTAGCTGGTATATTGTGCAAATACCACAACAAGATGAATAAAATAGAATAATAAATGAATAATAATCGGGAGAAAAGTAAAACGTCCGTTGTCCATCTCACTTCACCTTCTTTCCTTCCGCAAAATCGAATTCTTTCTTTACATTTACAGATCTCTGCTGTCCGCCATGAACGAGATCTCCTGATAGAACCATTCTCATCAACTACAATACCGAATCCATGACTGTTCAATAAACAGCAGGTGCAGCGAAGCTTATTAGCATCAAGCTGGTAGCCAACGATTTTTCTTCTTTCCCTTTACCCCTCTGATACTCTGGAAGCATTCCCGACATGATGATGATGATGATGATAATGATGACCCTTCAATTTTGGCATCTACCCACTTGGGGGATTACCCAAGAGTCACGCGGATTTGAGTTTAATTTACTAAGTTATACTACCTGAAAGATTTAGTCGTCCGTTGATGTTGAATTTGAATATTACAAATGTAGTCAATCAATCAATGGTATAGAGAATAATGGAATAAGTAATCAGGATCTAATAACTGAACAAGCAAATCGATTCGAATCCGTGATGAACTTCTGCAGAGCAAGGCATATATTCCTCTTCGTGTGTCCCAGCACGGAAAACATATTTCAGCTCGACTGAATAACCACACGTAGAACATACAGGCTCTCTTATTCCTCCAATTCTAACGCGTACTTGCTTTCGAATCCTTTTTTTAATACAGGATGGGCTTTTCCACCGAATTTCCTTTTGAGGCCACGCCCCTTCTCTTCTATAGTTGATTGGCTTCAAGCCCGATATACCTCCTGGTGGCGCGATGTTTCCCCACGTTTCCTTTATGTTGTTTTCATGTTCGGGAGCCACACTTAGCCTTGGACGTCGAGAGCCATGCCATTGCACCTTTGCTCGCCTCCACCGAGACAGTGCGACGCAAGATCAGCCACCTCGTGCCTAGTGCGTCATGAACGATTTGTGAGACGGCCTTTTTTCACGTTTCCCTGATCGCTCAGCTGCTAGCACCAATCTTTTTCTATATGTCCGTGTCCTTCCATTTACTCACTAAGGCCATAACGCACCTTGTGCCCCCTTTTACCGTTTACCTTTCCTGTGCTTTGACCAAGGCTCTATTCTCGTGAATAGAAGTCGTTCATGCCTGCCGGCTTTTCTTTGTCGTTAATAGTCGCCTGATCTCACACAGGCAGAGGGAGAGAAGAAGCTTTGTTAAACACGGGCAAAACGTCATCCAACCATTACAGTGGCATGTACCCACTATAGGTGTCTTGAAGACTCCTCTTGTTTTCCTAGCTCTCGAGGGAGACATCAAATACATACAATATGGCATGACATTGGCATATTAATAGACTTTTCCTCCTCCTCTCTCTTGTAGCTGTGGGACCGTTAAGTGTGACCGAGGTGGCGGCATCAGAGAGTCCCGTTTTGCTACATTCTTGCCCAGCACCAGTGAGTGCTTTGCGAGGAGGCGCCATTAGACAAAATGGGGTGGTTGATGCTTTTCCCCAAGTCGCGGCACCAAGTCGTGGCACGCTCTGTTTAGCGGGTATGTGCACAAATATCTACGAGATTCCTCGTCCTGAAACTCGTAGATGTTGGTGCACATACCCGCTAAACGGAATGGGCCGCGACTTCGGGATGTTGACGAGTCCTCTTCCCGCTATTCTGTAGCTTATTCCCTTACAGGCATATAAGGTGTCTTCTTCTCCAAGCCCTTCTGAAACACACTCTACATGAGACTGGCGAGTGCTTATTTTCGCGGTTGTGGCGGCGGAGACGTTTATTGTGCCAGACATGACTGTTTTTCTCCTTTACATTGGCACATTCCCACCCCGGGGTATTCGGCAAGAACGGTTATCAATAAAAGGCTACCTCATAAATAATGTGAATAATTAATCAGGCCCCGCCACGGTGGTCTGGTAGCTAAGGTACTCGGCTGCTGATCCGAGGGTCGCGGGATCGAATCCCGGCCGCGGCGGCTGCATTTCGATGGAGGCGAAATGTTGAGGCCCGTGTGCTGTGCGATGTCAGTGCACGTTAAAGAACCCCAGGTGGTCGAAATTTCCCGAGCCCTCCACTACTGCGTCTCTCATAATCACAACTGGTTTTGGGACGTAAAACCCCACAAAACAACAACAATAATTAATCAGAATGGAATTGTCGGAATTAATTTAATAATAAAGATTACAATTACAACAACTAAGTTGTTTGGATCCGAATTTAAAGCTTCGACAGCTGAGCATACATCCCTGTGACGATTCTACCTGGTAGATTCCTCTTCCACAATGCGTGTAGACATAAACGACAATAATAAATGGAGGGTAGTGCCCGGTGTCGTGTTTGTTAACAGTGAACATGCACAACACTCACTAATGATAGGTTCCTGCAAGACTGCATGTCATGTTACCATGTATAAACTCTTTAATAAATAACGCCTTTGATGGCGAGAATAAGTGCACAAAGCGAATTTAAATGCGTGCCACCTAAACAACCATGGAAAGTTCTCACGCTTTTCGCCCATGCTTTACCTCACTGTTCTTTTTGAATTTCAAACAATCGGACGGGGAAGGAAGCATGTTATAAGCATCTCCGTCGTGTCGGTATAGTGCCTAAAGTCGCGGAGGTGACAATGGACCGTGGAGCTGGCCTTTGCATCCCGACGGCCATCTTGTGGCTAGTCGGATAACCAAGCCGCCAGTGCAACCAAGCACTCCTGTTATGAAGCAGGCGATGCGACTGCGGCGGTAAAAGGGCGGTATAATTGCGTGGTTTTGCGCCGTACTGTTTTCTACGGTTCTACGCAAAATTGGACGCTTCTTGGGGAAATTTCGACGAAAAATGGCGAATTTTTACTAGTCCTTTGGAAGAGTCAACTCGAAACTCAGCGGCAACCCGCGTGCGAGCTAAACGATAAGTTCCAGAAGCATGTTGCGAGTCATATCATGACGACCTACCTGCACTTTGCGATGGGTAGTTTATGAACCACGTGGCGGAGTCGTAAAACATGCCTGGGACTAGAACAATGGGAACCCCACGGTACTTATTATTACCATGTGTTTCCGATATGTTTTCCCCCACCCGGTCAATCTCGACTACGTATCCATCTTCCGTAGGGGCCTTCCAAGTCTCGCAGTGGTATCCCATGTCCACCACCAATTCGCACTGCAAATACGAGAGCAAAGCATATGAGCATGCCTAACATTGTTCACCAGCATTTCTTTTCTTTTATTTAAGGCCGACCTACGAACGCTCAAACCATTTCGTTATAACTTTTAGCGTTGGTGATCGCTTCGCAGTATATCCCCATTGACTATTCGGTATGTTCCGGCACAGGTCCTCATTAAATACTGTAACACACCGCATGACTGCATGATAATGCTTTACGGAGTCCATGTGCTTTCCGAAGGACTCACTTGTTGCTTAGTCGATGTGATATAGATTGCAGTGGCAGGCTAAGATTTTGAGACGGAGTACCTCTCTGTCGCGTCGGCTTGAGTTTAGAGCTTAGCATCCGAGTCCGGATCATTTCATCAAAACACTAATGACAGAGGTTAGCGCGCCCACATCAAAATAAGAGAAAACCGGTCGTGTGGACAGTTCACTTTGCTTGTTATTTATAGGCAGGATTTCCTCGAACAACCACCTAACTTGCTTTCAGCTTTTCTTTGGCGCACCATGTGAAAACTTCACTTTCTCTAGTCGCGAAGCTTATTGTCGAGCCATAGGCAATATAGGCGGCGTGCTACGGTACATCAGCCACTGCTTAAAACTGTTGTTTGCCGATCATACTGGCTAAATATGAGAGCTTTATAACGATCTTACAGTCGGCGGCAATTTGTCTTTGCAGCGAACCGCAGGACAGCTGCATCGTTGTTGACCAGTCATGTTTATTGAATATTTACGATTAACATTGAAGCTTCAAATATTGAAAATAATGAATGCAGTCTGAATGTCAAGTTCATTCTTTTCACTTTCCGTTGAAGTCCGTGTTTTAAATCCGTTATTTGTATATGTGCTCCCCGATGGTACGACCGTATGCAGGCAATTATATTAAACTGGGTGTGTCCGTAAGATCAGGCTAAACAAATTTGACATATCACCGAGCTCCGCTTCCCGCTTTGCACAACAAAGGAAAGGAAAGTGTTCAGCTATTATGTCTTCTCACGAAGGTTGGTAAAGCGCACTATCATGGCTTGTTTTAAGAAGTGTTCGTTGCCTCCATTTTCTGACTCCTTGATTGATGATGATTGTGGTTCAGTTAAGGAAAGGACGCGGATTACTGCAGCCAATGTCAGATGCACGGCTAAGAGTGCGTGGGGTTAGGGGAAGGGAATGAAACAGTAGAAAGGCGAGAAATGCCACACTGGTGGGCTCCGGAAATTTTGACCACCTGGGGTTCTTTAACGTGCACTGACAACGCACAGTACAGGGGCCTCTGGCACTTTCGCCTCTACGGAAAATGCGACCGCCTTCTTTGGCGCTGTCCTCGCCTAGTCCGATCAACCGCGCGCTGAGGCCGTCATCTGTCGATGTAGCAGTGAACGCGTAGGGGCGCAGTGGGCGTCTCGCAAAACCACAACATTGCACTAGCCGATTCGCATTTCTCGCAAAGCGTCACCCCATTACGGCCCGTTATAAGGTGTGGTCTAGTACCGATGAAGATAAATGTGCTTGCTGTCAAAGCGCTAGGGAAACAGTGCGACATGTTTTCATTTTAGGTAGATATGTCATTAGTAACACATCTTGTTGGGCTAGTTCGTTCTTCTTGTGCAAAAAGGTGAAGTGTGAAGCCCTCTATACGCCACGCGAAGAGGCTCTTTCGCCTGTGAAAATCGCTATTTAGTGATTGCTTGTAGGATGCATTACTATACTAATGAGTCTGGATGGATGGCTGAATGCAAGTTCAGGGACTGCAAACAGCCTGAAGCACAGCCGGCTGAGTTTGGGCTGACGCTCTATATCCTGTCCCTCTTATTTTAGATGCGAAGCAGCTCATGGTCGGGGGCTATGTCACTCCCTTCCTCCCTCCATCCATCCATCCATCCGCCGTGTGGCGTCCACACCTGCAATGCGCGTGGGCATCCTCCTCCCCCCCTTCTCCTTGTCATCTCCTCTCCTTTACCAGCTCCCAAGGGACGAGAACGCGCCCTCGCCCGCGAGACAACGCTGACGCAGGCAGCGTCTGCTAGTGTCAAACCGATGCAAACGCGGTGTGCACCCCCCGTGCTGCTTCGCATCTCCTCATGGTCCCCTTTCGCGGGAGATGGTGTAATTTTTTTCTTCTGCGTGTGTTGCGCATTTACCTTTTAGCGCAGATATATCAACCTGAAGGCAAGCTCCCTCGCCAGCCCTGGTAAAGCCTTAAGTTGATGATGATGGGTGGTGCTTCTTGGCGCGAGGGCCAGTTATGGCCAAAGAGCGCCATGGCATGTGGTGAGTCTCTAGCGACAGCGTTGGAAAGGCGAACGTCAAGATCTCTACAATGCGGTTAGAAAGTTGGCGGCGCAATGGTACAGACAGAGGCCAATAAAATGTAGTAATTTCTGGCGTTTTCCCAACGCCACGATATGATTTGTGGGAACCACGCCTTTGAGCCGGCTGGTTGCAGCTTGATACATGCTGCGCACAGGCGATGCGCGTGGCCTGTCCGTGCTGTTTGAGAGCAGCAGCCGACAAGCCGGCAGGATCTGCCGCGCTGCACCCGCGGCAGGTGCGTGTATGTGCGGTGTGCGCCCGGTGGCACAAACAATAGCATGTAGTGTGGTCTTGCCCCTTTAACTGCGAAGCATTTCTTGGCAAACTCGAGCAACTCTGACCGTATCTATCTATCTATCTATCTATCTATCTATCTATCTATCTATCTATCTATCTATCTATCTATCTATCTATCTATCTATCTATCTATCTATCTATCCGCCTACGTCTCGATTTTCCCCAAGATTCTAAGCAATAATTCCTATATAGTTGTAGAGCTACACGTTTAGTTAAGACAGCTTATTATGAGTCATGGCACAAAGTGTTCACTAACTGTGTGTAAATTTCGCATGAGATTAGTAAGAAATTCGTATGAATTTCGTATGAAAGCTGTATTTCGGAGCAAAAGCCTCCGTCAGGCTGTGTAGCGATTTGCTTTTCCTTCGATTCCCGTAAACACACAGAAAGGAAGCAATCAAATGAAAAATAAATAAGTAATGCAGCGTTTCTATTAAGGGTAGAGGCCACCACAGCCGCACGTGCGCGCAATGAAATGCGGATGCCTGGCGTTCCCTGATCTGTCCTTCCATGCGACCTTCTGTCGGGCTGTCAAGCGTAGGACAAGTGTGCAATTCTGAGTTTGTTTCGCGCAACAGGTGTCTCCCACATAGGCCATTCGAGCGCGCTTCGGGGCTACACTGTAAATAAGTGGGCCCAGCAAAGAGCACTCGTTTGTCTCTGCCTGTTTCGTGCACGCGTGCGTGTGTATGTGTGTGTGTGTTCGAGCGTGTGTGCGTGCGTCCTTGTCTGAATGCGCCCCTACCACTAACCTATGCGAGAGAGTAGTGCTAGCTGCCCTGAGTTGGAAGCGTGGGTGTTTTCTCTAAGCTGATGTAAATACAGCTCGCATTAAGTGGTCGATCCTATATTTTGAGTTTGTCGGACCAACGTCGAAAAAAATCAATTAGGAGGAGCATGGGCACGCGCACGGTTCTCCAAAGGTGTTACGGGGGGGAGGGGGCTGAAGCGAGGGATCTTTGCATTTTCACAGTGCATCTTCCAGCACCCAAATGCCGCTTATCACTGACCAGCTAAGAAGTCGGCAATATATGTCGTACATTTACATACTGCAATAAGATATTCACTTAGTTGTCAGTTAGTTTATGCTGTTACTTGTACGTTCAAGCGAATGTATTTATGCAACTAGAATTGCCAGCCGAATCAGGTCTTCTTTTTTCACGAAAGGTATTTGCTCAGCTTGCAGCAGGTTTCAAAAACAGGTTACGCTCGACGAGCCTAAGGCATACTAAAATTACACCGAACTAAATATTTTTTTGACAGTTGGTAGCAGTTCCTATTGTTTAAATGACTGCCACAAAAATCCGAAAAATACGCTGTACACAGTACACGACAGAGGTGCACATCACAGGGAGATAAACCCTGTTTGCAACACATGTTTGCTCGACGTCTCATGCTAGATCATTTAACGTGAACCGAGTAGAGAAATACTGCCCTGTTCCTATATCTGCGTTCGTAAATTTATATTTTATATTTATTGTTTTTCTGATGTTACATTTATTTTACAACACAGGTGCTACCTCTGTTGTCCGTCAACATTACGAAAGGCAGAACGCTTATTTACTTCTGTATCCCACCTTGCGACATTTCCAACAATCTCATTCCTCGGAACGTTGAATCCCACTTAGTATTTTTGTCTGAATTTCTGTTTTTAGGCATTAAATTATACAGGTACATGCACTACTCAAGTTTATCGGAATTTCAAAGCGAGACACAGATATCTAGTGTGTGAATGCTTACTGTGGACATCTTGGCTTGGCGCTCCACATCGACGGCAGAACTATTCGTGGCCTCGGTGCCGACGAAAGCGCAGAAGAGAATCACTTCCGAAAACGCCCGCATATAAGGCTTTGACGCGTTCACGTTGCAAGAGAGAGCGCAGAATGTCTGTGTCAAGCGTGCAGCGCTTTTACTGGCCGCGGGTTTAGACGTGACGTGTTTTTGTGCATTTCACTTTTGTGCATGTGTCACTACGTGTTCTGGAGCTTCTCTTTGTGCACGTCCGAACAGGTCGTCCAATCACCCGTCATTTCATTTATCGGTGGCCTCTTACGAAGGCACAGCAACAGGGGCCGGGGTTCAAACAGTGCGACCTAGTCAGCCTGCAGCAGTTATGCGTTGTGGTCTTTGCCGGCTTAAGTTTACAGGGATAGAACGCGGGAACTAAGACGAATGCTTATGCGCTTGAGAGCGGTGAGCAGGGTTTGGCCTGATGGCAGCGTGTAGGTCTAGATGGAATTATTTATGGCCCACAGGCGCCCACACATGTACACTGGTCCATCACGCATACAAAAAAAAAAGATTTGCATAGAAAAGTAACAGATTAACACGAAGGGGATGGGAAACACTGAAATATTTTACTATAGGGCCAGATTATTAACGGTACACAAGATTAGTGCGCAACGTCTCAGCAGAAGCTGGTCCCACAGTCTTAAGCCTGGGCTTCGCCGAGCGTTGGCTGCATGCCTGCGGCGCGACTGACATTTTCTGTGGGAAGGACCGGCGAATCACCGCATGCTTCGTACCTTCCCAGGTTATACTTTAGTGGAGATTTCATGATTTCTATGTGCCGCACTAAGAGACTGCACTTTTTTGAGGTAGCTGTCAACTTTTTATTTTTATTCTGCCGAAACCACAGAGCACATGACTGACGCTGGCTGCTGCTATTTCTGTGGGGTGCTCCCGCGACTGCCCAACCTATTGTGGTAGACAATCCTTCTCCCCGGCAATTACTGCTTGCCGGGGACACCGATGGTGCTGCAGGTGTGTTACGGTGTAGCAGCGGTCCAACTGCCTAGGGGCCCGTAAAACCTAATTAAAGAGACTCTAGGCCAGTTCCACTGCAGTAAAAGCTGTACAAACGTTTGAAGTCGTCATAGAATTATATGCCCTTAATGCGTTTCTTTTACTTCTTTTATTGTAATGGCCTGGTCTGGTCTATCCTAGCCATTCTCATCCTGGGTTCATCTTTTTAGCCATTATTCATCGATTTTACGGGAATTTTCGGCAGCCCAATAATACGCCCGCGCTTCTCTTTTCTCACTGTTGTGTTCACCGTCAGTGCTTCCGAATCATTTTAATCGATTTTAATAACCGTTTGATTGCGCTTATCATGTCTTTAATATTATTAAACAAATATGGCTTATGTTAGCCGTTTTTAATCAGGGTTCGTTTTAACCGGCTTTGATCAGTTACTAGAAAGTTTTGGCCCTAGTTTAACAGCGGTTTTGCGAGCGTGAGCACGATGGCATGAGATCAGAGGAGAGGCCTTTCTCTTTTTTTTCTACCGGTATCTTTCCTTCTCTCTCTCTCTCTCTCTCTTATTTCTTGCTTTTTCTCTCTATCTCACTCTCATTTTATCCTTCTCTCCGTTATAGCAAGTGGTATTCCAACCGGTACAACTTAACCATTTGGTCCTCGTAAACGCGTCTTCTACAAGTGCGGTTCCCTAGCGTAGTGGCTATGACGGTCGCCTTCTGATAGCCATTACGCGGGTCCGAACCCCACTTCGCGAAGATTGCTTGTTGGGTATATTTCTTTAAAATAATAACTGGGAACGACGACAGTGAGGCACCTGCTACGCATCAACCTCTAACCCTAACAGCCCAGCAGTTAATAAGGAAAATAAGCGAAAAAAGTCGGAGGCGCTATCCGCACATCGGCCATTGTTACCATGATCCATGAAAACCACCATCAAAACACGGTCTTGGTGGTGCGCGCGGTGGAGACCTGGTGGCTGATGATGTATGTCTCATTTGAAGCATAATCGTTTCGGCTTAACCCGTCCTACCATCCCACGAAGGTGTATCCAGTTGACTGCCCTGAAAGGGATAGGAAGAAAAGCAGGAAATGACAACACAAACTCGGGAGTTGTCTTCTCCGGTTCCGGGAAGGCGCGCGTCCCTATCTAAAAACTCATATGCCTCATATACCACATATCCAATAATCTCGTATGAAACATACGAGAACACGTATGATTCATATGTGTTGATACGAGGTTATTGGACGTGTGGCATGAGGTTTTTCGATAGACCCATGTGCACCTGTTGTGATTTTCTGCGCTATCTCTATACCCGTCAATAGAAGTTAACTCGACGTACATGCATGGAGCCGTGGGTTAGGTGGATCAGCTGTGGAATAACCGTTGGAAAGCAAACAGCGCAAATACAAGGACGACGAAGAAGAAACACACACCACACCACAGAGCGCTGACTGTCAACTTATTTCATTAGGGCGTGGTGTGGGTTTCTATTTCGTCGTCCTTGTGTCTGCGCTGTTTCCTTTCCAACGATGCTCGACCAACTAGTCTGCAAGTCCATCCTATTAGACATCCTGTGTAATCACGCGCGCTCACTACATCGCCCACAACATCGCCACTGTGCCCACGACAGAAGCCACCATAGTCATGTTGCTTTCGGTGGGTTTTAGTGATGGACTGTGGTCTGATTTTTCATATGCAGTGGAACTGTATGAATGACAAATGGCGGCAGCTTTTATTAAAAAGCCTTTACTAATAGGCCTAGTCTGGGATGCTACGGCCCGTCATTGCAATGTACTGGTCGGAATTACAGACGTCTTCACCTAAGTCACTACATCACTTATAAAAGTAGCGGACGCAAGGTGATTCAAAATGCTGCTGTCGAAGTAAGTGATTCCAGAGCCGGAATAGTCGTTCATGTGTTCCGTTTCACTTTATGGTGAGCAACTTGATGTTTACGGCCGCGGCTGCTGCATTTCCATGCAGGCGAAATGTTGACGCCCGTGTACTGTGCGACGTCAGTGCATGTTAGAGAACCCCAGGTGGTCGAAACTTGCGGAGACCTCCGCTACGACGTCTCTCATAATCAGAGCTGGTTTTGGGACGTTAAACCCCACAAGTCAATCAACTTTATTTTTAGTAAATTCAATAATGATTCCCTTAAAAGAAAACGTGTTCTTGCGGTAGTCACCAGACTGTATATTTGACTTCGGTGCTATTTGGGCCTAGCGAATTTGCCACTGTATCTGTTGCCATCTAGATATGTTTTTTCGAAAGTAAAACTTCCTCTTCTCCCTAACAGCACGCATGATTTATTTATTTATTTTTTATTTACAGTATACTGCGGTCGCAAAGGACCATGCAGGTGGGGAAATACATAGGTGGAAACTTATATGCACAAAAGGGGAAACAAAGCAAGCGTACTAACTTATCTAGAAGTATAAAAGAAGCAACGCAACCTGTCTTCATGACGAAATTATACAGCTCATGAGTGACACATACAATAGCAAAAAAAAACAATTACACGAAAAGAAACCCGAAATACGTCGGGTGTGTAGACAAAGTGAAAAATTCAAGAACAGTGGAACGTGTAGAAAAATGCCATAAGAAAATGCCATGAGCTTACAGTGATTACTCAATTCCTATATCAGCAAGTAGCGCACTTTCAAAATCACACACAGATTTTAAAGAAACAATATCTTCAGGCAGTGAATTCCACTCGGAAATGGTCCGGGGAAAAAATGAGTTCCCGAAAAGATTAGTGCGCGTTTGATATGGAAGAAGGTTATGTGCATGCCGATTTCTGGACGTGCGCGAAAAGAATGGTTGAATATATGCGCGCGCATTCACATTCAGTTTGTCATTATAAAGTAAGAATAAAAACTTTAACCTTGCTATTTTTCTGCGCTCCTCCAAGGTTGGGATCCCGTTTTCCAGCATTAGAGATGAAGGTGAATCTGTTTTCCTGTACCTGTTATATATGAAGTGTACTGCCCGTCTCTGTACCATCTCGAGCCTATGCTTATCTTTTTTGTAGTGCGGGTCCCAAACTACGTTCGCGTATTCAACTTTAGGCAGAACGAAAGTTTTGTAGGCGAAAAGCTTTAGATCGGGTGGCGCGTTTTTTAGTTTGTGTCTAAGTAGGCCAAGTTTCCGAGTAGCTGCTGTACAAATGTTTTCGATGTGGGAGGACCATGTAAGTTTGTTGGTGATTGTCAATCCCAAATATTTGTATTCCGTGGCATCTGCGACGATCTGGTTACCAACCTTATACGTGTAAAAAAATGGTTGTCTTTTATTGGTTACACGCAGCAGCACAGTTTTTTCAGAATTGAGAGACATTGACCATGTTGTGCACCATTCGTGGATTTTCGCTAGACTACAGTTTAATGAAGTTTGGTCGTTCTGACAAGTTATCTTTTTGAAAATTAAACAATCATCGGCAAACAGCCTAATATGAACATCAGGGCACACAGCAGTAGTAATATCGTTCACATACATGAGAAAAAGAATAGGACCCAAAACGCTTCCCTGAGGCACGCCAGACGTAACTGGCAAACGCTCGGACGATTTCCCATCCACATCAACAAACTGAGTTCGGTTGGACAGGTATTGTTTTATCCAATTTATAATAAAAGATGGTAGGCCAAAGCTGTGAAGTTTGTTTAGAAGTTTACTATGGGATACTCGATCAAAAGCTTTGCTAAAATCCAAAAAAATTAAGTCAGTCTGACCGGCCAAATCGAGGGTTAAAGCGACCTCATGAAGAGTGGTAGTAAGCTGGGTGATTGTGGAAAGATTTTTCCGAAATCCATGTTGGTGACTAGATAGCAACTTATTACGCTCAAGAAATTCGGTTATAACTTGTGCGAGTATGTGTTCAAGTATTTTGCAGCAGGATGATGTCAGGGATATCGGGCGATAGTTTTCTTTTTGTAAGCGGTCTCCTTTCTTGTGAACTGCCACTACCCGGGCGATACGCCAATCATCTGGGATGATAGCTAGCTTTAAGCAGGAACGAAATATCGCAGCGAGAATGTGTGACACAGGTTCGGCGTACCGGCGCAAAAAAGCATTGGGAATGTTATCCGGACCGCCTGAGGATCTTTCTTTGAGGTTTAGCAAGAGAGAGAAGACACCTTCATCGGATATAAAGATATCATCAAATTTAGATGGCTCAAATGACTGGTCGCCGCTTTCGGCAGGAGAGAATACGGAATGGAAGTATTCATTCAATATATTAGCTATGTCGCTCGGCTCAGTGATAAGCACATCGGCATTTTTTATCTTGTCTATTTGTTTAGTTTTTGAGCTGAGGAAACGCCAGAATTTCTGAGGATTAGTTTTAATGAAACTAGGCAAAGTACTCTCAAAATATTTGTTTTTCGCACAAGTCAGCGCGCGGTGCAACTCTTCTCGGAGTTGACACAAGGACTGTTTATTGGCCACCCGTTTTTTCTTTGTTCGTTTAATCCTGCGCTTTAAATGTATAATGTTCCTATCAACCCAGGGACTGCGGCGATCTGACTTAATATGCCTCGTAGGAACAAAATTTTCGATGCATTTTTGAGAAGTTGCTTTAAACTTATTCCACAAAGTAATGGCATCATGATTTCCCAAGTTATCAGCTAGGTCCCACAGTTCATCGAGAATAGCGTTATCATTCGCGTGATTGAAGTTTTTGACACTTCTTGTCTTTGGGCGGGTCTTCACGCAGTTATTTAGGGTGCAAGATAAAACAACTAACTTATGGTCAGATATACCATCCTCTACACGAACGACATAATCAACAATACTTCTACTGACAAATATAAGATCTAGTATTGCACCACCCCCTTTAGATTCGCGAGTGGTTTCTTGAACCACTTGAACCAAGTCACTTGTCAGCATTATATCTTGTAATGTGTTGTCGAGCAAGTGAGATGAAGCAAGTGAGATTTTGACCACAATATCCTTCCGTTCGGAGTGTCCACATTGGGTACAGTCACAGGGATGTTAGTTTAGCAATTATAAATTCTAATTGAAACCAAAAGAATTTTACCTTCAAATTCATCATTTGTGCATCGCCAGACCGAACATATCAAACTACTCTTTAAGTCAAAACAGTATAGGCCAATCCCCTGCATTGGGTATGTGCCAAATTACAAAGAAGAAGAAAAAGAAGAAGAGAGTATGTCCTTTCCTACCGAGAGAACACGTGGAGACATTGTGCTCTCATCTATATTATCATGAATTATCATGAACTCATATCATGAATTATCGATCCCGGCCTCGGCTGTCGCATTTCCGATGGAGAGGAAAATCCCAGAGGTCCGTGTACTGTGCGCTGTCAGTGCACGTTAAAGAACCCCAGGTCGTCTAAATTTCCGGAGCCCTCCAATTATGATTGTGGTTCGGTTAGGAAAGGACGCTAATTTCTGCAGCCCACGTAGGGAGCACAGCTAAGCGTCCGTGGGGTGGAGGAAAGGGAGTGAAAGAGATAAAGAGGAGAGAGGGGCCGTAGTGGAGGGCTCCGGAAATTTGGACCACATGGGGTTCTTTAACGTGCACTGACAAAGCACAGTACACGGGCCTCTGGCATTTTCGCCTCCACCGAAAATGCAACCGCCGCGGCCAGGATTCGAACCCGCGTTTTTTGGATGGCAGCCGAGTACCGTAGCCACTACACCACCGCGGCGGCCCCCTCCAATACGGCCTTTCTCTCCCCTCTATCTCTTTCACTCCCTTTTCCCCACCACCACGGACGCTTAGCCGTGCTCCCCACATGGGCTGCAGAAATTAGCGTCCTTTCCTTACCGAACTGCAATCATCATCATCGTCGTCATCATCATCATCATCTCCTGTTCGCCGACGAACGTGCTGTCATACAGCGTGGAACAAAAGCAAAAACTAGCTCTAAATGCTAGAGTGGACGCTATATCCCTACTGAGTATCACAATCGAGCCTGTACATATCTCTGTCGCAACAAATGCACGGGAAAATCTTTTACGATGTCTGTCCTTTTTGTGGTGCAGTCGGTTGCGTTACACTAAAGGGAACAGATGGCCGTAAAATAAGCTATAGAGGTACACCCCTAGGAATCTCGTAGTTTTGTTCATCCACTTATACGCCTGACGGATACGGCCGTGTTGCATGGAAGCTTTTGCGCTTTGACAGCATGTATTTCAGCGTCACGATGATCAGATTCTACGCTATCGTGGGTTAGGGTTTTAGTATGTCAAATATGAAGCACGTGTGGCATAGCGATTGCTATTGACCTCACCTGTACCATCCTGTTGGAAAGCATGCGTCTGGGTTTGATTGTCTGTACTTTAGAAAGCGCATGCTCTCTTTCAGCTTTCGTACATGTTACGAGTTCAAACGGAGCAGGAACGTTCGGCATGTGTGGTTCTCTTCTCTTTTTACTCTTTTTTTTTGTCAATTATGAGCAGCTGTTATCATTCCTGGATTAACTGTTCCATTTATAAGTGCCGCCTGTACCCAGCAATACTACCATTCTTTGCAGATCTCTGCGACGACGTACGTTCCACGCGCCTGTCGTTCCTTTCGGCAAACTTAACAATCAATATGTTTTGCCTAGTTATCCTACTTTCGTTAGCTTTATGTTCACGTAATTTGCCAGCATATGCTGTTGACTCCACGCGTGAAGGTAAGAAATCTTTCATTTTTCGAAGTACAACGGAACACTTGGGAATGTGGCAAAAAAGGGGCGCTGTCTGCGTAATTTCTGACTTTCTACATTGGGCAGAAGTGCCATCTCTTACTCGTCGACTGCTAACAGTTCATGGTTAATACACTGAAGTAAATGGGGCTAGTTTCATTTCTCATATTATTCAAGGAGTCCACGACATACGTCTTAAGTCATACGAACTATGTCTTGAGCCAATTAGCAGCTTATTTCGCCGTTGAAAACCTTAATGTTTTTGGATTTGTGTTGCCGGTACCTCTTTTTCTGCCCGATCACTGGAAGCAAGATGCAGAAGTTATTGCGGTTGCATATATACAACAGGAAAACCAATGTTAGGATTGCTACTCACTAACTTTCTTGACTTCGCGCTTTGCCTACGTAATTCACCACCCATGCCATATGGCACTTAAAATACGGTATTTCGATATCCTATCACCCAGCTACATCGCGTTTCTACTTCAGTAACTCCAATTCACCTTCTGAAAGGCGTTTTTGCGAAACAAAATCTCTGCATAAATAAAATCTTATAAACTTTACATTCAGTGTTTTGGGGGATATACGAGATGTCAGAGTGTGAATTGAGTGTGTTAGCGAGTCAGTTACCCGTCACATCAACCAGTGGAATTTAAATGGGGCCGTTTCCACACCCTGAAGATCTTTGGAACAGCGATGCTGTTCTTTTTTTATCGCGAATCGTGACGTAACTCGCCGAGCTGCCACTTTATTGATGTCATGATCTATTGATGACGTGATATCCAACATTATATGCTTTATCAGCTTGCGCTGATTCGGCATTTGGCCCTTTATCATTATGTGCAGACCACGCTTGATCTCTCACCGTGCCCCTTTCCTTGTTTTCTTTCTTTTTTGCCTCATTGCTTTCTGTGTTGAGGAAATGCGGCCGCACCTGAAGTGATACAACTGGGACTTGGAGCTAAACCTGTTCTACACTTAATCGCCCATTGGGCGATAATCACACCGATGTAGCTGCGGCCTGATGGCTTCACATACCCACCACCACCTGGAAGTGGGCCAAAGCCAAGGTTGCCGTCCTGTACTAGTTGGTTTAGGGCAAGGATGGGTCGCCTTTTCTCTCTTGCTCTGACACCAAACTCCTCCCATATAAGCAACGGCTGCCCAGTTAATTGGGCAAAACAGCGTAGGAGCGTCCCGCACTGCGGAGACGGTGATAAGCCCGTCAAGTTAAGTTTAACCAATAGTCTAGACGGCTCATTCAAAACTCCACCTCACCCAGCTTCCAGGATACAGACTTAAGTGAACATTGCCCCGCCATGGTGGTGTAGTGTCTATGGCCCTCGGCTGGAGATTCGATGGTCGCGGGATCGAATCCCGGCGGCGGCGACGGCTGCATTAGGATGGATGCGAAATGTTGAAGCCCCGTGTACTGTGCGATTTCAGTGCACATTAAAGAACCCTAGGTACTCGAAATTTCCGGAAGTCTTCACTACGGCGTCTCTCATGATCATCTCTGGTTTGGGGACGGAAAATCTCAATAATCAATCGTTAATAAGATATTAGGGATTATTTCGCACTTTTCATTCTTGAAACTTGGAAAGCTTGAAGATTTTTTCTCTGCAGGGACCCGTGGCTTAAGATATTTCTGACGGAGTCATTAGGCTTAGCTAAATTATTTCACTTTTGCATAACAGCTCCGATATTGATGCAGCGAGTGTCACGTGAATGTATGTCTCCTCCTGCATGTCTTCCTCTAAAAGATTTCTCTAAACAAACCGTGTATAGATATGCTTGATTATGAAGCTTTTTCAACATGGGCGTCCCATTACTTAACCACCCCGATTTGTTTCACAAAGAATGCAACTATCATTTCTTTTTGTTGTTGTTACTTTTCTATCTACAGCACGTTTCTTGTGTTTCCGGTTAGAAATATGTATCGCAATCGCACAGAACGAAGCAAGCAATACGAACACCTGTTCAGGATGACATTTTAGGATTATGGAAAAGTCATCGGTGACCTATGAAATAGCGCGCGCAACATGACCGCACTATAGCGAGTGGAATCTGTCGTTCACTAACGTTCAATGACACATCCACTGAAGCACACCGATATATCAGCTCCATCCTGGTAGTATTCTCTGATTACAGTGGTAAACGCATAACTGATGCCATAAAGCGAACGCAGTAATCACCGCCATAAGCGTTTCGCGGTATTTTCTGGAGAAGTCGCTGTTCAGGTTCAACGCGCTATTTTGCCCGCAGGAGCAACCGGCTTCACAGGATCTACTTTTCAAAAGAAAAAAAAAAGACCGCAGTAGATTCATGGGGGATGTTTGTGCAGTAAACATACACGAAATGGCGCTCGCAACTTTCACTGTACATGACTTGCGTTTTCCGCTTGTCTCGATCAGTTTTTGGTAGCCGTGGCAAGGATTTCTTTTGTAAACACTGTAGTGTAAGAAGGTACAG
Organism: Hyalomma asiaticum; assembly: GCA_013339685.2. NCBI lineage: Eukaryota > Metazoa > Arthropoda > Arachnida > Ixodida > Ixodidae > Hyalomma > Hyalomma asiaticum. The sequence goes on from CM023488.1 coordinate 63,835,165, forward strand.
TAATTAGCCAGCAAAATTGCATAGCGACGTACTGTCGATCTTCCCACTTTGTGTGCCAATATTTCGAGTAAATTTACTTTGCACTGCTTGCAACTTCTGCTTTAGTTTCGCCTTTCGCACAAGTGAACGCTGCCGATTCTACCGCTATAAATAAGAAGTTCTTCAATTTGTAGAAAAATGATGGTATAATATAGCCTGTTCTATTATCTTCAATTTCACCTATTACCGATTTCTTCGTCAGTGACTCGCTTAAATGTTTGCCTATGAAAGACATGGGCTCAATCCCAAAGAGAAAAAAAAGAAGTGTTTCTCATATTACCACTTACAGCCAATCAATATTGAATGCTTACAGCTTTTTTTGATTGAAGTACTTCCCTCTGTTGTGGTGCTATTAGGTATTGTCCTAGTAGTTTCTGATAGCTTGTCGCACGTTGTCTTTTGTTTTCCCCATCTAGAATCCTGCCAAGAAATTGAGCTGCCAAACGTGAACAACATAAATAGGGTAAGATATATATTTCATTTTCTTCCGTGAAACTGTTTTGTCCGTAGAGCTCAGAAATGGCGAAGTAAATCGAAATCGCGAAGTTATTGAATGCAATTGCGCTTCCAAGAAGCCATAGAAGTATCGATCCTTGCGTGAACTACTTTCTCAAAGGTGACTCGCACTTAATAATTTGTTTGGTGACTGAAATCTGGCCCTTCGAACTTGTCTTTGGTCTTTCTTAATGCAGCTGTTGTTCTCTGATTAATAATAACGCTCTTTTCCCTCTTCACATAACACGTTTTAAGTGACTAAAAGGCCACAGATAACACGTCAGTACCACAAGATTTTTCACGATATCTGATATAAAGGCCGTAGGCAGCACTTCTTCTGCTTCCGCACAAATCGAGCCTCAATATGCCGCATAGGTGAGTGGCGTACTATAGATTTCCTCGCCTTTCCTTAAGGTGACTTGTGAGCCGCTTTAGTGACTGGTTTTTCGTGCTGGCTTCCTTTACAATCAGAGTTTGGGAAGTACGTTCAATCCAGAAATTCCTGTGGACGCATTCTACTGTGCTGGCTGTTGATTGATTGATGTTTTATTCAAGCCCATTTAGAATTGTCTTAGAGGCGTAGCAAAAGGCCTGTAAGGTACCCGACTAAGCTACGTCACCCAGACAGCAACTGCAGCAGTGCGATCTTTTATTTACTCATGATACAACTGCAGTACACATCTTTGAAACACTGCAAGGACAGTAAACAAGAAGACAGCTCTTTTCTGTTTTGACAGAGAAAAAGAAAGAACAAAATAAGAAAAGCAACAAAATGGTGTTGTACACAGGTGGAATTGTGTTTTCAGGTTGTATAATACATATTACACAGCACATAAAACTCAAACAATGCATGGCTTACCACAAAAATTTAAGACTATGGAAGAATAAATTCTTTGACATTCTTTTTAAATTGTGCTGGAGAGATTCTATTTTGCAATAAGTTTATTATGCCTGGGTGTTTGTTTAGGAGGTCTCGTATTACGGTTGCTAATCTTTGTAGGCCGTAGTTCATAAGTGATCTGGCTTTGGTTATTGTATTTTTGAGTAGTTCATATGGTGTTTGCTTTGTCTCATAATTTTATTCGAAAAGGGTTCTATTTTTCTGCATTGACGCATTATTTCCAGAGACAACTTCAGTTTAAGTAAGGGCTTTCTCGGCAATATGTTATAATAGCTGAAATAAGGAATTGTACCCACATTATAACACGCTGCGGTATGTCAAACTATCAATTTATCCCACCCGAACGAGGCCTTGAAGACGAAAAGACGACAGCTCACAGAGTTCGAGCATCACATTTTACTCTCGTACTGGCCAAACTGGCTGAAGTTGACTAGTACAGCGGCACGGACATTCAGTACAGCGTAACCAGCAGGAAGTAGGTAAAGTGGGCGAAATGAACAAGGTGGCAGGAGGGCGGCTGTTACCCTTTGAAGTTGTCACCCTATTAGCCTGCAATCAACCCTAAAGGCCTAAAGGAAAAGTTTAATTGCAGACGACGTATACTGTATGCTAGAGAAAGCATAGGCAGCGCTAAAGGTGTGCCTATGCTGCGTGTGGAAAGGGTTTTCACGACTGTCTGTCCTAGACTTCGCCATTAATAAAGAAACACCTTACGCGTTAACTGCAGGTGAAGGAAGCAAATAAACTTTCCTTAAACGTTTTGTAAATGTCGCGCAATACCCGCCTAAGTATGTAAATTCTGGCTTAATTTTGTTATTCAGGTTACATTGAAGTAGTTGATTGATATCAGACTATGAACGTGACGCAGAAATTCCAGAGCAACTGGCAGGCCGGGAAATAGATGTTTCATGGATTGTAATACTATACATTCACTATTTCAACAGCCCAGTCAACAGCCCAGATTTAGTGTTTTTCTGCGTCTTCGTTTCTTTGTCGATAACTAACTGCGCCATTAGTCAAAATGTACCGGTTATGCCAGTTTCTCTCTTTTTGGCTGACGTTGAATTGTGATTCCTATTTTAATCCGTCACAGCATAACCACGGTGTGATGTAATACGGTTCGTTTTTTCACAGTGCCTTGGCCAACTAAGCGCATCGTGTTACTCGTCACAGGTTAGTGCTTTCTATACTTCGAAAATATGTAATTTTCTAGTTGGAGTATTGCCCTATTTACTAATACGGCGACCACCACTGCTACCACCACTGTTACTAGTACTACTACTACTGCTACTGCTGCTGCAGCTACTACTACTGCTGCTACCACTACTACTACATGTTCCTCCTACTGATACAACACCACTACCGCTGCTTGCATACTGTTGATATTATTATAGTAGTAACAGATGTAATGAGGATTTACTACGATGGAATAGCCTTGATACTACTGCTACCAATAAACGGCAGGCTGTTGGCTATGAAGGCATGTTAAGCGCCAGTGTCATTTGCCCCAGCAGTGTAAATAGAACTTCAAAAGAGATGAGGATTCTTCTTCCTGAGTGTTTTATTCGCATCGCTTTTCCATCGAGTAGTTTCTTTATTTCGCGTTGTTACTTTGAATTGCGTGACTCGTACATACGTTCCGAAAACTTCCAGAAGCGCTTGGGCGCTGACTAACCTATACGCCCTGGAGTTTGCAGCGCCAAAGCGCATAGATTAGTCATAGATCTCTACCTACGATCTCTACCTACCACAAGCCATCCGCATGTGGAATGATCTTCCCGACGATATCGCCTCTGATAGTAACCCCAACACGTTTCGGCAAAAACTTCAGATGCATTTCCTTAATATTTCATCTTCATGTTCTTTTACTTGTTTTCGGAGCCTTTTATGTTACGGGGTGTTCTTATATATTTCATCACCATGCTTACGTATTGCTGACTTATTGCTTTGTTAATTTGTGCGCCGCATTTTTTTTGTTGTTGTTATTACTAACCTACGTTGTACCGTTGTTGTTTGGAAATTTACATGCGGTTTTGACTGTAACCCCACCTTACTCAATGCCTTCGGGCCTGTAAGGTATTTTCAATAAATAAATAAATAAATAAATAAGTATAACGCGCAGATCAACCATATGGATCTTGCACAGAAGGAGCTTTTTCATACCTTCATAAACCCTTCTATAGTACCGGCTCAAGCAAAAAGCTCGAGTTCCAGTGGCCGACGCTTGGGTCACATTCGCGCCCTCGCAGAAACAATACACCTTTGTGTCGCTGGTATAAACACCCTAATTCCCGTGTCCTGATACGATCACTCTTCATTAACTTCAAATTTGTCGTTAAGGGAGTAAATGTCAGGAAACCGGCATGCATGAAGTAAACGCTTCCAGAAAGACCTGGGCAGAGATATGAAACGGTTGTTTCCGTACTCGTTCGGCTTTGTCCGTTGCGTAAACGACTTTTTTTCGTTTTTAGTTGCACGTTACTGCCTTGGGACGTTCTGTCGTTGCAAGCCACAGGGCCTGATCACATCCCTGCGTGACATCATTTAGCGGTCAAAAAACATTACGCATTCCGAACATTCATCTCTTCATTTTGCCGTACATTTCCACAAGACAATTAATTTTGCCGTACAATTTCCACAAGAAGACAACCAAAGATGCTTGTCGACTGCTCGGATGTTTACCGCCTGCCTGTGGGCGGCCCTCATCCTCCCGTTCTGGCATATTAAAGACGATAGTTTTTCTTGGGATACTTGAAGGAAGAAATTTTGGTCTTTCTGTTTGTCGGCTGTCGCACGATTCAGCCAACCGGCCAAAGTTTAAGCACTTGCGTAACGCCCAGCCATCTTGAACGGGTAGCTGCATTCATGCTTGAGAACATTGTCGATCAAAAAGCAAATATTCCGCATATCTGATGCGCAACATCAATACGGTTTTATTAGGTGTGTGTTCTTTACAGAAAATAGATATGTACGTAATTTTAAAGACCCTAGTGTTTTTTAGGCTGCGCTAAAGATGCGACGCTATGCACGAAAAAGGCTTTTGCCGACGATTTGGTGCTGCCACCTAGCAGTTTCGCAGGGATTATACACAAGCTCATGTTTCCCGACGGCGCTGCCAGATGGCGTGTATATCTCACGCAGCGTAGTACGGCCGGCAAAAGACTATCATCTTTTGACGACATTTGCAGCGAACCACGCAGATACGCGGCCAATTCTTTTATGGGCCAGCCTGCCAAGTTACAGCACGTAGTCAGACAGACTAGTGTGAATAATCCAGATAACCACGCCGCACTCGGCGGTCCCAATTTCTCTGCGCGCGTACAGCGCGAACCATATATACCCCCCCCTTTCGTGACGTTGCAGCAAAGACGCGTGCGGTTCCGAACGGACACCTCAGGTCACGCCGCTGCTTGTCGCTGATAACTAGTTGTGGAAGTCTGACAAACCCCAGTAGCGTCGACTGTTGTGGAGAGCGTCTGTTTCGCCGGAGCCGCCGATGAGGCAGGCGTCCAAAACGTATCGAACCAACACCACAAATTACTTTTACGCAGGACACGTAATAGAAAGTGCTGCTACTAGTACACGGAGATCTGCTCCGGCCATCGCTAGAGCGATCGATTTATTTTTAGGCAACCTGTACGCTTCCTGTCTTTCAACATTTTCGCAGTTCAGTTTCCACTACTAAAAATATCGCTAGCTTTCTGCTATGTAGCCTACTTGTAGTAACGTTTTTGGAAATTTGAATGGTTCCTTGCCACACGCTCCCGTTTAGTGGCGTTTTTCAGATATTTTAATGCGTCCTTGCCACAAGGTTTTTTTTTGTTAGGTACTTGTTTCCATTTGCCGTTTCTATTCTACGAAGCCTTTGCCGCCTCACCCCTACTGTAATGAATCGATTACATCGTTAAATAGGAATCCATACATCATTAATTGAAGGAATATAACGGGCGCACAGAGAACGGAGAATAAATTGCCGAAATTGAAATGCTTGATACTATAAGTCGTGCCTTCGGTATGTATATTAATGACCTCCTGTAGCCTTTTTGAGTTTACACCTTTTCCCGAAGCCTGGTTTTACTAGCCCTCCAACACTTCCTTTGCTTTGTCATTCGCCATTATTGCCCCGTGTAACACCCATGAGTGACCCACTGACTTTTCTACATTAGATACTGCACTTTTAGCGCATCTATAACATGACAGTAAGATTTCTACGTCACCACAAAAAAAAGTACCCGAACGCCTTATGATTGTGCCCAACACGCGATGTCGTCCCTGTGAGGCTTGCGGCCTGAAATCGTTCGGTCACTGCAAAGCCGACGCTGTGTTCCCTCTTCGTAAGTTCAACTCAGCAAAACAACGCCGTGCGTAAGTCGAATGCACAGTCTGGTACGTTTATGATACAAGTAATGTAAGGCCTGCAGGCGGGCAAACGAGACAAGTGGCGGCTAACAGATGTGAGCATGCTCAGATAATTTCTGCCTTCTTTTGTTTTTGCTTAATGCTCCCCTTCAGTTCATTGTGTAGGTTCCAGGCCATCTGTGCATTAGATGCAACGAAGCTTCGCGAGGCAGCTGCCCATGCGCTTACCTACCGGGCACATCACGCAGGTGCTACAGACTCAGAGAATACCCAATCGCTTCTGCAGGTCAGTGAAATTCTGGCGCGCCATTGCGAACGTAATCAGCTTTTTCCAGTCCCAGCGAAAAGGATGAGTAAGGGCCATGGGCGAACATTCAAGGCGCTTGGAGAGCAGCACTGCGGTTCCTTAAAACTTGCTGTTGGGCGAGTTGGTTCATACTTGGAAGATAAACTATGGAAGCGCACACACAACAAACACGGACTCGGGAGACACCGACGAGCTAAAATAATTTGACCCTGACGTCGACGGATGCTGTCTTCACTGTGAGGAACTCTCCGACTACTTCCACATATGTGGGCATATCAAGCGAATCCTTCCCTTCCGCCAACCCTTTGCCAACTTGAAAGGCATGGCAGGGAGCCTTACATAACTGATAGGGACTGCAGTCTCAAAGGGCTACTGGCGTGGGTGGTGGCCTCACCCAGAGGGGTTTTCGAATAAGTACGCTGCTGATGTGAAGGTCTAACACTGGCTGGAAGCTCTACCTTTCTTGAATGTTTCTGCGCACACTTTACCAGATACTCATTACGAGATTTTACCAACCAGCTCAGCTTTCTGCCGCTTCTGTCGTACTGTGATGCGCTGTCTCAATGTTGTAAGGCTCAAGAAGTTTCCGCGAGCGAGAAAGACAGGGCTTGATAACACGTGAGAACAGTACGCTCAGATTTCAAAGTACGCACATCATTGTCATCCTACCCACGTGTCATTTCGTTTTTCTCTCTATAGCCCATCATTTTTGTTCGCTTTATCAAAGAGGCACAACTTCTTTGACTCTTCTTATATTGTGTTCATGATATCGCGAACACATTATATTTTGTTCCGAAGGCACCCTAAAGCCCGTCTCTCTTTTACCTCAAACTCGCATCAGCATCAGCTCACCTCGCATAAGAATAACTCGAAAACTCAAACAAAAATATTCAGTGTGTCTTGTGTGTCAAAAAAATTAAGGAATGTATTTTCATGCCTTGTGCGCAGGACCTCATTGACGCTGTTGGGCCGCTCGTGACAGTAAGCACGCTTCTTCTACAACTACATTTTACAAGCTTCGATTTTGTATGCCGGTGAACTACACATAAGTGATATATATATTTTTTTCTGCAGCTCATTTAATGACCAAAATGCAGTTTCTGAATTTAGATATATTCGTGCGCCTTAGAAACATTACGGACGTAAGCACCAAAAAACCTCTCATCGCGAACAGTCGAAATGCATGCCAAAAGTTGCGGAAGCCAGAAACGGTCCTATTCCATCAATTAGAGTGAAAAGCGGTGCAAGAAAAAGCAACTGCAAAATGGGAGATAGCGGTACTGTCAAACAAACAATAACGAAAAGCTGTTAATAAATATTTAACGAAAGTACTCTGCGAGTGCTCTCTTTTTTGGGTGAAGAAATACGACTTCGAAGCGTTGACCATTACTGCCACTAGCCGTCTCGTCCCTGGAAATAAAGTTTGCATTCAACATTTGCTTCTATATGGAAGAAAATTACCATATATACCGCCAAACCCTAGTTGTGCACAAGCCGCTTCATATAACACGCTGCTAATGGGCAAGCTTTTGAACGTGTTTCGCTATGAATGTATATTAACGTGAATCTAACCAAACAGACAGTCGTGGATATGTCGGAAAATAAATTTCGTTAATGTAATGATTACATCGAAATTGCTCAACTGAAACTTACCTTGCAGCAGAAGTCTATGTCGCTGCTCTGGCTTGAAATATAAAAGTAATCACATGACCCGCAGCACTCATGAGCCGCAAATCATAGAAAACAGTGGTAACGCTCTTAAACAGCTATCAAGCACAGAAAAGGACCTGATAATAAGGGGCCTGTGGTCAAAACTTATTGACTTCAATGTCGCGTCTTCAACACCAGCTGCATGAAAACGGAAGTACAATGGTTCTGTTTACGTTGTATTGGTAAAACAAATATTTAACGGTATCCCAATTAAATATTACAGTGCGTATACGAAGCCTTGAAAGATCTGAACAGCCCTGCAGACGCAGTGGTAGCGTACGCCGGCATTTTCTTGGAGCTCGTCTACGCCACTAACACCGAGCATACAAATGCGTGTAAGTATGTCGTAGCTGCTCATTTGCATTCATTTACACAGCCTAGCATTCGCAAAAGACGCAGGCACAGTTAGCAGCACAAGCAAGCTCCGAAGGTTAAACCGCTTATTTTCGAAAGCAACCCGTTTGCTTGTTCCCTTGACTGATGGATTTCTGTGGTTTTACGTCCCAAAACCACGATGTAATGATTAAGAGGCACGCCGTAGGTGAGGGCTCCGGATAATGTCGACTGACATCGCGCAGTACACGGGCCTCAACATTTCGCCTCCATCCTCGAAATGCAAGCGCCGCAGCCGGGATTCAATTCCACGACCTACAGATGAGTAGCCGAGTGCTATAGTCACTAGACCAACAAGGTGCGGCTGGTTGTTCATCTCACTCTTACACCTTACACGTGCCAATATTAGAACTAAATGTTCTTAACTCGGCCAAAGTTCCCCTATATTACTTTGGTATTCTGTTATGGTTAAAGAGATACGGATGGGCGCAATCGACAGTCTGATTGGTCGATTTTAGATGCCAAGCAGCTTATGGTCAGGGCTATGTCACTCCCTCGCTCCATCCATCCATCCGCCGTGTGGCGTCCATACACGCACTGTGCATGCGCATCCTCATCGCCCTCCTATCGTTGTCTCATCTCCTCTCCTATCGGCATTCCTCCTCTCCTCTCCGAACAGCGCGCGTTGACTATGGAAACGCTCTTTCGTCGATAAATGCTTTACCAGCTCGCAAGAAACGGGAACGCGCCCTCGCCTGCAAGAGACAACGCTGACGCAGGCAGCGTCTGCTACCGTCAAACCGATGCAAACGCGGTGTGCACCCCCCGCGCTGCTTCGCATCACCTCATGGTCCCCTTCAGCGGGATATGGTGTAATTTTTTGCAATGTGTGAGGTCTGTTATACTTTACGAAAACGTAGTGTAGCCCCAGCGATAAGATCAAGGCTGTATCAGGGGCCTCCACATACCAGAGAACCAACCGGAACGATTTTTAAAGGATACTTGGATAAGTGTTATAACGTAAAGAGGCTCCAGGGAGTCCGTAACTTATATGGGTGCAACATGAAGTACCATCGAAGAAGGCGAGACAAGGAAATGCTCACGCTAATAACAGAGCTGAATTCTCGCGATCCAGGGTGTCTTAGAGGAATGTAAGCAAATTTTTCCAAATGTCGGAGCGCTCTAGTGAGTTGCAACAATATCACCGGTGTTGAGGATGTCCTAGTGTGACGTGCTTTCTTTCTTTAGTTTGGAAAAGGCGAATGTTTAACACACAGTTATTAGATCACCAGTCATACACTCTAACATACTCTCCGCGTCCAAGTTATATTTATATGGAATTCTAAACCCAAACTTTCTTTCATAATGCTGAAACTTTCACCTACAGTTTGTCAGCGAAGTGCACTATACACGTGACTTGCTGTTTTTGATTTACCTAGCCATTTCGATGTAATTCCACTTTGAAAAATTAGGGGACCCTTAAGCTTCGCCTTTAAGAGCTGAACGCGATAGTGAAATCCGGCTCCTAGTGTGCACTTCAACCACTCAGTGCATACTTATTAATGTGTGTTGTTACACACACACACATGCGCACAGACACAGACACGACGTGTCTGTGTCTGTGCGCGCGCGACGTGTCTGTAGTAATGGTAGAGGTTTTCGATCTATTTAACAGCACTTTTATATCAAGTTCATGAAAATTTTGTACAGTGATGTAGTCACATGGTCCTATATTATGAACTGCGCGTAGGCGCTACACTTTTATTCGTAAATGGTTACATTCTGTCGTCCTTCTTGCGTTAACTATCTGGCAGCTGTTCGATTTGTTCTTCTGGAGACCTCTTCCGGCCAACCGCAACAAGCGTCGCCTTATGGTCGGTGAAATAGCAGCTGCAGTACTTCACTTCTTTAATGGTGTCGTGAAAATGAAATGCTAAAAAAGTGGATGCAGAGCATCCGACGAGACCGCATATAGGCTCTGCTGTAGTCGCGTGTCCTCCTAGATGGCGAGCGCGCCTGCCGTCTCGGAGGCCATGGTAGTCGAGACATTGCTTGATATGTATTCCGCTAGATGGACATAGTTGTCCATTTTTGGACGGACGATTTTTCGCTCACAGGAGACGCCGTCACCGACGGCGGTATTTCTGCGGAACGAGCTCTCTAGCGCTATCGCGTTAAAAACTGCTACATTTCTTGGGATAACTTAGGTCTGTTACGCTAAGCATATGTTTTGCATGGAAGCATAATCCCACCTGATTAGCTCTCGACATGACATTAGTGGTATTGTAACTAGCCAAATACATAAATAATAAAAAATAAATAAATAAATAGTGCCTCCTGCATCCGCAGACGGGAGCGCCTCAGGAATTATCTTTATTAACAGTTCTACATGGTGCAAGCGCAGAACATTTCACTCTGTACAGAGCAGAAGTCTATATATATATATATATATATTATTATATATATATATACACGCAAAGGCTACTCGTTCATGCGCAACAAAATGGGGAGACGTTACGATCGCTTTTTAATCAACAGTGATGCATTACACGCGCCGAATTTCAGATGCCAACACAAGAATGCCGTTCACGTTACCCTTCTTTAAACAGTGGCGCAGGATTTCAAGAACAGTGTGGACATGGTGCAAACGGGAACCATAAAGTTGACCCACTGTTCCCGAGGATATACCAGTGTGTCATTACCAAGTGCTGTCATCGGTCAGGTCAGTTGGAGCAGAAAATGCAATATTGGCGAGTTTTACTCGGGGTGGTCAGTTTCACCAAAGCCGCAACGACGAATTGTCCATGGCGAAGTATGCATTGTTTCCCCTATAATTCACTGCACCCTTAGCACTTTCTCTAATAGCCATTGTAGGCAAAGATGGAACCGAAACCCGCTCTGGTAGTTTACCTCCTAAGATGTTGAATTATGAAGCTCGAAGTCAAGGTAACGAACCCCGCCCACGGCACCCACGTTCGGTGAGGGCGAAATGCAGGAAAACATCCGCGCACATAGATTTAGATGAACGTTAAGGAACCCCATGAGGTCAAAATCACAACAGAGCCCTCCACTGCTGTGCGCGGCACATAATATATAAGATTTTGGCGTTTAAAACCCTACCGATTATTATTAAAGACGGAACCAATGTTGTGAGGTCCTTAAAACTGTAGATATAATACATGGTATTGACATTCAAGTTCCCGTCTTCACGGTGCGGATTTTCAATAAAGGCTGCCAGCCTGCGGCCTTCAGTCATTCAACCAATTGGTACTAAAGTACTGTTGACAACAGAGCGCGCCGCAGGAACTCCGAAATAAGGAAGACATCGGCACAGCAATGCTTGCTACGTGATCTTAGCCGCACTTTTGGAACTAAGACCCGAGGTGCGCATGAAACGAAATGAAAGAAAGGAGAAAGACCAACCACAGTCATCTGATAGCGCTTACCACTCCAACAGAACGATAGGGAACAGTACTACTCATTAGGTATAAGGCTGATGTAGTTCGTTCAGATGTAATGGGTCTACTTATGCACGACAATAACGGAAAATAGTCGAAAATTTTTGGCCATTATTTCGGCTCTTGTTTGCCATTTACTTCTTATTTATTTGAATGAAAGCAGTTTATCCTATTTCTCTTTATTCTGGCAGTGCAACACCGACCTTGGGGACAGCTGCACGAGGTCAACCGTAAGCTATTTTTTTCACCCTCATTGTTTGCGTTTGTTTATCCGGAGGACCAGCGCGGGGGCTTCTGACGTCATGACCGCAGCCAGCTCTCACACTTCTCTTGAAGTATCAAAATTATGTGTCCACCTCTCCCGGCGTTCTGGAAGTTGTCGGGCGTTCTGTGGCGCCATGACACGTTTCTGCCAATAAAAATATCCGTATCGCACAACAGATCAACTACATTCCAATATCAAAAACCGGATTCTACAGTTTGAAAGCCTCATGAAACATAGAACAGCACAGCTGAGCAATACGGAGCTGCATTTCCTTCGTAGTTGGATTTTTATATATGAATGAAGCGTTTGCTAAGGCTTAGACGGGGCGCGTTGATATCTGAAATGTCTTCGACGTTCGTTGGTCAGTCGTGATTCGGTAAAGAATTTGAAGGGGTGTCACATTCTCGCTTCGCATTTGAAGAAATCAGTGTTCTTTTCTGTTACGTTGTGGTGTTTCCAAGAATTTCTGAAAATACCAGGGATTGTAACTGGTATTGTCTATATGCTTGATTTGTTCATTATTATTATTATTATTATTATTATTATTATTATTATTATTATTATTATTATTATTATTATTAGAGGCTACAACGAACCCTCATGTGGCCTGGACATCTTTCCTCTTAAGCAGATGTGGTTACGGTACAAGTGCTGCGATATACAATGGTTCCTTTTATTTGCAATACTCGACATGCTCGCCATTTTTGCGTAAAGACTTCCATGACCCCTATTAATTTGCTTCAATTTTGTTTCAGACAAGCCTTGTGTACCCGCTAGTATCACTCGTGCAGGTGGGTTAAAACTCGATCTAGGGCATTTTACTTTCTGCCACTGTTGTTATTGCTATAAAAAAAACAGGGTACTACAGGTATCGTTTCCCTTTTGGTAGTTACATGCTGAAACACCATCGTCGCAATCGTTCGGTGCCAAGCAAAACAGCAGGATTCCAGTGTTTAATGCTATGGTGCGTTTTACAATTGCACACACGTCTGTCTGCATATCAGTCTCTGTATGAAGCCGAGTAAAGGTATGAATACAAATTTTGCCTAAATTCTATTTTACCTAAATCGAATTTAGGTACAATGCTTGTGGTCGGGGTTCGATTTTACCTATCTCGAACCCCGACCACAAGACGGCCGGCGATCACTAGATCATGCGCTTTCTCGTGCCCCGCACCGTGTTGTCAGGAGACGACCTACTGACAACCCGATGGGTTTTCATTCCACAATTTCGCCGTATGAAAAAAAGAAAACCTATGCACCTTTCGCGTACTTACCTCACAACTCATCTCCTGCTCCCCAGTGGTATAGTGATGCGCATCGAATCGCTGGGACTGTTCGCCGTTTATATAGACAACGTAACGTTCAACTGCCTCTGTGAAGACACGTTTTAATTGTCCGTGATAACGATTCCTAAACAAAGCGAACAACCACGTAACCCTTTCTTCCACTTCGCTTGGTTCGTATTCTGTGGCGTATTGCAACACAAAATTATACTGTTATAAATAGCGATATTTGTGATTAACTTGAATTTGCTAGTGTTGACTCCTTCCTGATACTCATCACGAAAGCAACCTCATTTGTCCCATTCCCCTTCGTTCACATATAATGTATGGGGGGAACCCATGACGGCGAAATGGCATTTAGGAGATGGTGTAAAGGAACGCCCGCCATTACGTTCAGCTTACACAGCATGTACCGTACTATTTGCCCTTATCTTGTGACACCGGATAATGGATGCTATACGAGCGAACACGTAACTACATCGTTCCCCCCAGTCATGCAATGAAAGTCGCTAATCATATAGTTGAAAGCTAACCACGTAAGGACACCGCTTGCTTGCCGATATTCTAGTGCAGTGTGAACTAGCTATTGAGAAGTTCCTAATCGACTTTGTAAAAACCAACAACAGTAGCATTCAATCGTTCTTGATCAGCTATGATCAGTTGGTGGAAGTACAGATGAAAGATTTCGAGATTCCTTTAGAAATGTCTGGCGTCACTGTAGCTCTGTAGGGTCGCAAATGGGTCGATGACTCAAGTTACTAGACGTACACAATACAGAAAGGAAGAAGGGGCATAGCCATCGGGAGCAGGGAATAGGAACACAAATTGCTACCTCAGTTTCCTTGCGAAGCTGCTGTGCTCCGGTAACCTTCAACCCCAAACAGTGAGCGGGTGGTAAGATGCCCGGACACGAATCGAACTGTTGGTGTTGCATTCAATATTAGCATGAATGGGAATCACAGTGAGATGAGAGTGGCAGGTTAAAAGAGGACATGCATTTGGGAAGTACAGTCTCTAAAGCTGCTGCATACGTTGGGGAACCATGGGAGATCATTGCAGATGCAAGCCGAATCTGGTGTGCATTCTAGCTAGGCAAAAACGCATAAACTTAGGAAGGTTATGTGTGCTCTATCCAGTATTGCATATTTAGAAAGCGCCGATGCTGCAGGAATGGAATGGCGAAGTACAAATACGGTACCATACAACAGGAGCGCTCGTGTTTCTCTCGTCGCTTTTGTATAGGTGGTTTGTCCAACACTCAAAGTTACTTACATGAAGCAAATGTTACTCTAGAGGTGGAATGACGACACTACGCAACATCGAAGTGAAGGGGCTTAAGCGTCAAAAATACGAAGGAAAGAACGAATGGGGCGCAGCGTGTAGTGATATGTTTGAACAAAAATTCGTACTGCACAGTGCGGTACCGCGTCTGGCGCAACCTCGCCCAAGATATTACGAATATCATCTGCATGTTTCTTCGTATACTTCTTTAGCTTTTTTTTATTTCTCTATTAGGGTGCGTTCTCCAATTAATTTCATTCCAAAAGTACCGACTGACAATCTCGCAGACATAGCCATGATTGGGAAAACCTTACTTACAATGAGAACCATATTGGCTATACTAATTATTCACTCGTAGGATTGGAATTGTCGACATCTGTCACCAATAAGGGTGCATTAAAACGTCCATATTCGCAGTGCTTTCTGGGCAACGCTCTTCCGGGCGCTCCACAGGAGAGGATCATGGACCTCGTATGTGACCTTATTAAACGCACCGACTACGATGCTTTCAGGCGCTTGCCACTGTGGCTGGCCATCTACGACATAAAGCGACTGTGGTGTAAGTTCTACACTGTAGCAGCACTACTGGGAAAGTGAACAATATATGCTTAGTTATATTAATCGGCGTTGCCTCAGTTGCTTAAGCATACAGGGTACGTCCTAAATGTGTATGCACGAATTGTATAGTTCTGTTTTGCTATAAATCACACATTCGCTTTGTTCTCGAATATATGTATCCTGTCTGGTTCCCCTAGAAACACTGTCAAATAATCTCGTGTATTAATATTCAGCTAAAAGGTGCATCCGCCCTCGTTTTTCGCAACTACAGCAGCAACCTCTTACCGACTGTAGCCCTACACTGATTAAACATTAAATCACTACTCTCGCAATATCAAACCCAAGTTTTAAAACTTTTATATGCGAGAAATAACTCCTTCTAAGGTCTCGCTGACTGCATCCTCATTACATTTATTAACGAAAGCTGTACCCGTAGCTCACACACTTTGAACGTAGCACCTTTCTTTGCTTATATTAATACATATAAATACAGTTAATTGACAAAGTGCAATAATGCTTTGGAATTTCCTCCTTGGTAAAGGTGCATCCCTAAAGCTATTTTTCATAGCTGCCATTCACCAAGATTGTCTGGCCTGTAATGTACTTACTTTGGCTCTCTTATATGTGTATTTGCTTGACCATTTGTAGTATTTTTTATTTCTTCTTTTTTCTCTAGAGCTACACAACGTATCATTCCTGCTATACCCTAAAGAGAGCTGCAGTATGTACAAAAATAAATAAATAACGCAATATATAATTCAAACGGCTGCGATTTGCCATATTTTTCTTGATGCAAACAATTGTGATTGCCTTAAGACCTAGTCTTTAACGTAGCTAACAAGTATTATAAACACATATGGATCGGAAACTCCTTAACATGATACCACCATTGTTATTTCAGGTATGTGAGCGCTTCGACAAAACGTCGTCAGGCCTCCTTGAGGCGAGTTTTCAACGGTAATGTAACTCCTTGTTTCTATGAATAAAGGTTGTTTCGCCCGTCTTTCTGTATACCTTATTAAAGCATCCGTTTCTTTGTTTGTAGTTGGTAGCAACTACAAACAGTGGAACAGTGAAAAAGCAGGAGAATGCATTCTGGCTGATTCTGTTTGCCCTGCGTATACTGTAGTACGCACACAACGCATCCCGAAGGTTGCACGAAGAGGGTAGAGGGGAATTAGGACTGAATGGAATCGCTCTTCCATAGAACTAAATCTCCTCCTGCACATGACCACGCAGAATCTGTAAACACGGTTAACAAAACGTTGATGGGCTAACATTGTTGGCCACGACAACAACGAAGCCAAGGTTTATATAGGCACCTTTTCCAGAATCGTTGGAATACGCAGCATATGATATCCGTGGTAATCCGTCAGCATAACTTCTCACTTCTCCGGCGTTCACTTGCCACCATGAAATGAGGCGAATGATGCGTTGTAAAAGCGGGCTTTAAAGGGAAACTCCGGTGGTTTTTTCACCATTTTCTGATATCAGTGTTTTCGAATAGTACTGATAGTCCTGTAGCAAACAGGGTGGTTCAATTCGCTCAGAAACGCACCAATAATTTTAAATAACCGACCGAAAGGCGTGTTCAAACCGAAACCGAAACGGGTAGACGCTTCTTGCAGTGTATGCGATGACGTCACAACCTTCCCGCCGTCAGAAATATAGAGAAAAATGACAGTGGTGAGGTCATCCGACGATGTATTGAGTTATGCCAGCTTCTCTGAACTCGGCAGCGACGATTTGAAGGCTGAAGTACCGCCGTTTTGCTTTTGATAGCCCGCAGGCTCGGGTAGGCAGCGTTGAAGGTGATGACGTCAAAAACACAGGGTGGCCCGCAGGGGAATCCGCTAAAAAATTTTAGAATTCGTTTCCAGGAAAAGTAAATGACTTGCAACCGCCTGGTTTGGCATATATTATTACAGTGCCGAGGAGAATAGATATTGAAAATTTCATTAAGATCTGTGGACATTGAAAAATCGCCGGAGTTGCCCTTTAAACGGAGGGCGGTGTCTACTGGAACACATTTTTTTGTTCAGAACAGTGTAAATAAGAAGATCCTCGGGAGGAGGAACGAGGAGGAAAAAGTAAGAGGAAAATTTAAAGGCAGCTCATAGTGGGGCCCTCAATCCAGGGCTCCACTGGCTCTTGCAGCTCGCTGAGCTTGGTCTATAGGAGGGCCAGTTGGCTCTCCCGGTCCTCGCTTGCGAGCAGTGCCTCCCACTGCCGAACGAAATACGCCACCTTTAGAAGGGTTGGGTTGATTTTTTATGGCCTAGCCGCACATTCCCGGCGTGACGTGGGCT
Organism: Hyalomma asiaticum; assembly: GCA_013339685.2. Taxonomy (NCBI): domain Eukaryota; kingdom Metazoa; phylum Arthropoda; class Arachnida; order Ixodida; family Ixodidae; genus Hyalomma; species Hyalomma asiaticum. The sequence continues at coordinate 63,852,465 of CM023488.1, forward strand.
ATCGTAGGTTTTTCCCCACACCACGGATAATAGACCGGGTGCATCTTGCAAAGCAGGTTGAGCTGCGGGTATGAATTGGTTTGTATACGACGTCCAGTCTTGCGCTTACGTTCTGTTCAATTTAGGGTGCGGAAGCCCGAAGGTACGTGGCGCCTTCCTCTGTATCTCTAATATGTCGCGCACTACGGACGGGGATTCCTCCAGGGCGCTGCCCGCTGCTCGGTCGTTGCTTCCTCGAGCGATGCGGTCTTTCCTTTCGTTACCATCCAGTCCGTTGTGCGCTGGACACCACATTATGCTACGGTCATTGTCGAGGCGTGAGCCGAGAATTCTTGTGGCGTTGCGCGGTAGCATTCCCCGCATGAAGAGTCGACACGCTGCCTGTCAGTCTGTAAGCACATGAGCTGACTGACTCTTAAAGTCGGCGTCTCGTGTGGCCAGTGCAACGGCTGCAGCCTCGGCTGTGCATACCGAGGTGGTCTTAACCGTGGCAGTTATCGTGGTCACTCTGTTGTTTGCAGCGACCGTGTAGAAGTGCATGCGGGAAGGTGCGCTCGCGTCCGTGTGGTAGGCGGTCGGATCATTACCGAATCGCTTCTGCAGGGCTCCCGTCCTGGCCTGCCTGTGACCTGCGTGGTACTTATTTCGTGGAATAGGAGCGACGCATTGGCAGTCTCTCAAATCTCGGGGCAAAGAATGTGTTTTGTCCCCATATAACAGAGGTTGATTGTCATATCTGAGCCGTTGAAGGATAGAGCGGCCCTGGGGCGTGCAGCTCAGCCTCTTTCTTTGCGAGATCACCGTCGCAGCGGCACGTTTGCTGCGTTCTTAACTGTTAATTTTAAGCTCCGCATTCTGGCATCGACGTTGCCCTTCTCTTCAATATGTCAAGCACTTTCATTTGGAGATCTATTCTTGGCATGCCGGCTTTCTTGCGACGCTTACTGCGTTCTGTGATGAATTCTGATTTATCTGGTGCGCATGTCATACCCGCGTGTTTGGTGCGATTTGCCACTATGTCTATGGCCTCCTGTAACAGGTCTTGTTTATCGCCATATGAACCCCGGTGTGCTCAAAGCGTGGTGGAGTTTCTTCTGTTGCAGTCTTGGACCTAAATGGTTCTCATGTCTCATGCTCGAAAATTCACGCATTGTTATAGTAGACAATATCTTCCTCGGTCCTTAAACTTAGTGATCCGGGCGTAATCGCACGGCGAGCACGCCGTCATGCGCGAGGCCTCGAACGAAACACCGGTGACCGGCGCAGAGAACGTCGTCACAGTCCAGACGCTGCGGCCATCCTTCTGGCCGATGTCACGTTTACGCAGGTGGCACCATTCTTAGACCTTAGGTGCATCACCTCACAGCGCACAGAGTTCCTCCACGCTATCTTAGCCCTCCTAATGAGTCGGTCGGCGAGTTCCACGACGTTTTGCCCACGGACCGCGACACTCATCCCTACGACTATTTGAAAAGAGCAGCGCTGCAACGCACAACGCAAGTCCGTGCGTGTGCATAGGTTTGTCCGCAAGTTTGTCAACCAAAAAGGGCTCGTCGACCGCTGCAAGTGCTCCGTCGTATGCGGTGGCTTCTCGGTGACTCCAGCTGCTGCTGCCTGCCCTTTTCCTCCAGCGTCTGCTGCATAATGTCGTCTTCACCACGGCTACCGACCAGCGGACACTACTCTTTACAAGCTCGCGGAGCTAGTCGAACGCATCACTGACTACTGTGCAAAGGCTGCTGTGTCAGCAAAACCTACCGCTACGCTGTCGCAGACGCTGTCACAGTCAGACGATGTCGTATGGATAAAATCGCTCACACTGTCACTGCACTGCGGCCATCGCCCCAGCGTTACCAGCGTGGCTGAAATTGCCGTTGCAGGTTGCCCTGTCCAGCTTTCGTGCAAGCCCTCGTCGCAGTCACGCAAATTAGGTGCTATGCACGTCAGTGCTGTTTCCCTTGCAGGCAAACTTCAATCAGTCAATGGATCAATCTATTCAAGTTATTTTTATTAATACAATAATTTGTACAGAACCACTGGGCCAGTAGCCAAAGGCTAGCATAGGCCCATAACCAATATACATATAGCAGCAGCTACAAATTTCAGCTATATCTAGCTATCAGTGATACAGCCTAATACATTTAAGTGGCTGCATACACTTAAAACCACATAAAAAGAAGGCGGTGCGTAGAGATCACTGCTAGTCAAACATAAAACAGTTGAAATAACACATACACACAAAGAACTTAAAGAAATAAGCACCATATTATACGGTAAAGTAACACGTTGGAGACTGATAGAAAATCACGCATTATTTGACAAGTACAGTCTTCTAATAGGAGGCATGAAATGGTTGGCCACTTTTATTTCAGGGGCACTGTGTTCCGAATTTTGGCACCGTGAAACTGAAGTAGGCTTTGGCCATATGTGTTGCGAGTGATTGGCAGGTTAAAATTTAGATTTGTTGCACCATTTGTATTTCGACTTGGTCTGATGAACAGGCCGCACAATCAGTGATGGCGGTACGTGGCAGTGGCCGTGCGAGGAGCCGTATATTGCACGTAACTGAGAGGGTCGCCGGGCAGCGTTTTTGTCTTTGGCTTAGGAGCAGAAGTCAGCGTCTTTCATGTCATATGACTAGAACGACAACGTGTCCATAGACTCGAGCCCTTCAAGCAACCAATAGTTCTATCAATACGTCCGGCCACCGCCCTCTTACTATTAATTTGTGCCTCCGATGCGCCTTCAGGTAGCTGTTCCTTGTGGTAGACGTGCGTCTGGTCATACAGAATGCAGATTGCCTTAGCTACCTCGGTCTATCTCTTGATCTCCATACTGGTCGCCTTGTCGCCACGACGACCTAAGGCTTCCTCGCATCTAACATATCGACTACTGGAACAGCGCCTCGCATACCACCATCTGCTTCCGCATCCATTATTTTAGAATTTCCAAGTAACCACACCCTCCAAATTCCAGTTGCCGGCGCTTTATATAGTTGCGCACCATATTGTCGCCATAGGTACTCCAGTGTTCTTCCGAATTCAATGCCTGGCAATACCGAGTCATCATCGTCAGTTGAGCTAACTTCCATTACAGCATCCAAATAGACAACATTAAACGCAGTCCATATTTATGCATATGGGACATTTACATAAAGTGCATCAGGTTCTTTTTTATAACTCTCACGTCCTCTCAAATGCACACAGTAAAAAAAATTAGAATTATAAACAACCACGGCGCCTACACAACTGAGGTCATCGCAATAACTGAAGCATTGGCAGACCTACCACGCAAAGGAAACCATAAAGCATTAGCACTACTATACAGATTGCTTGTCATTATTATACTCACTTAACTCAACAAAACATATGGACACCAGCATTGTCCACAATAAACGAACACTTAACCTACTGCAATACTCCAATTAACAAGTACACTTATTTCACGTTCCTTGTCATAGTAAAATATTTGGAAATGAATTTGCTGATAGAGCTGCCCCATCCGCGGCCGTGCATGGTACGATAAGAATGTCCAAAATATCAATGAAATCAATCCACAGAAAACTGCACAAAACAATGAAAAATCACTCGCACAATTAGTGGCAAACAGTTGGTCAAGAAATAAGCTCTGAGTAAAATTGTCTCCCTAGAGTATTCGCAATGCCAAACAGCTTCCATCCAAACAAGCATATAACACAATTACTAAACGGCCAAGGGCACTGTCAGTAATTCCTTTACCGCTTCAACATTACCACCATCAACTTCTGTAAATGTGGGTCAGTATGCGCAAACATAGACCGCTCGTGTCCTCTGACCTACCTATAGTCACGCCATTAAAGAACACCAAAGACATACTACCCTTACACTATACTTCAATTATACAAAACCTTTCTAAACGCGCAAACCTTGCCGAACTTGCTCCTGACATCACAACACAACCATTATACATCACGCACATATCACTCCATACGCATTCTAGTCGCCACAAACACATTAGTACCAGTTCCAAATTTCACAAGTGAACCCATTCCTTCTAATGACAAGCACGGTGCATGACATCCACGTGGCATAAGCCAACCATGGCATGGTTCTTCCATACGTGCATGTCTGCAACGATGACAATAGAGCACTTATAATCATGTAAAATACAAGCTAATAATCACCACACTTCCACAAACATACCCTCCAAGGAACTCATACTATCTCACACCCTCAATATACACTCCAAAATAGGCCTTGTACCTTCGGGAGCGTGGAACGTTCCCGCTGAAATATCAAACCTGGCACATATTGGCAAAAGCTTCAATTGGCACCCTCATGAAGATACTCTGTATTAAGCCCATCCTGCCAATCCTTTTTTTGCTTTCTTCAGAATATTGGGTTTAAGAACAAATACTGTTCGTTGCGTTATTTCCCCTCCTCATTCATTCTGCTAGTTGTCTTTAAGCCCGTTATACCTTCGGGTGGTGCCAGCACGCCCACATTTCTTTTATTTTTTATTTTCTTTCTTTGGGGTCACACTTAGAACTTAGCACCTGCGTGATGCTTTTTTGCAGCGAAGCTGTTCTCCGGGTTTCCCGGTCCGATCGACGTAGAGCAACAAACGGAATCACTCTTGCCCTATACTATACCCACATTCCTACCCTAAACGGACTGCTACGTAATAGAGATTACGTGAATGGAAATATAGAGACAAAGAAAAAAGAAAGACAAAGAGACAAAGAATGAAGGAAAATGTGGGGTTATCCGGCAGAGACAAGCAGACCCGCTCTTGCACCGACCTACGATTCCCCCACTTTACCTCAGTCCACTGCTATGTGGTAATTATAGCGATAGTGCTGCATGATAATCATATTCTTTGTTCCTCCATGATAATAGCACGGGACCGCCAAGACCATACTGAGCATGTTATTGGAGTATGAGAATTGCAGGTGTTCATGCAGACGTGCGGCGTCGATTCGAGAGCAGCGACGCTCCCAGATTCATGTGGCGTGCGTACCGGGTGTTCTTTTCTTCCATCAATGCCAGCCTGGCCACAGAGGACTGTCATTACATAAGGACACCTCTCCTCGACAACTTTGTGTCCGACAGCGTGCCCCTTATGCCCGATCAGGCACCCGATCAGGCACAAGACCACGGGGAGCAGGGTGTGTCAGTGTCGAATGGGAGGCCTTTCGTAACCACTGCCAGAAGGAGGCTCATTCCGGGACGTTCCTACAGCTGGTGTACAGGTGCACACATCATAAGCGTTACTTGCTACAGTATTCCTACGGGGTTGATAAGAGCTGAACGAACATTTGAGTGATAGAACGTAGGCATTGTTCCTTGCATTAACATACCCTAGAACTGCAGTTAACGTTAAAATTGCACTGTCATAAATGCTGAAGGAATGGACTTACTTGCCATATGTACCGCGTGGGGTGAGCAGGCATGCACGGGTGGTAGCTTTCTTGTTTACCACCTTTTCCCCGCCACAGTGGTCTAGTGGTTATGGTACTCGGCTGCAGATCCGAAGGTCACGGGATCAAATGCCGGCCGTGGCGGCTGCATTTCGATGGAGGCGAAATATTGAGGCCCGTGTGCTGTGCGATGTCAGTGCACGTTAAATAACCCCAGGTGGTCTAAATTCCCGGAGACCTCCACTACGGCGTTTCTCATAATCAGAGCTGGTTTTGGGACGTTAAACCCCACAAATCACGCAACGCTTGCTTCATATCCTGCAATTGGCGTCTTGTTGCTACAGCACTCTTTTCATAATACAAAGCAATTTCAAATTATCTTTCCGCGTCCTCCAGTTCGACTGGCAATTTTTTCTGGTCATTTACACGTTTCAACGTCTCTGAAAAGCTGTTGATCTGATTTCGAGGCGCCTTGAACTGCACTTTGCTGGCATCTTCATCTATCAGTTTACCTGTTTCGCTCGTGAGCGCTGTGACGCTCTAAGCATCTTTCGCTAAATCGACATAGCATCTCTACGCGTATTAACAATTATGACTATCTTTAAAAAGCTCCTGCTTCTCTACCTTTCTTGCGTAACATCATCGGTCATCGTCCATCGCGTGACGATTCCATGTCTCACCCATGCTATGTACTTCAACCCGTCGACGGGCAGGGCATTGGATTCTTCGCGTCTGCTTTCGGCTATCCCAATCACGTCACCACATTTCAGGAGGATCATAGTGATGGCCGAAGCGATATGTCGTGGATTTATTTTTTAGGAAGCAGCATCAGAGCATAGAGCGCGTCGCCACGAAACTGTCCTGTTTCCACTCATCTCCGCCTTCTGCATGTTTGCCGGAGCTGTCATGGTTTCATGACGCATATTACTGATGCATACATAACGTTCCATGTCATTTAAACTTGAGCCACGTGAACAACACTCGAGTTCTGAGTTTTCACAGATGTCGTTTCAAACCTTGTGGTGGTGACATCTTTATCTCAAGGTAACGTTATTTTCGTTAATGGTGACGTTGCCGATGAACATCACTATCCCGTTCTCATCCATTTGTGTCGATTCGTGGCAAGTTTTCCTTATACCCAGTGAAAGATAAGTAAGTTTACTATTAACGCGAAAGCGTTTCATGGCTAGGTTGGCGATAGTGCGCGCCCAGCTCCCGTCCGCAAAACGCGTCCGCAAAAGCCGTGCCCGGAAAGCACGTGACCCCTCCCAGCGGAAGTGACGTCGGCCCCAACACTCGCCGCAGCGTCAGTCGGTGCGCGCTCTGCTCCGCTGCAGCTACCTGTAGCGGCTTGCGGCCGCGTCGCAACGTTTCTTCGCTGTGTTCGCGAAAGCGCGTGCCCAGCTGCGTGGCGTCGCCGTAGCAACACTCGGCGCACGAACGCCCCAGCTAGCCCATCATTCCTCACCGTCATGCGTGCCGAATTCAATCTCGAATTGAAGACGCCCACTGAGGCCATCACGACGTCGAGATGTACGTGCATCGACGTACATGCATTGTGGGAGATGTGATGTATGTCTCCACCTACTCGGATCACAAGGCCATGGTAGTGTTGATGTACCCCGGCCCAAGTACGCCGTCACAGGAACAATAAGTGGGCGACCACACCAGTGACTGTCTAAGGACACCACCCACAACGCCGCGGCGGTCGTACTACTTCGATATGCCCGAGACCTGCCCGGGCATATCTGCATATACTGCCTGGATGACGAAATAGAAGGGGACATGTAAAGTGTCGACACCACTTTGATGGCATCAAATGATGTAAATAAACAAAATCCGGCCTCCCACATTGCCTCATTCTTTACAACTCAACTCGCCAACACCAGTTTGCAGCACCCCTTCGCAACGACAATCTAGCCAAAAGAAACGCTTTCGCGTTCCCATCTCATAAGAATATGCTTAGGGATCGTCGAACTTTTTTTACCGTCCTTCCTGACGTTCAGCAGAAAGGTTTGTGCTCGTGGTCACGAGAGGTAATCCTCTCCTCTGTTGCTTTATGGCATTAGTCGCCAGCACCATAAAATTTAGAATACTGGTAATTAACGTTCACACCCGCGTTCATTGTTTCTCACGTCATATGTTAGTCGACCTGCACAATGTGCATAGGCCCTGGCAAGTGCACAGGCCTTGGCAAGACCACTAACAGTGAGCCAACGTTACCACTGTTAGTAAGCTCCCGGCCTGATCACTTTCAGGCACCTTTTGAAAGGGAGCCCTTTGGAGTAGCGCATCCCCACGCGGTTTTCAGTTATGTAGTACCGCATAATTTCATACTGCTTCTCTCTCCACCTGAGTTTTACTGCAAACAACTCATCTGTAACGTGTGTGCGCTGGCTGCTCTTAAACAGCCATTAGCTCAGTGCGATCTATAACTTCCGGGTGTTGAGAAGGCCGAGCTATTGATAACGAAGTGCCCCTGTCATAAGGGATCATTAACTGTAGGATTCGCATGGTTTTGAATTTACACCGTATTTTTCTTCGTGGTTAGAATTTTCCTGTTCTGCGCGATTCACTCCTACCCAGACGTGTATTTCGTATAGCCGTATTGAATGTATTTTTTTCATACCTCTGCAATACCTGCTTAGATGAGCCTGCCTTTGTTGGCTTAGGCCGATGTTGTGAAAAATGTACGTTCGCCTCAACTGCCACCTGCTACATTGCCGGAAATCCTAGTCGACCATTTTTCTTTGGTGTTTGTGCCTTCACTGACACGTGCTGCGTCCGACACATTAATGTATCGATGCTAACGTTTGCTCAGCCTAGAAGTAGCGTTGTGTTTCTCGTGAAGCCGTGGCTTTTCGAAGATGAATGAACAAGACAAGACCTTTAGATACTTCGATCTCTGTTATTGTAGATATTAAACTGCAAACTCAGCAAAGGTAAGAAAAACTTGAAGTATGTCACGTCACACTGGGATTCTGAAGAGAACCAGGCGTATTTTTGAGGAAAAAACCGTCTGCTAGCTTCCAGAACAGATCAGGTCTGTAAGCTTTCTTTTCACAGCGTTAGTAGGCCCTACCCATAATATTACCCTTCATACGTGCAACACATTTCTGAATTCGCCTTAAAAAAGGACCAATACAGACACACACTTCACTTACGATGGCGCGTATCCTGTTTTGCGAATATTCTAGAAGCGTTAAGACAGCCGAGTGAACATGAGACGCCCCTAAGCCAGTATTTCTGCTGTTACACACATGTTCAAACCCTAGCCATGGTTGTTCAGTGGTTATGGCACTCGACTGCTGATCCGAAGGTCGCGGGATCGAAACCCAGCCGCGGCGGCTGCGTTTCAATGGGGCGAACTGTTGAAGCCCGTGTACTGTGGATGTCAGTGCACCTTAAAGAACCCCAGGTGGTCGAAATTTCCGCAGCCCCCAGTACGGCGCTTCTCAAAATCATAGCTTCTTTTGGGACTTAAAGCTTCAGAAGTAAATAAGTCGCATATATTCCCATTCATGAGAAGCTGCTTCTAATAACGCAGGGTAGAGTCAATGGATGAGCAATAGCATTTCCTGGAAAGAAAGCATTCCTAAGAGATTCTAAAGTCATCAAAACCAGTTCTCGTTTTTATTGAGGTGAACGAAATTGCGGCTCGGAAGAGCTTTCCGTTACCGCGAATAATTTAACCTACTAAACGCTGAGGGAATGCCTATTAATATATTCACTTTGGAAATATATACACAATAGGATGATATTTCATCTTGGGGTGTACTCCGTCTACGGATGACTGCAGAATGTAAGCAGCTTCCTAGCGCGAATAAGTCTACAACAGTATGAATGTAGAACGTACAAAAGGGCGTGCTTTATAGAATACTGAGCACTACTGCTTTATATTCTTGACCCATTCGCAAAGTAACCTTTGTGGGTTCAATATTTCTTCTTTTACAACTTTAATTTTGCAAAAGTTATTGCCTTCTTGGCGCTAATATACAGAAAATTGCATTCACGAGCAAGCTATCACCTTGTTCAGAGCAGTGAGGCCCATTCAGATAGCTGTTCATTTCACGCTGCTTTTATGATCTTAAATATCCCCGTAAAGAATTCTAAGAAATGCATCTGAAGTAGCCAGTCTCTGCGGCGAACGCCGATGGAGAGGATAAGGGGGATGATATACACTTTCTGTAGAGCAATACCCTATTTCTCCTTGTCTGCCCAGAAACACACCTATTAAAACTTCCCCAGTTTTCCCATGACTTTCCCTGCAAATACCAAATATTTTTATTTTATTCGAACGTCTAGAGCTACACGCGTTCAACCAACTTAGCCGGAAGGCTATGCGAACTGAAGTACCAGACATATATGACTGCGTTAACAGTAACTCGCCCTCCATTCATATAGGCTGACTGCCTAAAATCGCAGAACGGTTAGCTTCCGTTAATATTGCCGCTCTAGTTTTTACAAGAGTATTACTTCCAGCCTATGTGGTAATTTCTTCAACGCTATTGCGCAAAAATTCAGCAACGTGGCACCATTGCACAATTCAGAAATGACACAATTCGGGTTACCGACGAGCGCAGAATGGTCATTTGCATGCCAAGTGCGATAATTATTCTGATTGTCGCAAGTGTGTCACTTAAGAAGCATCTAATTTTGTACCAGTGAAACATAGTTGCTTCAGCTGCAAACCCGCGCATATCTTTTTTTATTTTTTTTTGGGGGGGGGGGGGCAATGCTACGCCCGGTGGAATATAGTATTATGCGAATTAGTAAGCAAGGGATTGCCAAGCCGTATTGTTTAGCTTTGAGCCACGTGTTATTCACCCTCTCCTCGTCTACGCATTTGGTGTGTGTGTGTGTGTCTGTGTTACAGAACAGGTGTGATTTTACCACGCACATGTTCTAGCTTCTAATTACCACATGACAGGTCATCGTGCTGTGTGTCATCACGAGGCGAAGTTTCAGTAAGTCTTTCAGCGAGGAGGCTATAGAATTGCAGCTGTGGATGTTCTTAATACAAACATTATTTCCCAATCAAAAGTAGGACAGCGATAACTGCGATGTTATGTTCAACATCATGGAACGACAGAAAGATGATATCTTGGTAAGGGCTCGCACTGCGGGAAATATATGCCTACAAACACTGCCACGAGAGAGGAAAAGTGGACATTACGAACGCCGACTATCCACCCAAGTAGAGCACTGGGGCGGAAAAAGAAAAAAAAATTCACAGCATATCCACGGAGTGAATGATGATGAGTGGGCGAAGCTCCGGAGGTTCATCGTAGAGCGTGCCGAGTTCCGGATTAATTTAGTTAACGCGCACGCTACGAATCCTTATGGTTCAACTACGCACAAGTCAAATCTCCCACCAGCACTTCATTGCAAGTCAAGATCCAGTGCCTATATATATATAGGGGGGGCCGGTGAACGGTTCCCCAGCGCGAGCAGTCGGTATTTTTCAATCAAGAAACTCGCCAGAACACGCTGCCTGCATCAAGCTTGTCTCTCGCAGGTGAGGGCGCGTTCTCCTTCTTTGCGAGATGGTAGTGCGTTCATCGAAGAAAGAGCGTTTGATTGATTGATTGTGGTTTGGTTAGGAAAGGACGCTAATTTCTGCCGCCCATATAGGGAGCACGGCTAAGCGTCCGTGGGGGAGGGGGAAAGGGAGTGAAAGAGATAGAGAGTTTCCATAGTAAACGCGCGCCTTTCGCTCTCTCTCTGTCTCTCTCTCTCACACACAAGACAGCAGATTCAAGAGTGAGAGAGCTCGCGCGCCGAGAGGCACGCGCCGAGGGCGCGCCTCCCACACGCGCCCTCCTAGTAGCGCGTTCCTAGCTAACGCGCTACTACAACGGACGGACAGACCCAAACCTTAAGGAGCTTCGTCCCTAAAAATGGCAAAAAAGCACTGCGCGTGCTCAGGAATGGTAGCTCTAATTGTCAGTCGGTTGCGCGTGCCGGTCTACGTGACAGATTTGTCACGTAATGTGGCGTTCGCTTGAACAGGGATAAACTATCAAGTTTTGAGTGAAGCTTACCAAGAGGGCAACCGAAATATTCCAAATGCTTCAAGAGACCTTCAAGGACAACAGCGTTTCAAGATCGCAGTGCGCCAGGTGGCAAATGGTGTTCGAGGGAGGCAGAGAGGAAGTCGCTGACGAACCCCGTTCTGGCTGCCCAGGAACGACCAGAACTGACGAAAAGGCGGATCGCTGTCCGCGAAGTTTTGAGTTCCGACTGTTGGTTGGGGATCTGGCAAATTAATTATACCCTAACAATGTCCTCATTTGCGGTACATCGTGTAATAACCGAGGGTGTGCAAACGCGCAAGGTCTGCGCGAACCTTGAGCCGGAAGTGTTCACGAAACACCAACAAGTACTTCGAGCTTTGCGCTGTGAAGAATTGCTGCATTTGATTGTGAGCGAGCCGCACTTTCTTAACTCTGTGATAACCGGTGACGAATCCTGAATGTTTGAGTGCGACCGAGAATAGAGAAAACGGAGCCGCTAATGACACACAAAATGATTCTCCGACCTCAAGAAAGCGTGAACGAGCAAGTCTCGCATAAAGACAATGCTTGTTGTCTCCTTTGACGCCTGAGTAATCGCGCACTTTGAGTTTTTGCCGCAGGGCGAACTCAGCTCAGCCTTTCTACCTGGAGATAATCAAGAGATTGAAACGCCGGACGGCTCGCGCGCGTGAGGGTTGATATGAGAGACATGGCCAAGCTCCACCATGACAATGCCCCCAGCTACACGTACTTCATCGTTGCCGAGACCCCCGTGGACCCCCATCCCCTTACACTCCTGACTTGGCTCCGTGCGACTTTTTTTTTTTGTTTCCCCGACTGAAGAGAGAGCTGAAAGGGGAGCAATGGGAGACCGTGGAAAGCATCCAAGAGGATGTGACAATCTGCATGAGAGAAATTCCCGTCAAGGACATTGAGGGTGCCTTGCAGGCGTGACAGACATGTCTTCTCAGGTTTATCGACCCAGGGGGAGACTATTTTCAAGAATTTTAATCAATTGTACACATCGGGTGAATAAATCTATTTTCCCTGTGCTTTACTTTTATAAAGTACCTGTAATATATGTCGCGTGGGAGACCGCGCCGTAGCCTAGTGGTAACGATCTTGCTTGGCACCTCCGGGCCCTGGGTCCGATGCCCGAGCCATCGAGGTGGGCGTGTGCCTGTGTGTCTGTTCTTTATTTCAATTGGAAACTGCGAAAAGCAGCGTGCCTTTCTTATATTTAAGTGTATATGATGGTGCGTTTCACGTGTCTTTTAGTTGGTCCTTTGTTGATATTTATGTATAAAATTCAAACACTCCTGGCGCATTCCCGTATACCGCGGACCGAGCACTAAGGGGGTGAGCTACATCTGATTGCATTATTGTCAGTCGTGATGTGAGTGACGAGTGTACCATATCAGTGGTGTTAAGATCAGTCATCCATTTTCGTAACACAATGTACCTTACAATGCAAATATTCGGGTATATCAGGTGAACGGCACAGAACTCGGAGACGTAGGCGGCTAGATAGATAGACAGGTAGATAACGAGATGGATGGATACGGTCAAGGTTGTTCAAGTTCGCAAAGAAGTGCTTGGGAGGTGAAGGATTCCCAACAAGGCACACACGCTGCTACACTTCCCACTCTTCTTCCGGTTGTGTTTTCCGTGCGCTATTTTCGTATTCGTCCGGACCCAAGGAATCCCTTTTTTCTCGTTTTTCTTCATGACAAACCTTAAGCCGCACTCAGCCACAAGTGGCGTGACCACCTGGAGTGCTTACTAGCTTGGCTTTCGGTTTATATTTCAGAAACGTGGTCCTGTCACCATCGATACAACTGGTGACAGTAGAGTGCACTTCAGCCGAACACTTCCTAGGGGCCATTTGAGAATACAGATGAGACACGTGTGTAGCCTTTTCGTTATTGTGCTTCTGGCATTTGTGGTGGAAGGTGGTTCCTCATGTCACACGCAATTGCCACGTAAGTAGCCAAGCTTTCCTCTGCAGAATTTACATAACTGCTCTCAGAGGCATGATAGTTTGCCGAGGCATTGAAGTCTATTCCTGCTTTCACAAACTCCTTTTGTCGCCAGAGAGGAAACATCACGGAACATGTGTTCGGCTACCTTAAATCTTCGCGGCGCGCTTATATATGAAGGAGGCCTCTAGGTTGCCTTTGATGCAACATGTTCGCCATGGATCTCTGTTCAGGCTGCTAATACAAAGGCTGGTGCATCAGCTATGGTCATTTCATTACTTGGCCACAGCAGTGGTGACAAGGTAGAGCGTCCGCCTATAACGCGGTACGTAGGCGGTTCTAATCGCAGCATTGCCGCAAACCCACCAGTGCTTCTCATTGCAGAGTAGTACGACGTCTCGTTCGCTGTTGTTTAAGAGTACTGAGGCCATATTGGGTGCCACAATTATCTGGTGTGGCCCTTGTGGAGGGTTTGGTCTACTAACTGCTACCTCTAGCCGCGGCATCGCCGCTAGCAACCCCGTGCCGTGGGTTCGAGCACTCGACGAGCAGAGAATGTGGCAGTTGCGTCAGCGCTCGCTCGTCTCAGCCATGCATTGCCGCGCTGCCGCGCGCGTCGGCCCGCGGCCTGTCTCGGGGCAGGGCAGCACGAACCGTCGCACGCGGCGAAAGAGGAGAACATTAGGTGTCACTCTCCGTGCATGGTAATTTAATGAACACTTTAAATGAAACAAACAAAACGCCGACTCTAAAGTCGAATTAAATATAAATGAAAGGATAACGTTAACGATAAACAACACGCGAACATAATAACACAAACAAAGGACAATAACTAGTGCAACGCGAACACACAATAACACACAAAAGCCATGCAGGGAAGAAGCTCCTAACCCCCGGCCAGCGCACCTGCGACCGCGCGCCCCCAGAAAAGGAAAATAGAAGGAAAAGAACATACGGAGATGGGCGACGAACGCAGGCCGCTGCCGTGGTCGCTGGGGCCCGCAAGGCGCGCCATCCGACCGATGGCCTGGTCTGCCGGAAGGCCACAAAAGTACGTGCGCACCCTTCCAAGTCCCAGCGAGTTCTCTCGAGCATCTCCGAAACCGGAACGCGCGAACATGCCAGAAATTACTATCTGCCCAATGGGAGACTAGTTAAAACCACATGGGGCAAAGTGGGCAGCTCCTCGCACTGATGTACCGCCGCTCTGCCCAGCTGGGAGAGGGGGATGCGAGGACATTCCTGGCAAAACATGGCGTCGCGCTGGACCCGGTCCCCACACCCTTGGCCGAGCTTTAACCCACCAATCTCGAGTAACAGAGCATTTGAGGCTGCTGTGAAGTGAAGAGGGGGAAGTAGAAAATTGCGCCTGCAAGTTACGTATCCGTGCCATAACACAATCGTGCCTCATACCTGCTGATCGGTTGGAGGCAGTTTATGAACGTTTCCGAGTACAACCACCCAATTGAAAATTTGCGGCTTGTAGCTGTCCCAACTGTGAATTTGTTCGGTTTCTTTTATTTTCTTACTTAGCAGCATGTCCTCAATACGTAGATCTCAATAAGCACAAATCGCAACTTAAGTCGATTGAATTTCGAGTTCCCCAGGGCAATATACTGGGACCGATTCTCTTTGTTTTTTACATTAATGACATTGTAATAGTGTATGACCACTGCACATATATTATATACACGGATGATTACTCGGTCCTCATTGAGGGAAGAGATATTGCTGGAATAATACAAAAGGGAAGTTCGCTCAGTTATCACTTGCAGGAATGGTTGCCGCACAATAGGCCAATGCGTGTTGTTTCCTACACCAGGGTTCTTAGATACGAAAGATGACCACTTAATGTTTCGACCATTTCAAATGAAAATAGGAAATTCTTTTAAAATTTTAGGCTAATCATTTCAGAATACGCGTCCCGGAATGAACATGTAAAATACTTATTACCAAAATTAAGCAGCGCAGCCGGTGTATTATGCCGAAATTGACATATATTTCCTGCATATAATAAAGGTATGTTATAATTTGCACTTCTGAGCTCTTATTTATGTCACTGCATATCCTTTAGAGCAAACGCGAGTTCACTGTGCCTTTGAACTTAAAAATATCTTAACTCAACGTCACCAAATAGTACCACGCCGGCCGGTAGTGTCGCATAGTCGTTTCGGGAGCGCAAGAAAGCTGAGATTTAAAACGGGCGTTGGTAAATGTGCACTGAATATTTCGCCGAAATATTTCGGAATCGGCTTGTCAAATGCGTATTGAAGCAGTGAAAATTACAAACCGGCATCTCCAAATTCTTTTCACGACCCCTTTAACATTGTCGTCGCGTGAGTTCCATTTTGTTCACTGCAGGACTGAGATGTCGCTTATTACTTTTGTTTCCACTGCACGGCGCGCCGAATACAAGATTACGAATCATCAGGAGTTTTTAAAACAGGTATGATATCTTATTACCTTCCAGTTCAGGGCACACGCTTCTCTTTAGGCTGTGCGTGATGTCGCGTAGCATGTGGTGTAGCACATCAATCAGGCTTGTTCGCTCCCGTTCGCAGCAGAAGTACCCCTTTCCATCATTTAGAATGTGATCTGTTGCGGCTTCGACGTTGCGATAGAGTACGGGTGAATCAGCAGTTATATGGTCCCGTCGTCCGATGAGTCAGAGTACCTCATTGGCGCAGTCCGGCAGCGCTCCTTCGGGTGCAGTGGCGGACTGTAATGCTCAATGCAGGCCTTGATGGGCAGCTCTGGGCGCGAACTCATTTCCCGTCAGGGAGATGAGGTCGGGCCCAGAGCTGGTAAAAACTCCAAGGCAGCCACGTGGTTACGATACACTCACATTTCGCGAGACTGGGTGTCTCATTTATTATTTAAGACACCTGGCTTCAGAGGGTGGGTTGCTGGTTAGAAGCCCTGCGCTAGTAATCTCATTTTTTTAATCTAATTTCCTTGAGGAACTATAAAATTAAATGCGTTAATGTGGTGCAAATATGGCATTTTGCAAGCGTGGGTTTGTGGTAAAACATTTAAGATGCTTGCCTCCGAAGCGTAATGCGCCGTTCCATAATGGACGCCCGAGGTTCCACTTTTCTTGGAGCAATTAAAATCTGCGTGACATCGACTACAACGCCGGCAACGCCTGCACAGGCTAGAGACTACAAGCGTCGCTTGCAATGAGTGTGCACATCATGTATTGTAAACAGCAATTGATATATATCTACTTTATTCTTCTTTGGCAGAAAAAAAAAATGATTTCGAATATTGGCAGCGGATACATAAGAAATATCAGTCCTCTTTGAAACAAACGTTTACGCTACCATGTGGTATCCACTCCTCCATAAGTAGGACCGTTATATGTAGCGTATACCGAGCAAGATGTACATAAATTCAATAGTAACATTTTTCGTCATCCCGTTTGCTTTCACGTCTTCCATAAACTAGAGAGGCGCATATCCACAAACATCTGCCACCGTTGATAAATACATGTGTTCTCGTTATCTGTTTCAGGTACATGGATGCATGTCTGCTGCTCTTCAGAATTCGGTATGAATGCTCTAACATTTGCAATAATATTTACGTTCATATTGAAAAAAAACGTACTCAATCAAGGGTTTCTGCATAAAACATAAAATGATTCATTTCGGTTATCTCCATCATTTCATGAAATAATTCATGACTCTCTGTCCGTCATTGCGGTTCGTGCGTTATGAGCTGAGGAGCGAAATGACATCTGGGTTTTACTTGCTCATGCACCATACCTTGGAAGAAGCAGTGCCTCGGGGAAGTTTCTTTATATCTGCGCTTGCGTCTCAAGATTATATGGCATTTGCTGCAGTTTAACTGTAGTTGGCATAACGAAGCAGTTCAGCTGATCTAAAAGCTGCGACAGACGTTACATGAGTAAAAAAGTGTCAAGGATGCGTTGTAGCAGGAGGAAAGCTGCTGCCTTACAAAAGAGGGTAATCTCTATGTGATTATGCGGACGTGTGTTGTGTGCATTATTGAATAGATCACGAACAATACCTTCCTGTCAGCCAGTAGCAATGTCCCTACTACTGATGCCGCAATCCTTTTGTGGCCACGTTACATCATTATCGCACGGGGAAAATGTCCAGCATTTTTTTCTCTCCTTTTTTGCTTGCCGAGTTCCATGATATACACACACTTGCATATGGGAGAAGAAGTTAGAACCGCTATGAGGAATTATGCGTACGTATGGAAAAAGCTTACTCGTCACATGCCTATGTTCTCATGGCCCGTGAATCACCGACGCTTCGCATACACGAACAAAAAAGCCTACCTATCTAAAGTGATATTTCAACAGATTTCGTGATTTTCGTGATTCACTCTTAAACAGCAATTCCTTCTCTTGCTGCACCACATAATATAAACAAGTAACACAATGCGAGCTGTTGCACTTCTACAGAATTGGACGATTTCATGACGTGGAGACGCTATGGCTGAAATAAATCGCCCCAAGCTGCTTTCACTTATCAGTACCATTTCCTTTCGAAGCATATTTCCATATCATTTCAAAGAAATATTGAAGTGCGTTGTCTATATCCTAATGAAATTAAGAATGCCTATTCATTCAGCGTGTTTTATTCTCCCACCAATCTGTGGGCTAACAAGGGCTGGGAGACAACGCGACGGCAAGAATTTCTTGAAAACGGTGTTAGTGTATCCGATTGGCCCCTCCGTTCGTGTGATTTGGGGTCTGAAGACGCGACGGTGGTTCGCAATCGGAGAGAAGGCCTCTGTCTGCCCACCACATACGTCCGTGATCTCGGATCGGCCTTAGCAGCATTTCGCCTGCAGTGCCACGCCGCTGGGAGCGCGTGACGCCAACGTACAAGCATTAATGCACGGCATCTACAACTGGAGTCGTGGCCGGTTCCGAAGTGTATAGGCTAAGCAGGTCGTGGATTTCTTTTATATTTCTTGTTGCTTAAGTGTTCTTTGTGTCTTCATATAAACGCACACACCTTTCATTTCAAGGCGTTCAATTAATGATTCTTCGAACTTCACCGCACAACAATGAATAAGTCATCGAAGTTCATCGTAAAGTCGGAGTACTCGTTGTCTCCCGAGCCCCCAGCCTCGAGAAAATCGGCTGCGAGCAGCTGTAACACCAGCGTTGACGTCCCCTGTATCCATAGGTGCTCAACACGCGGTCATATTATGCGCCCGATGCTTCGCCCGCCGATGCTATCCGGTAATCATACCATGGGTGTTTTGGTAATGGAATGCCGCATCGGTTGTCAGGTGTGAGTAGACCATTCGCACCGCCAGTTCAACCCACAGGATGACAACAACCAAGGAGAGCGCGAGAGACGTGTGACGTGCTATTGACGTGACTCCGCTGGAACCCGAGGTGCTGCGATCGGCTTGACTAGGACAATACTGAGACATTCACCAGGGTCGCCGCTAACTGTGGCACCTAAATTATTACAGACAGCTTGTTTCTGATATGAAACAATTCTGTGTGAAGTTGTGTTCAAAAGTGTCACAGTGCAAAGCAGCACTTACTTTATAACCACTCGAAACTTCGCAGTCCGTCAGACTTAAGGTACACATCGGCCTCCTAAGGTAAACAGACTTAAAGTAAACGGACGTCAGACTTAAGGTAAACGTCAGTCAAAGCACGAGCTCGCTTCGTTTCCGCCATTGCTCTTCACATAAAGGTGCCACAAACACCATTGCTCTTGACATACAGACGTGTCAGTGATAGCTTTTTAAGGCGCCATGCTGCTGTCTAGATAGGCGGCGCTTCCAGCTTGCCTGCGGTGGCCGCGTTCCAGTGGGGACAAGTGCTAGTCACCCTCGTATTTAGGTTTAGGTGCGTGTTGAATAAGTCCAACTGAAGTTTCTGGAGTCATCCTCTACAGTATCGCATTTTCGACGCATCAATCAAAAGCAACAATCATTGCGGCTCGGAACAGAGCAGGGGAGAGACGAGGATGCTGTTCCGCTTCTCAAAGGTCATCAGTGCGCTGTGCAACGTGTCTTGCTTACCAAATCCGCTCGGATTACGAAAGGGGAGAACCAGAATCCTAATAATAAACATAGGGGCTTGTATTTAGGAGTTTTCTCCACACAAGTTTCCTTACATACCAAGAAGTTTCGATGGAGGCGGATGTTGATGTCCGTATCTGTGCTATGTCAGTGCACGCTAAAGGAACCCTAGGTGGTCGAAATTTCTGGAGAGCTCCACTACGGCGTCTCTGATAATCACTGCTGCGGGAGGGTTCAAGTGCCGCTGATTCGCCAGTGCAGTCGAACCACACGAATCAGGATCAAATTGCTGTGCTTGAGGGCGAGATGTTTTCACCCCAGGGGCAGTCGAGCTGCAGCTAGATGCCATGGCATAGCCAGGGGAACAGAGCTTGATGGGCAAGACTCAAGGCAGGACTGATGGACAGACTCACTCCTCAGGCAACCTTGCCGCTGTAAGGACAGGTGCAGCCAGTCACGGACTTTCGAACACCTACCTCTTTCTGCAAGTTGCGCGAGTTTCTCACATCCCGCCTTCTTTCTTGCTGTCCCGGCGCAGCAAGTCAGCGTCGGGACAGCAAGAAAGCACTCGATTTTCACTCGCCAGCGGAGCATGAATAAGCATTCCAGGACGCCAAGAGGCAGCTTGCCTCCGCAGCGCTTCCAATGCGCCTGCTTCGTCAGTACTCACCAACGCGCCTTATGGTTGATGCCTCAACGACGGCAGGGAGGGTGGTAGGGGGCAGCTGCAGCAACACGACGTCACGTACTGGAAGCCGATAGATTTCCTTTCTAAACGACTGAAACCTACGGAAGTGCATTACAGCACTTTTGGAAGAGGTGCCAGCCACAAATTCCTCCATCAAGCATTTTTGTTTCTACATCTAGGCTCGCACTTTTCACGCCTTAACTGACCACATGCCTCTGAAATTCACGTTCAAGAACAGCTACTCATATTGGGAAAGCGAACTGCGGGAACATTACCTGATACAGTAAAAGTTGTTTAATTCGACGCTAGTAGGATAGTGAATATTTGTCGAATTATTGAACGAAGAACAATAATGCGAAATTTGACACGCAAAAATGGGCATCCGCCGCTCCTCTGGGAACGAAAACGAAGTACGCGACGTACCTTCCAGTATCGAGGTTCCTTTCGCGTCCATTGCTTCCTAGGCACTAGCTCATACCTAAGGGGACTGATATACAGCTTACATGGATTCGCAGCTTCCGTCCTGACTTGTGCTCACAGATATCACTCTACCGTACGCAGCGCAAAGGTTAGATGCCACGCATCTCGCAATGCTCCGAGACCCTTCGCTCCTGGAGCTTTCCGACGTGCTGGGTCCCACGAAGCCTTATGGCGCTATTTTGAAGTTATCTCACGAACTTTTTTTGCGAAGGAGAATAATTACCATCTCCTAACGCCATATGACAGATGGTGAAAACTAAAGCTTGCAATAATATTGCTTACTTTTATAATTTAATCATTTGATGCCAGTGTTGCTAAACTGCTATATCTATGCCCTACTCTGTAACTTAACATTGTCGTCGCGTGAGTTCCATTTTGTTCACTGCAGCACTCAGATGTCGCTTATTACTTTTTTTTTTCCACTGCATGGCGCGCCGAATACAAGATTACGAATCATGTGGAGTTTTTAAAACAGGTATGATATCTTATTACCTTCCAGTTCAGGGCACACGTTTCTCTTTAGGCTGTGCGTGATGTCGCGTAGCATGTGATGTTGCACATCAATCAGGCTTGTTCGCTCCCGTTCGCAGCCGAAGCAATATATATACCCCTTTCCATCATTTAGAATGTGATCTGTCGCGGCTTCGACGTTGCGATAGAGTACGGGTGAATCAGCAGTTATATGGTCCCGTCGTCCGATGAGTCAGAGTACCTCATTGGCGCAGTCCGGCAGCGCTCCTTCGGGTGCAGTGGCGGACTGTGATGCTCAATGCAGGCCTGGACGGGCAGCTCTGGGCGCGAACTCATTTCCCGTCAGGGAGATGAGGTCGGGCCCAGAGCTGGTGAAAACTCCAAGGCAACCACGTGGTTCCGATACACTCACATTTCGCGAGACTGGGTGTCTCATTTATTATTTAAGACACCTGGCTTCAGAGGGTGGGTTGCTGGTTAGAAGCCCTGCGCTAGTAATCTCATTTTTTAATCTAATTTCCTTGAGGAACTAGAAAATTAAATGCGTTAATGTGGTGCAAATATCATGGCATTTTGCAAGCGTGGGTTGTGGTAAAACATTTAAGATGCTTGCCTCCGAAGCATAATGCGCCGTTCCATAATGGACGCCCGAGGTTCCACTTTTCTTGGAGCAATTAATTTCTGCGTGACATCGACTACAACGCCGGCAACGCCTGCACAGACTAGAGACTACAAGCGTCGCTTGCAATGAGTGTGCACATCATGTATTGTAAACAGCAGTTGATATCTATCTACTTTATTCTTCTTTGGCAAAAAAAAATGATTTCGAATATTGGCAGCGGATACATAAAAAATATCAGTCCTCTTTGAAACAAACGTTTACGCTACCATCCTGGTATCCACTCCTCGATAAGTAGGACCGTTATATGTAGCGTATACCGAGCAAGATGTACATAAATTCAACAGTAACATTTTTCGTCATCCCGTTTACTTTCACGTCTTCCATAAACTAGAGAGGCGCATATCCACAAACATCTGCCACCGTTGATAAATACATGTGTTCACGTTACCTGTTTCAGGTACATGGATGCATGTCTGCTGCTCTTCAGAATTCGGTATGAATGCTCTAACATTTGCAATAATATTTACGTTGATATTGAAAAAAAAACGTACTCAATCAAGGGTTTCTGCATAAACATAAAATGATTCATTTCGGTTATCTCCATCATTTCATGAAATAATTCATGACTCTCTGGCCGTCATTGCGGTTCGTGCGTCATGAGCTGAGGAGCGAAATGACATCTGGGTTTTACTTGCTCATGCACCATACCTTGGAAGAAGCAGTGCCTCGGGGAAGTTTCTTTATATCTGCGCTTGCGTCTCAAGATTAAGTATGGCCAGTTTGCTGCAGTTTAAATTGTAGTTGGCATAACGAAGCAGTTCAGCTGATTCTAAAAGCTGCGACAGACGTTACATGAGGAAAAAAGTGTCAAGGATGCGTCGTAGCAGGAGGAAAGCTGCTGCCTACAAAAGAGGGTAATCTCTATGTGATTATGCGGACGTGTGTGTTTGTGTCATTATTGAATAGATCACGAAAAATACCTTCCACTCAGCCAGTAGCAATGTCCTACTACTGATGCCGCGATCCTTTTATGTGCCACGTTACATCGTTATCGCACGGCGAAAATTCCAGCATTTTTTTCTCTCCTTTTTTTGCTTGCCAGAGTTCCATGATATACACACACTTGCATATGGGAGAAGAATTTAGAACCGCTATGAGGAATTATGCGGTACGTATGGAAAAAGCTTACTCGTCACATGCCTATGTTCGCATGGGCCCGTGAATCACCGCACGCTTACGCATATACGGAACAAAAAGCCTACCTATCTAAAGTGATATTTCAACAATTTTCGTGATTTTCGTGATTCACTCTTAAACAGCAATTCCTTCTCTTGCTGCAAAACATAAATATAAAACAAGTAACACAATGCGAGCTGTTTCACTTCTACATAATTGGACGATTTCATGACGTGGAGACGCTATGGCTGAAAGAAATCGCCCCAAGCTGCTTTCACGTATCAGTACCAGTTTCCTTTCGAAGCATGTTTCCATATCATTTCAAAGAAATATTGAAGTGCGTGGTCTATATCCTAATGAAATTAAGAAATGCCTATTCATTCAGCGTGTTTTATTCTCCCACCAATCTGTGGGCTAACAAGGGCTGGGAGACAACGCGACGGCAAGAATTTCTTGAAAACGGTGTTAGTGTATCCGATTGGCCCCTCCGTTCGTGTGATTTGGGGTCTGAAGACGCGACGGTGGTTCGCAATCGGAGCGAGGGCCTCCGTCTGCCAACCACATACGTCCGTGATCTCGGATCGGCCTTAGCAGCATTTCGCCTGCAGTGTCCACGCCGCTGGGAGCGCGTGAATCCAACGTACAGCATTAATGCACGGCATCTACAACTGGAGTCGTGGCCGGTTTCGAAGTGTATAGGCTAAGCAGGTCGTGGGTTTTTTTTTATATTTCTTGTTGCTTAAGTGTTCTTTGTGTCTTCACATAAACGCACGAACCTTTCATTTCAAGGCGTTCAATGAATAAGTCTTCGAACTTTATCGCACAACAATGAATAAGTCATCGAAGTTCATCGCACAGTTGCAGTACTCGTTGTCTCCCGAGCCCCCAGCCTCGAGAAAATCGGCTGCGAGCAGCTGTAACAGCAGCGTTGACGTCCCCTGTATCCATAGGTGCTCAACACGCGGTCATATTATGCGTCCGATGCTTCGCCCGCCGATGCTATCCCGTAATCATACCATGGGTGTTTTGGTAATGGAATGCCGCATCGGTTGTCAGGTGTGCGTAGACCATTCTCACCGCCAGTTCAACCCACAGGATGGCAACAACCAATGAGAGGGCGAGAGACGTGTGACGTGCTAGTGACGTTACTCCGCTGGAACCCGAGGTGCTCCGGTCGGCTTGACTAGGACAATACTGAGACATTCACCAGGGTCGCCGCTAACTGTGGCATCTAAGTTATTACAGACAGCTTGTTTCTGATATGAAACGATTCTGTGTGGAGTTGTGTTTAAAAGTGCCATAGTGCAAAGCAGCACTTGCTTTATAACCACTCGAAAGTTCGCAGTCCGTCAGACTTAAGGTACACATCGGCCTCCTAAGGTAAACAGACTTAAGGTAAACAGACGTCAGACTTAAGGTAAACATCAGTCAAAGCACGAGCTCGCTTCGTTTCCGCCGTTGCTCTTGACATAAAGGTGCCACATACACCATTGCTCTTGACATACAGACGCCTCAGTGATAGCTTTTTAAGGCTCCATGTTGCTGTCTAGAAAGGCGGCGCTTCCAGCTTGCCTGCGGTGGCCGCGTTCCAGTGGAGACAAGTGCTAGTCACCCTCGTATTTAGGTTTAGGTGCGTGCTTGAATAAGTCCAACTGAAGTTTCCTGGAGTCTTCCTCTACAGTATCGAATTTTCGACGCATCAATCAAAAGCAACAATCATTGCGACTCGAAACAGAGCAGGGGAGAGACGAGGATGCTGTTCCGCTTCTCAGAGGTAATCAGTGCGCCGTGCGACGTGTCTTGCTTACCAAATCCGCTCGGATTACGAAAGGGGCGAACCAGAATCCTAATAATAAACATAGGCGCTTGTATTTAGGAGTTTTCTCCACACAAGTGTCCTTACATACCAAGAAGTTTCGATGGAGGCGGAATGTTGAGGTCCGTATTCTGTGCTATGTCAGTGCATGCTAAAGGAACCCTAGGTGGTCGAAATTTCTGGAGAGCTCCACTACGGCGTCTCTGATAATCAGAGCTGGTTGTGGGACGTTAAACCCCACAAGCCATACGTATCAGGAGGTTATTACCGGTCCTTGTAAGCACATTCCACTGTGAAAAAAAATGTCAATGTTGCTTCGCGCGCATGTATATAGTCTCAGGCTGTGGAGAAGTACGAGTTGCTTTTATGCGTTTAAAGGTTTGTAGCAGTGAACAATCTTCCTCAAGATACTTCTACAAATTTATTTACATGTTCATATTCTTTTTTTCCAGTTATGTGGTATCAACATGACACTTCATCGGGATTTCCAGGTAGAAACAGCAGATGACGCTGTTGGAGTCGCATACAAGGCGATACACACCTTTGGTTGGACCTAAATAAATAAAAATCCCAGATTGTATCTGTATTCCAATATATTGATTAGATCACTTGGCACTCCTAATCATTTCCTGGCTGCAAAGAAGGCTTTATCACACCGAAATAAACTCTACTTCGGGTATACTCTCTAAAAATGGGGTTGGGGGCACGAGAATGGTGCGATTGGCTGCATTACCCTTTTATAACAGCGACTTTCTTATTTGTGCATTGTTTACATGTCACACCTTGTTGCCGCAAGTGAAAGTGAGGCGACCACTGCCTCCGATTCCCCTTCGTTGTCTCCTTAGCACTTGCGCGCATTATCATGCTTCCTCATTACGCGCTGAACACTATACGTATCTTGACTTTTTCGGCTTCTTGCTACCGGTTCTATGCGATGGGTTGTTTGGGTGATACTCCACTGGACTAATGTTTCTCAGCGCTGTCATCGGTTAAAGGGGTCATTCAGAATGTGGTAAGTACTGCATGCACGACAGACCAAGAGTGAGGGATTTTCACGCGCGACCACTGGCGCGACTTCATTCATTGCTGCCAAGTCATGCCACAGAATGGGGGCTGCAGATGCCCCTATTGACGCACCTATATATAATGTCATTTCTGCTGACCGCTTTGATATACACGATCTACTCGCTACGCATATTCCCCTGAATCTATCATAAGTGAAGCGCACCTTACTGGCCATCCCGAAGAAAATCTCCTCCGCTTACATTGCTGTGATACCACACGACAACAAAAACACCCGCAGAAAAACCTTTCGTGGTGACCGCCATGAGAAAGGAAATTTTCACTTTCTTCTAACGTCCCATCGTCACTCACTCCTTTTGAAGCGGCTGAGTACCGCAATTTACACAGCCACACACAGACTGCGGTGTAACGTTCGATGTTTTTCTTATTGCGATAGCAAGTGTGCGGTTGCTTAAACGGGGATTCCGTCGTCGTCATCTTCATTCCCCTGCATATATATATATATATATATATATATATATATATATGACGAAGGCCGTGCCACGGCCGAAACGATGGGCATAAGGTATTGCTTATTCATTCGTGTACCCGCTTGTTTTCTTATACGTGTCGGATATATATATATATATATATATATATATAATATATATATATATATATATATATATAAGGAAGCAATCTAAAATTCCCCACCGGTACTCCTTTAGTCCTTTCAGCAGAATCTAGATGCCACAGGAGGCAACATAGTCTTCCGTGATTTACGAATGTCAGGTAAAAGATCTCTACAGTGCGTGCCGCCTTCTGAACGACTCTTGCTTGCAGTTCACACTGGCTCCGACAAAGTGGGAGACTGCTATCCCTCGCCCCGTCGTCAGTCTTTTCCCGCGTGCCCCGCCACGGTGGTCTAGTGGCTGAGGTACTCGGCTGCTGATCCGAGGGTCGCGGGATCGAATCCCGGCCGCGGCGGCTGCATTTCGATGGAGGA
Source organism: Hyalomma asiaticum (assembly GCA_013339685.2). Taxonomy (NCBI): domain Eukaryota; kingdom Metazoa; phylum Arthropoda; class Arachnida; order Ixodida; family Ixodidae; genus Hyalomma; species Hyalomma asiaticum. Next base: position 63,879,141 of record CM023488.1, read on the forward strand.
GAAATGTTGAGGCCCGTGTGCTGTGCTATGTCAGTGCACGTTAAAGAACTCCAGGTGGTCGAAATTTCCGGAGCCCTCCACTACGGCGTCTCTCATAATCAGAACTGGTTTTGGGACGTAAAACCCCACAAAACAACAAGTCTTTTCCCGCGCGCTTCCCGGTGCTCCTGCGGGCGCCTGGGTGTTGTTGCGCCAAAGCTACGGCCATTTCGTCGACTCCTTTCGCCCCTGTTGTAGGTTCAAGTTTTCCCGTTTTCGGCGGACGTTTTCGCCCCGTCATTGGAGGCCGGAAGCGTGTGAAGCAGAAGACGCCGCATAGGAACGGTCCCTTGCTCCACGACTTTCGCTGAATCCTTTAGTCCCTCCCACATACGCAAACCAGGAGCGTCCGAGGGAACACAGCAGCGGATGTCTTCCCGGAGATCTTCAACTGGACGTTGGACAAGAGACCGAAATGCCATTGAAGGCCAACCCGCCGTCTTGTTAACAAGCCCCCAGCCGACTCTGTTCTGCTTGATGACCAGCTATAACCCTATGCTAATAAGTTACTTTGTTCGTGGTTTTTGTTTCCGTTTCTAGCTGCTAGCCCACACACAGCTGCGTCGATCGGGACCCTGCCCGCCCGTTAGCCACGTCACGATACCTGGACTTCACAACAGAGTGTAACTTGCCTCCGTAGTGTAAAATTTGCGGCTGCTCGCTTAGTTTGCCGAATCGTCACCTGCGTAAAAGTGCCAGTGACGCCGAGGCCTACTCATGGGAGCCGTAACTGCATTCTCTAGAACCAATGCGCTGAACGGGAATATTAAAGTGCGCGTTGACAGTGTCTTAGTCCAAAGAGAGCCTTGGCGGCAGGATCTGAGGGATGAAATGGATTTTCGCGGTTGGCTGCTTCTTCGGCCTATGTAGCCGTACAAGGCTGGCTGTCAGCGGGAAATATTTTCTCCAGGACCAGTGTGCGGCCTCCGCCTTAAGGGAGTAGCGGGATACACTTACGCTGTGGGCCTGCATTGGCGAAAGAGAAGCATCGCCCACTTCGAAGCCTCGAAGAGCGACTGTAAAGGCATGGCATTTGCTTGTAGTTTTCTTTTTATTGAGGAAGACTGCTAACAGGACAGCAGGGAGTCGAGGCTCGGCCTCGTCGGTTGCAGGGCGGATAGTGGAACGCCGAGTGGAACGCTTAGAGAAGGAACGTCGTTACATTTGGCTTTACTTTTAAATGTAGCGCGTTATAGTTACAGTTCCACCAAACCTTTAAGGAACGATGGCGTTTCTTCGTTCTTCTAAA
>CM023488.1:63880528-64024875 GCA_013339685.2 Hyalomma asiaticum
GACACGACGTGTCTGTGTGTGCGCGCGCGACGTGTCTGTAGTAATGGTAGAGGTTTTCGATCTATTAACAGCACTTTTATATCAAGTTCATGAAAATTTTGTACAGTGATGTAGTCACATGGTCCTATATTATGAACTGCGCGTAGGCGCTACACTTTATTCGTAAATGGTTACATTCTGTCGTCCTTCTTGCGTAACTATCTGGCAGCTGTTCGATTTGTTCTTCTGGAGACCTCTTCCGGCCAACCGCAACAAGCGTCGCCTTATGTCGGTGAATAGCAACTGCAGTACTTCACTTCTTTAATGGTGTCGTGAAAATGAAATGCTAAAAAAGTGGATGCAGAGCATCCGACGAGACCGCATATAGGCTCTGCTGTAGTCGCGTGTCCTCCTAGATGGCGAGCGCGCCTGCCGTCTCGGAGGCCATGGTAGTCGAGACATTGCTTGATATGTATTCCGCTAGATGGACATAGTTGTCCATTTTTGGACGGACGATTTTTCGCTCACAGGAGACGCCGTCACCGACGGCGGTATTTCTGCGGAACGAGCTCTTTAGCGCTATCGCGTTAAAAACTGCTACATTTCTTGGGATAACTTAGGTCTGTTACGCTAAGTATATGTTTTGCATGGAAGCATAAGCCCACCTGATTAGCTCTCGACATGACATTAGTGGTATTGTAACTAGCCAAATACATAAATAAAAAATAAATAAATAAATAGTGCCTCCTGCATCCGCAGAGGGAGGGCCTCAGGAATTATCTTTATTAACAGTGCTACATGGTGGAAGCGCAGAACATTTCACTCTGTACAGAGCAGAAGTCTATATATATATATATATATATACGCAAAGGAGACTCGTTCATGCGCAACCAAATGGGGAGACGTTACGATCGCTTTTTAATCAACAGTGATGCATTACACGCGCCGAATTTCAGATGCCAACACAAGAATGCCGTTCACGTTACCCTTCTTTAAACAGTGGCGCAGGATTTCAAGAACAGTGTGGACATGGTGCAAACGGGAACCATAAAGTTGACCTACTGTTCCCGAGGATATACCAGTGTGTCATTACCAAGTGCTGTCATCGGTCAGGTGAGTTGGAGCAGAAAATACAATATTGGCGAGTTTTACTCGGGGTGCTCAGTTTCACCAAAGCCGCAACGACGAATGGTCCACGACGAAGGATGCATCGTTTCCCCTATAGTTCACTGCACCCTTAGCACTTTCTCTAATAGCCATTGTAGGCAAAGATGGAACCGAAACCCGCTCTGGTAGTTTACCTCCTAAGATGTTGAATTATGAAGCTCGAAGTCAAGGTAACGAACCCCGCCCATGGCAGCCACGTTGGGTGAGGGCGAAATGCAGGAAAACATCCGCGCACATAGATTTAGATGAACGTTAAGGAACCCCATGAGGTCAAAATCACAACAGAGCCCTCCACTGCTGTGCGCGGCACATAATATATAAGATTTTGGCGTTTAAAACCCTACCGATTATTATTAAAGACGGAACCAATGTTGTGAGGTCCTTAAAACTGGAGATATAATACATGGTATTGACATTCAAGTTTCCCGTCTTCACGGTGCGATTTTCAATAAAGGCTGCCAGCCTGCGGCCTTCAGTCATTCAACCAATTGGTACTAAGTACTGTTGACAACAGAGCGCGCCGCAGGAACTCCGAAATAAGGAAGACATCGGCACAGCAATGCTTGCTACGTGATCTTAGCCGCACTTTTGGAACTAAGACCCGAGGTGCGCATGAAACGAAATGAAAGAAAGGAGAAAGACCAACCACAGTCATCTGATAGCGCTTACCACTCCAACAGAACGATAGGGAACAGTACTACTCATTAGGTATAAGGCTGATGTAGTTCGTTCAGATGTAATGGGTCTACTTATGCACGACAATAACGGAAAATAGTCGAAAATTTTTGGCCATTATTTCGGCTCTTGTTTGCCATTTACTTCTCATTTATTTGAATGACAGCAGTTTATCCTATTTCTCTTTATTCTGGCAGTGCAACACCGACCTTGGGGACAGCTGCACGAGGTCAACCGTAAGCTATTTTTTTCACCCTCATTGTTTGCGTTGTTTATCCGGAGGACCAGCGCGGGGGCTTCTGACGTCATGACCGCAGCCAGCTCTCACACTTCTCTTGAAGTATCAAAATTATGTGTCCACCTCTCCCGGCGTTCTGGAAGTTGTCGGGCGTTCTGTGGCGCCATGACACGTTTCTGCCAATAAAAATATCCGTATCGCACAACAGATCAACTACATTCCAATATCAAAAACCGGATTCTACAGTTTGAAAGCCTCATGAAACATAGAACAGCACAGCTGAGCAACACGGAGCTTCATTTCCTTCGTAGTTGGATTTTTATATATGAATGAAGCGTTTGCTAAGGCTTAGACGGGGCGCGTTGATATCTGAAATGTCTTCGACGTTCGTTGGTCAGTCGTGATTCGGTAAAGAATTTGAAGGGGTGTCACATTCTCACTTCGCATTTGAAGAAATCAGTGTTCTTTTCTGTTACGTTGTGGTGTTTCCAAGAATTTCTGAAAATACCAGGGATTGTAACTGGTATTGTCTATATGCTTGATTTGTTTATTATTATTATTATTATTATTATTATTATTATTATTATTATTATTGTTATTATTATGAGAGACTACAACGAACCCTCATGTGGCCTACATCCTTCCTCTTCAGCAGATGTGGTTACTGTACAAAAGTTGCGATATACAATGGTTCCTTTTATTTGCAACACTCGACATGTTTGCCTGTTCTGCTTAAAGACTGCCATGACCCCTAATAATTTACTTCAATTTTGTTTCAGACAGGCCTTGTGTACCCGCTAGTATCACTCGTTCAGGTGGGTTAAAACTCGATCTAGGGCATTTTACTTTCTGCCACTGTTGTTATTGTTATAAAAAAAAACAGGGTACTGCAGGTATCGTTTCCCTTTTGGTAGTTACATGCTGAAACACCATCATCGCAATCGTTCGGTGCCAAGCAAAACAGCAGGATTCCAGTGTTTAATGTTATGGTGCGTTTTACAATTGCACACACGTCTGTCTGCATATCAGTCTCTGTATGAAGCCGAGTAAAGGTATGAATATAAATTTTACCTAAATTCGATTTTACCTAAATCGAATTTAGGTAAAATGCTTGTGGTCGGGGTTCGATTTTACCTAACTCGAACCCCGACCACAAGACGGCCGGCGATCACTAGATCATGCGCTTTCTCGTGCCCCGAACCGTGTTGTCAGGAGACGACCTACTGACAACCCGATGGGTTTTCATTCCACAATTTCGCCGTATGAAAAAAAGAAGAAAACCTATGCACCTTTCGCGTACTTACCTCACAACTCATCTCCTGCTCCCCAGTGGTATAGTGAAGCGCATCAAATCGCTGGGACTGTTCGCCGTTTATATAGACAACGTAACGTTCAACTGCCTCTGTGAAGACACGTTTTAATTATCCGTGATAACGATTCCTAAACAAAGCGAACAACCACGTAACCCTTTCTTCCACTTCGCTTGGTTCGTATTCTGTGGCGTATTGCAACACAAAATTACACTGTTATAAATAGCGATATTTGTGATTAACTTGAATTTGCTAGTGTTGACTCCTTCCTGATACTCATCACGAAAGCAACCTCATTTGTCCCATTCCCCTTCGTTCACATATAATGTATGGGGGGAACCCATGACGGCGAAGTGGCATTTAGGAGATGGTGTAAAGGAACGCCCGCCATTACGTTCAGCTTACACAGCATGTACCGTACTATTTGCCCTTATCTTGTGACACCGGATAATGGATGCTGTACGAGCGAACACGTAACTACATCGTTCCCCCCAGTCATGCAATGAAAGTCGCTAATCATATAGTTGAAAGCTAACCACGTAAGGACACCGCTTGCTTGCCGATATTCTAGTGCAGTGTGAACTAGCTATTGAGAAGTTCCTAATCGACTTTGTAAAACCAACAACAGTAGCATTCAATCGTTCTTGATCAGCTATGATCAGTTGGTGGAAGTACAGATGAAAGATTTCGAGATTCCTTTAGAAATGTCTGGCGTCACTGTAGCTCTGTAGGGTCGCAAATGGGTCGATGACTCAAGTTACTAGACGTACACAATACAGAAAGGAAGAAGGTGCATAGCCATCGGGAGCAGGGAATAGGAACACAAATTGCTACCCTCAGTTTCCTTGCGAAGCTGCTGTGCTCCGGTAACCTTCAACCCCAAACAGTGAGCGGGTGGTAAGATGCCCGGACACGAATCGAACTGTTGGTGTTGCATTCAATATTAGCATGAATGGGAATCACAGTGAGATGAGAGTGGCAGGTTAAAAGAGGACATGCATTTGGGAAGTACAGTCTCTAAAGCTGCTGCATACGTTGGGGAACCATGGGAGATCATTGCAGATGCAAGCCGAATCTGGTGTGCATTCTAGCTAGGCAAAAACGCATAAACTTAGGAAGGTTATGTGTGCTATATCCAGAATTTGCATATTTAGAAAGCGCCGATGCTGCAGGAATGGAATGGCGAAGTACAAATACGGTACCCTACAACAGGAGCGCTCGTGTTTCTCTCGTCGCTTTTGTATAGGTGGTTTGTCCAACACTCAAAGTTACTTACATGAAGCAAATGTTACTGTAGAGGTGGAATGACGACACTACGCAACATCGAAGTGAAGGGGCTTAAGCGTCAAAAATACGAAGGAAAGAACGAATGGGGCGCAGCGTGTAGTGATATGTTTGAACAAAAATTCGTACTGCACAGTGCGGTACCGCGTCTGGCGCAACCTCGCCCAAAATATTACGAATATCATCTGCATGTTTCTTCGTATACTTCTTTAGCTTTTTTTATTTCTCTATTAGGGTGCGTTCTCCAATTAATTTCATTCCAAAAGTACCGACTGACAATCTCGCAGACATAGCCATGATTGGGAAAACCTTACTTACAATGAGAACCATATTGACTATACTAATTATTCACTCGTAGAATTGGAATTGTCGACATCTGTCACCAATAAGGGTGCATTAAAACGTCCATATTCGCAGTGCTTTCTGGGCAACGCTCTTCCGGGCGCTCCACAGGAGAGGATCATAGACCTCGTATGTGACCTTATTAAACGCACCGACTACGATGCTTTCAGGCGCTTGCCACTGTGGCTGGCCATCTACGACATAAAGCGACTGTGGTGTAAGTTCTACACTGTAGCAGCACTACTGGGAAAGTGAACAATATATGCTTAGTTATATTAATCGGCGTTGCCTCAGTTGCTTAAGCATACAGGGTACGTCCTAAATGTGTATGCACGAATTGTATTGTTCTGTTTTGCTATAAATCACACATTCGCTTTGTTCTCGAATATATGTATCCTGTCTGGTTCCCCTAGAAACACTGTCAAAAAATCTCGTGTATTAATATTCAGCTAAAAGGTGCATCCGCCTCGTTTTTCGCAACTACAGCAGCAACCTCTTACCGACTGTAGCCCTACACTGATTAAACATTAAATCACTACTCTCGCAATATCAAACCCAAGTTTTAAAACTTTTATATGCGAGAAATAACTCCTTCTAAGGTCTCGCTGACTGCATCCTCATTACATTTATTAACGAAAGCTGTACCCGTAGCTCACACACTTTGAACGTAGCACCTTTCTTTGCTTATATTAATACATATAAATACAGTTAATTGACAAAGTGCAATAATGCTTCGGAATTTCCTCCTTGGTAAAGGTGCATCCCTGAAGCTATTTTTCATAGCTGCCATTCACCAAGATTGTCTGGCCTGTAATGTACTTACTTTGGCTCTCTTATATGTGTATTTGCTTGACCATTTGTAGTATTTTTTTATTTCTTCTTTTTTCTCTAGAGCTACACAACGTATCATTCCTGCTATACCCTAAAGAGAGCTGCAGTATGTACAAAAATAAATAAATAACGCAATATATAATTCAAACGGCTGCGATTTGCCATATTTTTCTTGATGCAAACAATTGTGATTGCCTTAAGACCTAGTCTTTAACGTAGCTAACAAGTATTATAAACCCATATGGATCGGAAACTCCTTAACATGATACCACCATTGTTATTTCAGGTATGTGAGCGCTTCGACAAAACGTCGTCAGGCCTCCTTGAGGCGAGTTTTCAACGGTAATGTAACTCCTTGTTTCTATGAATAAAGGTTGTTTCGCCCGTCTTTCTGTATACCTTATTAAAGCATCCGTTTCTTTGTTTGTAGTTGGTAGCAACTACAAACAGTGGAACAGTGAAAAAGCAGGAGAATGCATTCTGGCTGATTCTGTTTGCCCTGCGTATACTGTAGTACGCACACAACGCATCCCGAAGGTTGCACGAAGAGGGTAGGGGGGAATTAGGACTGAATGGAATCGCTCTTCCATAGAACTAAATCTCCTCCTGCACATGACCACGCAGAATCTGTAAACACGGTTAACAAAACGTTGATGGGCTAACATTGTTGGCCACGACAACAACGAAGCCAAGGTTTATATAGGCACCTTTTCCAGAATCGTTGGAATACGCAGCATATGATATCCGTGGTAATCCGTCAGCATAACTTCTCACTTCTCCGGCGTTCACTTGCCACCATGAAATGAGGCGAATGATGCGTTGTAAAAGCGGGCTTTAAACGGAGGGCGGTGTCTACTGGAACACATTTCTTTCTTCAGAACAGTGTAAATAAGAAGATCCTCGGGAGGAGGAACGAGGAGGAAAAAGTAAGAGGAAAATTTAAAGGCAGCTCATAGTGGGGCCCTCAATCCAGGGCTCCACTGGCTCTTGCAGCTCGCTGAGCTTGGTCTATAGGAGGGCCAGTTGGCTCTCCCGGTCCTCGCTTGCGAGCAGTGCCTCCCACTGCCGAACGAAATACGCCACCTTTAGAAGGGTTGGGTTGATTTTTTGTGGCCTAGCCGCACATTCCCGCGTGACGTGGGCTATCGTAGGTTTTTCCCCACACCACGGATAATAGACCGGGTGCATCTTGCAAAGCAGGTTGAGCTGCGGGTATGAATTGGTTTGTATACGACGCCAGTCTTGCGCTTACGTTCTGTTCAATTTAGGGTGCGGAAGCCCGAAGGTACGTGGCGCCCTCCTCTGTATACAGAGGAGGGCGCCACGTACCTTCGGGCGCGACATATTAGAGATATATCTCTAATATGTCGCGCACTACGGACGGGGATTCCTCCAGGGCGCTGCCCGCTGCTCGGTCGTTGCTTCCTCGAGCGATGCGGTCTTTCCTTTCGTTACCATCCAGTCCGTTGTGCGCTGGACACCACATTATGCTACGGTCATTGTCGAGGCGTGAGCCGAGAATTCTTGTGGCGTTGCGCGGTAGCATTCCCCGCATGAAGAGTTGACACGCTGCCTGTCAGTCTGTAAGCACATGAGCTGACTGACTCTTAAAGTCAGCGTCTCGTGTGGCCAGTGCAACGGCTGCGGCCTCGGCTGTGCATACCGAGGTGGTCTTAACCGTGGCAGTTATCGTGGTCACTCTGTTGTTTGCAGCGACCGTGTAGAAGTGCATGCGGGAAGGTGCGCTCGCGTCCGTGTGGTAGGCGGTCGGATCATTACGGAATCGCTTCTGCAGGGCTCCCGTCCTGGCTTGCCTGTGACCTGCGTGGTACTTATTTCGTGGAATAGGAGCGACGCATTGGCAGTCTCTCAAATCTCGGGGCAAAGAATGTGTTTTGTCCCCATATAACAGAGGTTGATTGTCATATCTGAGCCGTTCAAGGATAGAGCGGCCCTGGGGCGTGCAGCTCAGCCTCTTTCTTTGCGAGATCACCGTCGCAGCGGCACGTTTGCTGCGTTCTTAACTGTTAATTTTAAGCTCCGCATTCTGGCATCGACGTTGCCCTTGTCTTCAATATGTCAAGCACTTTCATTTGGAGATCTATTCTTGGCATGCCGGCTTTCTTGCCACGCTTACTGCGTTCTGTGATGAATTCTGATTTATCTGGTGCGCATGTCACACCCGCGTGTTTGGTGCGATTTGCCACTATGTCTATGGGCTCCTGTAACAGGTCTTGTTTATCGCCATATGAACCCCGGTGTGCTCAAAGCGGGATGGAGTTTATTCTGTTGCAGTCTTGGACCTAAATGGTTCTCATGTCTCATGCTCGAAAATTCACGCATTGTTATAGTAGACAATATCTTCCTCGGTCCTTAAACTTCGTGATCCGGGCGAAATCGCACGGCGAGCACGCCGTCATGCGCGAGGCCTCGAACGAAACACCGGTGACCGGCGCAGAGAACGTCGTCACAGTCCAGACGCTGCGACCATCCTTCTGGCCGATGTCACGTTTACGCAGGTGGCACCACTCTTAGACCTTAGGTGCATCACCTCACAGCGCACAGAGTTCCTCCACGCTGTCTTAGCCCTCCCTAATGAGTCGGTCGGCGATATTCCACGACGTTGCGCACACGGACCGCGACACTCATCCCTACGACTGTTTGAAAAGAGCGGCGCTGCAACGCACAACGCAAGTCCGTGCGTGTGCATAGGTTTGTCCACAAGTTTGTCAACCAAAAAGGGCTCGTCGACCGCTTCGAACTGCTCCGTCGTATGCGGTGGCTTCTCGGTGACTCCAGCTCCAGACGGGATGCAAACAGCCTGCTGCTGCCCGCCCTTTTCCTCCAGCGTCTGCTGCATAAAGTCGTCTTCACCACGGCTACCGCCCAGCGGACACTACTCTTTACAACCTCGCGGAGCTAGTCGAACGCATCACTGACTACTGTGCAAAGGCTGCTGTGTCAGCAAAACCTACCGCTACGCTGTCGCAGACGCTGTCACAGTCAGACGATGTCGTCTGGATAAAATCGTCCACACTGTCACTGCACTGCGGCCATCGCCCCAGCGTTACCAGCGTGGCTGAAATTGCCGTTGCAGGTTGCCCTGTCCAGCTTTCGTGCAAGCCCTCGTCGCAGTCACGCAAATTAGGTGCTATGCACGTCAGTGCTGTTTCCCTTGCAGGCAAACTTCAATCAGTCAATGGATCAATCTATTCAAGTTATTTTTATTAATACAATAATTTGTACAGAACCACTGGGCCAGTAGCCAAAGGCTAGCATAGGCCCATAACCAATATACATGTAGCAGCAGCTACAAATTTCAGCTAATATCTTGCTATCAGTGATACAACCTAATACGTTTAACTGGCTGATTACACTTAAAACCACATAAAAAGAAAGCGGTGAATAGAAATCACTGCTAGTCAAGCATAAAACAGTTGAAAGAACACATACACAAAAAGAACTTAAAGAAAAAAGCACCATATTATACGGTAAAGTAACACGTTGGAGACTGGTAGAAAATCACGCATTATTTGACAAGTACAGTCTTCTAACAGGAGGCACGAAATGGTTGGCCACTTTTATTTCAGGGGGCACTGTGTTCCGAATCTTGGCACCGTGAAACTGAAGTAGGCTTTGGCCATATGTGTTGCGAGTGACTGGCAGGTTAAAATTTAGATTTGTTGCACCATTTGTATTTCGACTTGGTCTGATGAACAGGCTGCACAATCAGTGATGGCGGTACGTGGCAGTGGCCGTGCGAGGAGCCGTATATTGCACGTAACTGAGAGGGTCGCCGGGCAGCGTTTTTGTCTTTGGCTTAGGAGCAGAAGTCAGCGTCTTTCATGTCATATGACTAGAACGACAACGTGTCCATAGACTCGAGCCCTTCAAGCAACCAATAGTTCTATCAATACGTCCGGCCACCACCCTCTTACTATTAATTTGTGCCTCCGATGCGCCTTCAGGTAGCTGTTCCTTGTGGTAGACGTGCGTCTGGTCATACAGAATGCAGATTGCCTTAGCTACCTCGGTCTATCTCTTGATCTCCATACTGGTCGCCTTGTCGCCACGACGACCTAAGGCTTCCTCGCATCTAACATATCGACTACTGGAACAGCGCCTCGCATACCACCATCTGCTTCCGCATCCATTATTTTAGAATTTCCAAGTAACCACACCCTCCAAATTCCAGTTGCCGGCGCTTTATATAGTTGCGCACCATATTGTCGCCATAGGTACTCCAGTGTTCTTCCGAATTCAATGCCTGGCAATACCGAGTCATCATCGTCAGTTGACCTAACTTCCATTACAGCATCCAAGTAGACAACATTAAATGCAGTCCATATTTATGCATATGGGACATTTACATAAAGTGCATCAGGTTTCTTTTTTATAACTCTCACGTCCTCTCAAATGCACACAGTAAAAAAAATTAGAATTATAAACAACCACGGCGCCTACACAACTGAGGTCATCGCAATAACTGAAGCATTGGCAGACCTACCACGCAAAGGAAACCATAACGCATTAGCACTACTATACAGATTGCTTGTCATTATTATACTCACTTAACTCAACAAAACATATGGACACCAGCATTGTCCACAATAAACGAACACTTAACCTACTGCAATACTCCAATTAACAAGTACACTTATTTCACGTTCCTTGTCATAGTAAAATATTTGGAAATGAATTTGCTGATAGAGATGCCCCATCCGCGGCCGTGCATGGTACGATAAGAATGTCCAAAATATCAATGAAATCAATCCACAGAAAACTGCACAAAACAATGAAAAATCACTCGCACAATTAGTGGCAAACAGTTGGTCAAGAAATAAGCTCTGAGTAAAATTGTCTCCCTAGAGCATTCGCAATGCCAAACAGCTTCCATCCAAACAAGCATATAACACAATTACTAAACGGCCAAGGGCACTGTCAGTAATTCCTTTACCGCTTCAACATTACCACCATCAACTTCTGTAAATGTGGGTCAGTATGCGCAAACATAGACCGCTCGTGTCCTCTGACCTCCCTATAGTCACGCCATTAAAGAACACCAAAGACATACTACCCTTACACTATACTTCAATTATACAAAACATTTCTAAACGCGCAAACCTTTGCCGAACTTGCTCCTGACATCAAACACAACCATTATACATCACGCACATATCACTCCATACGCATTCTAGTCGCCACAAACACATTAGTACCAGTTCCAAATTTCACAAGTGAACCCATTCCTTCTAATGACAAGCACGGTGCATGACATCCACGTGGCATAAGCCAACCATGGCATGGTTCTTCCATACGTGCATGTCTGCAACGATGACAATAGAGGACTTTTAATCATGTAAAATACAAGCTAATAATCACCACACTTCCACAAACATACCCTCCAAGGAACTCACACTATCTCACACCCTCAATATACACTCCAAAAATAGGCCTTGTACCTTCGGGAGCGTGGAACGTTCCCGCTGAAATATCAAACCTGGCACATATTGGCAAAAGCTTCAATTGGCACCCTCATGAAGATACTCTGTATTAAGCCCATCCTGCCAATCCCTTTTTTGTTTTCTTCAGAATATTGGGTTTAAGAACAAATACTGTTCGTTGTGTTATTTCCCCTCCTCATTCATTCTGCTAGTTGACTTTAAGCCCGTTATACCTTCGGGTGGTGCCGGCATGCCCACATTTCCTTTATTTTTTTTCTTTTCTTTCTTTGGGGTCACACTTAGAACTTAGCACCTTCATGATGCTCTTTTACAGCGAAGCTGTTCTCCGGGTTTCCCGGTCCGATCGACGTAGAGCAACAAACGGAATCACTCTTGCCCTATACTATACCCACATTCTTACCCTAAACGGACTGCTACATAATAGAGATTACGTGAACGGAAATATAGAGAGACAGAAAAAAGAAAGACAAAGATGCAAAGAATGAAGGAAAATGCGGGGTTATCCGGCAGAGACAAGCAGACCCGCTCTTGCACCGACCTACGATTCGCCCACTTTACCTCAGTCCACTGCTATGTGGTAATTATAGCGATAGGGCTACATCATAGTGATATTGTTTGTTCCTCCACGATAATAGCACGGGACCGCCAAGACCATTCTGAGCATGTTATTGGAGTATGAGGCTTGCAGGTGTTCATGCGGACGTGCGGCGTGGACTCAAGAGAGGGATTTTCACGCGCGACCACTGGCGCGACTTCATTTATTGCTGCCAAGTCATGCCACAGAATGGTGGCTGCAGATGCCCCTAGTGACGCACCTATATATAATGTCATTTCTGCTGACCGCTTTGATATACACGATCTACTCGCTACGCATCTTCTCCTGAATCTATCATAATAAGTGAAGCGCACCTTACTGGCCATCCCGAATAAAATCTCCTCCGCTCACATTGCTGTGATACCACACGACAAGGAAAACACCGGCAGAGAAACCTTTCGTGGTTACCGCCATCAGAAAGGAAATTTGCACTGTGTTCTAACATCCCATCGTCACTCAGTTGTTTTGAAGCAGCTGAGTACCGCAATTTACATAGCCACACACAGACTGTGGTGTAACGTTCGATGCTTTTCTTATTGCGATAGCAAGTATGCGGTTACCTAAACGGGCATTCCGTCCTCGTCATCTTCATTCCTCTGGATATATATATATATATATATATATATGACGAAGGCCGCGCCACGGCCGAAACGATGGGCATAAAAGTATTGCTTTTTCGTGCGTGTACCCGCTTCTTTTCTTATACGTGCCGGACCCACTGAAGTTTCTCTTTATATATATATATCTAAGGAAGCAATCTAAAATTCGCCACCGGTACTCATTTCAACAGAATCTAGATGCCACAGGAGGCAAGATAGTGTTCCGTGATTTACGAATATCAGATGAAAGATCTCTACAGTGCGTGCCGCCTTCTGAACGACTCTTGCATGCAGTTCACACTGGCTCCGACAAAGTAGGAGACTGCTATCCCTCGCCCCGTCGTCGGTCTTTTCCCGCGCGCTTCCCGGCGCTCCTGCGGGCGCCTGGGTGTTATTGCGCCACAGCTACGTCCATTTCGTCGACCCCTTTCGCCCCTGTGGTAGGTTCAAGTTTTCCCGTTTTCGGCGGACGTTTTCGCGCCGTCATTGGAGGCCGGAAGCGTGTGAAGCAGAAGACGCCGCATAGGAACGGTCCCTTGCTCCACGACTTTCGGTGAGTCCTTTAGTCCCTCCCACATACGCAAACCAGGAGCGTCCGAGTGAACACAGCAGCGGATGTCTTCCCGGAGATCTTCAACTGGACGTTGGACAAGAGACCGAAACGCCATTGAAGGCCAAGCCGCCGTCTTGTTAACAAGCCCCCAGCCGACTCTGTTCTGCTTGATCACCCGCTATAACTCTTTGCTAAGAAGCTACTTTGTTCGTGGTTTATGTTTCCGTTTGCTAGCTGCTGCTAGCCCGCACACAGCTGCGTCGATCGGGACCCTGCCCGCCCGTTAGCCACGTCACTGCTACCTGGACTTCACAACAGAGTGTAACTTGCCTCCGTAGTGTAAAATTTGCGGCTGCTCGCTTAGTTTGCCGAATGGTCATCTGCGTAAAAATGCCAGTGACGCAGAGGCCCACTCATGAGAGCCGTAACTGCGTTCTCAGAACCAATGCGCCTGAACGGGAATATTAAAGTGCGCGTTGACAGTGTCAGTCCAAAGAGAGCCTTGACCGCAGGATCTGAGGGATGAATGGATTTTCGCGGTTGGCTGTTCTTCGGCCTATGTAGCCGTACAAGGCTGGCTGTCAGCGGGAAACATTTTCTCCAGGCACAGTGTGCGGCCTCCGCCTTAAGGGAGTAGCGGGATACACTTACGCAGTGGGCCTGCATTGGCGAAAGAGAAGCATCGCCCACTTCGAAGGCTCGAAGAGCGACTATAAAGGCATGGCATTTGCTTGTGGTTTTCTTTTTATTGAGGAAGACTGCTAACAGGAAAGCAGGGAGTCGAGGCTTGGCCTCGTCGGTGTCAGGGTGGATAGTGGAACGCTAGTGGAACGCTTAGAGAAGGAACGTCGTTACATTTGGCTTTACTTGTAAATGTAGCGCGTTATCGTTACAGTTCCACCAAACCTTAAAGGAACGATGGCGTTCCTTCGTTCTTCTAAAAAGGAGCGAGTTCGAGGAACGCCGTTCCTTGGAACGGTGTTCCTGAAACTCGTTCAGGGACGCCGTTCCTTGGAACGACGTTCCGTACAACACTGTTTGGCCAACGCTCTCATTACTTCAATTTGTTACAGCACGCATCGCTGTTGTTGCCCCACACTATACAAAACCGTGCTCACGTTCTCGGAAGGCGCCTCCTGCTTGAGGCAGCCGCGGCGAATAGGTTCCAGAACGAGTTAGCTCGCTGTCTGGAGATGTAGGTTCACTTTCACTGAACCCGTTCGCACAAGGGCTTGATGGCTCGTCCGCGCTTCTTGCATTGCCACGTCAGTCGGTTCTGTAGACCTAACTTCCCGAGAAATGTCGATCGTTGGCTCATTGTATACTGGTACCCGGTGAAGACGAGGGACTCCGACGAGGTCTCGTCGATGAAAAAGGTAACCCACATACTTGATCTCCAAAAAGAATCGGCTGCGCCAAAAGCTAGCGTTCCTTCGGGGACTAAAACTAAAAGGCACAAACTTAATACATGGGTGTTGTCCACCATTTTATTCTCCCATATTGCTCTTCACTACTCCTCCCCAGCCCGCTTCTTCGACGTCTTTATTGTACTCGGCGCAGACCGCTTCAGTCATCATCATTGAGGAACAAAAGAAGGGTGTCAAGTTCAATGTCACTATCACGTCGCAGTGGGCTGAGGGGCGACTGAGGGCCAGGATGTGTTGTACGGGTGGCGTTCAAGGGTGAGTTTTTCCCTCTTCCTTAAGCCGAGAAGTTGTCTTTCTTGATTGCTTCCTGCAATTCTTTTTTCGTTTGATTCATTCCTTTTTCTCCTTCTCTATTGCACTTCACATGATTAACAAAATGTTGTCCTCTCCATTTCGTTTATTTCTCCTATCTAGAGTGCCATTCATACAATCAGATTTCAGTGTGGCAAATCCCCCATGTCTGTACATGCAACAACAACAACAACAACCACAGCAACAACCTACGGAAGGAGATCAAGAATTCACGTAATGAGTACAAGGGAAAAGTGGTTCTTTTCCCACTTGCGATACACCGATCGGGCAGGAAAACCTCGAGCACGAAGAGCTTCACTGCTAAAAAGGTAATCTTCAACGCGTCGCTTTGAAGCTTCGGCGTTATTCTCCTCGGATTAGCTGGTCATTTCTTGACGTCGTGTGCGTGCTCGGTTCATTCATTCTCGTCTACAGCGTATGTAAATGGAAAGAAATTTCATAGTATTCTTCAAATAACGAGTATTCACTGTTAGCATAGAACCGGCCTCGTCGTTTCTTATCGGCTGCCTGTGGCTTTATTTCATTTTCAATTCAATCCTCATGCCGAGCGGTAGTGCAGCTTTCACGGCAGCTGCTCCAACTATAAAATGGCTTTCCCCGCCTTACATGCTGCAAAGCTCGGGAGTTTACCTGGTATTTCTCAATTATGTCTTTGGAAGTCTTCGGTGTTTACATGTTTGCAAGCTACTTACTTTCTTGTTGAGGAAAAATGCCTTTCAGAGAAATGGTAACGTACACGTTATTTTCATCGGCGGACTAAAGCATTTGCGAGAGGTACTGCCCCTACACTGAGTGATTCCAGAAGGTCACTTAATGTCTCGATTATTTCGGTATGGTCATTTCCTCATTCCCCAATCTCTCAAGCTCCTGCCAAAGCCTAGGCTATGCCGTAGGTCCGTCTCCCGTAACATCTGATCAACTCATGTCGCGGCAGCTTAAAGGGGCCTGCAACGCATCTACAAGTGGTCATCGAGGGACACCGTCGATAAGTTTATTGCCTCACGAATGGCCTGCAGCAAAGAATTCTCCAGCCCGTAAGGAAGTGGCGGTGTCACAGCGTCAGGTCTGGGTGGAGTCGCACCGTCTGAGCGGCTTTTGAAGCTTGAAAATTTGTGAAGTTTAGTGTGATGGATGACAGTGGCACGACGTGTTCCTTGCGTCACACAAAACCAGAACAGAGGAGTTCCGCGAGTGCAATGACCGTGCACGCATCACTCATGCACAGTTATGTTCTCGCGGCCAGACACGGCGTCTTTCTACAGCACGCAGTGCACAATATACAGCTCCACTAACGGGAAAGCTGGGAAGGTGCGAATCATGCGGTGACGCGCCTGTGTTTCCCACAGGAACACCTTAGTCGCTGCTAATGGGCTTGCTTTACCGTGGCCACAACGACGACATTAGACGCCGACGGCTCGGGGAATTAGCAGAAACTCATTAGAGTCGCTCCTGACACGACAACCCCAAACATACGCTGTCTGGAGACACGGCTTCCAGGATCAGCCCAGAAATGCACACACGCACTGTCTCACCGCAGTGCCTCCAGGATGAACCCACCATGACGACAGCAGAGATACGCCGTAGGCCAGCCCCTAATGTGCTCCGTACCTACAAAGGGAAAGGCACTACACCAAGGCGCGTCCCGTCCCAGGCAGCACGCAACGTAGGGCCGATATTGGTTTTATGGCGGCAAAGTTCGGCCCATCCACGGCCTAATGTTGCCGACAGCGAGCCAGTATCGGCCACGCCGCCGTCAATGGCTGGCAACGTCGGGCTACTATAGCCGCTGCCCCACCGATGTCGGCAGGCCGTCGACTGTAATCGGCAACATGGGGCCGCTTATGCCGCGTTACTGCCGACATCGGCTGAGGCGATGGCTTTCAACGGCAACTATGGCGCCGATTTTGCCTTTCTACAGACAATATGGGCTGGCCGACGCCATTTATCGGCAACACTGTGCCAAGTATGCCACCTTAGAGCCCCCATCAGCTAGCCGATAACTTTCTCCGGCAAATGTGGCGCCGATTTTGCCGCTCATCAGAATCGCCTGAGGAATGGCGAATTTGGCGCGATATTTGCCCAGAAAGATTATTTCACAGGAAACATTGAGTCATTTCTGCTGTCCTGGAGGCAACGTCGACTACGCCGCAGCCTTTCATGGTTGATATCGGCCAGGCCTCTTTGGAAGCCTGCTGTTTATAACAATAGAGATCCGATCGAGACAAGCATTACCAAAATTCACTTGAGAGATTTGACGTAAGAATCAGATGTTGAGTTTCATATATTCATGTATACGCGTTTCAGTGCCGGAACATAGCGCACGTGCGTTTTGAGCAGCATATATGACATTATGTTCGCGCGCATTGTTTTTAATAAGCAGGGCACACAAAAAACATGCATATAAACTATTCATATATACATCTATAGGCTGTTTCGCAGGAACTTGCGAAACAGGCTGGCGCAACAGTTAACATTAGCCAGAAGGATCGACAAGCATGGTGGAAAATTATCTGACAGAGCGCATGTCAGAAAACTTAAATTCATAGAAATTGTTCGTGCTTACATTGATGGGCACAACCACCACTAATATGTTCAAACAAAGATAAACAGTCGGAAGCGGCGCTATATATACGACTGACATTTAGCAACCTATGGAAGGATAGGACATACGGAGGTAACAGCGCAACAGCGAGTGGACAAAAAAGGTCTAGCGCAGACATTATGGTGCGCTGAAGCAAAAATAAACTCTGGCAACCGGCGTTATCCTACTGACATTTAGCAGCCTATGCAAAAGAAGGGTGTACGGAGCTAAGAGCGTGACAGTGAGGGGACAAAACAGATCTAGTGCTCATTTTATAATCAGAGGATGTTAGCTGTTTTTATACACCATGAAATACATAGATCCTTTTGCGTTGCAAATTGAAATGAAGTGCTCTTGTCAAGACCACGACATTTGCGAAAAAGGCAAAACCGAAAAATACAAGGCAGTCATATGGCAAGCATTTTTCATCTCAAAGGTGGCAAACAAATGCACACACGTATAATTGATATATAGCGAGCTTTTCTGGTGAGTTCTACTACAGTGTATGTGATCACAAAGTGTTCTTGCGCAGGCGATGTGCGTATTTTATGGTATATAAAAAACAGCAAGCATGCACTGAAAAAAAATCAGTTGAAAATCAAAGCTCTCTTCTGTTCCCTAGTTTCTTCATATGTTTGTGCAGGGTCACAGTATAAACCAACCGTCCTAAGTCAAGCTGTTGTTGACCACGTGCCCCTCCACTACTTTTCATCAGTGCGTTCGCAAAACTAGTGCACTCCTTTCAAAAGCAGCTCCGCAACCCATGTATCGCAGCTCGCATAAGCTCAGCAACAGAAAATAATTACTCGTCGGGTAAACTTATACCTCCCTTTTCCACCTCCATGCTCTCTACTTCTACACGGATACAATAGGCTAATAATTCCTTAATATGTCCATGGCATTGCGTATAATTCCTTCTGTCTTTATTTTTTTTTTTTGCTTTTTTGTGAACGACTGTTAGTGCGTTCTTTCCATACATATCGAATTCTTTTACACATAGGCCATCGCGGTTACGTTGTACTAGTGCAGCTTGACTGCATGCTCTGTTCAGCGAGCGTAGGATTTGTCTCTGACGTTCATATGAGACTATGGTGTCGATAGAAACCCACATCTGCGTTTTCTAGTACTTAAAAACTAATTTATTTATAACCAAAAAGAGTAAGATAAGGGCGCGAGTAGAGGTTCAGCGCAATATTTCTTGTCGCGCGGGAAGGCAGCACGTGTTTTCCTGCGCTGCAGAAACTTGCAGAAATCCACAATGGCGGACGCCGCGCGCCCTCGCTACGTTTGTTACGTGCAGTGCAGCATTTCGATCGCGTTTTTAGCTAGAGTGGGTGGTTCAGCCTCTGCGAAATCCTATGCTACAGGTAGCTAGCAAGAGAACACATGCATACAAGCATACTCCATAAGCTGCACCAGGCTGCACTTAACAAATGCAGTCCCGGCGGGTGTCCCCGCCATTGTGCTTTTGCCCAGCAGAAACGCTGTCTTCCACGCTTTGCGACAACCACAAAAAAAAAAAGAAAAACGCGCATATTCTGCCTAGAAGCAACCTATGCTAAGCTAGCAGAAACTAAAAATAAAAAAAAGTATGTGAGGGGGGGGGGGGGGGGGAGGACGCGCGTCGCTTCCCGAACTGGCCACCCTCGTCACGGCCCCCTCCCTGCACGTCCATTGTGCGCACTTACAGTTTGCAAAGACTGTCGTTCTGAACCTGCTTTCGGTGGCAGTGGGGGCCCTTCGGAGGGGGAGACCGCGCAGTTTTCGGGGAACTTTCTGCGCTCTCTCGTCGCGGCTGCAGTGCTACCGACATGGAAGGTGTGCGAATGAGTTTCAACGGCTGCACGCAGTCTGCCTACGCGTATCGGCGCATGTACCGCATTTATCGATCATCAAGTTGATTGCGCGATTCCTTGGCCAGTGTACCTCCTAAGACAATGCCCATCACAACTGTGACATCGGTTGTATATGAACACAAGCCTGTGCCTTTTGGTGAGACTACAGTGTCGTCGCCGAATTTGTATTGCGGACACACAGCTCAAGAGTGCACAGAGGATGCCGAAATTCGGTAAGTTGCTGACCACTTTTCAGAATGGGGCCTGGCACTTTTTGTTGCGATGTTAAACCACCGGTTCCACCTTTATATATTATTTGTGTCGTGAGGTACGTAGGCTCTATATTTTCGAATAAAGAGCCTACGCACATTGTCCCAAAGCAATTTTACTTCATATAGGTAATCCTGTGCTTGTATCAAGCCCCCATTGTGTGGTGAATTGCAGTTCTCGTAACATTTTTTTTCTTGCCCGTATTTTTAATGGTAACGTGATACCGAACACGCGCTCCTTGGTGTTGGACGCGTGTGGCAGTTCGGCACGCGATGGCATTTTTAAAGCAGCCTTGAAAATATGTTCTTCCTCTAATATCTGCTCATAATGCACCGTGCACCTATCATTTAAGGACATTTTTGCCTAAAGACCCCATCCTTGGTGTGTGTCGTATCAGCTCACGTCTACATGTTTTCCTTTCCGATGTATGCCAAAAATATGAAATTTATTATAATGCAAAATGCACCTATTTCAACTAATGTGCCGCTTTTAAAATTGCTTTGCAACAGAACCTTTACTCACGTTTTTTTCCCCTTGGGTATCTAAAGCGACACGAAGCCAAGATCTGGGGGTTGGATATTGAACATAGATTCATTATATTTAAAAGGACAACTTTGTTTTGTTATTTTCTAAAGTAGTGCCCGATTATGAATGTTTCTGACATTTCTTGAATTTCCGCGTTTGTTCATGAGCCGCACATAAGTTACATGCAATTATAGTATAGTGCTGATGTGCTCCAGAGCTGTGCTAACTTTTCACGCCTTTTCCCGCAGGTTCCACCCTTGCCGAAGCTTTTCCACTACGACGGTGCAACACGAGAATAGCATATTATCAATGCAGAGTTCACAAAATAAATGAAATAGTGCTTTTCCCTATAAACCTCTCTTGTTGTGTTATTTGTTTTGTTTAGAACGCAGTAATAGAAAGTACAGAGGATCCACTTAGCCCCACTTATTACTGTGTTAATAAAGCTTTCGCGTATGCATGAGAGGCACATTTGCACAAGCTACTGTTGGTCCTTAGAAAATGCCTTAATAGCCCTTCGAAAATGTGAAAACACAAAAATAAAAATTTTTGCAATCCAAACGGCACTACACACGTGGGGTAAACACTAGAAACACCATAGTGGCCGTGAACGGTCGCGCAAGGGGTTTCCCGATGTCGGCGTGGCCGACAACACGCCAAAAAAGCCTGAATGCCCGCAACATCGGCCAATGCTACCTAGCCAAATCCGACCCATTCTGGCTGGCCAAATTTCGCCCACGCTGGCTGGCCAAATTTCGCCCACGCTGGCTGGCCAAATTTCGCCCACTCTGGCTGGCCAAGTTCGACCCATGGTGGCTTCGCCACAGTGGAGCCATTGTGGCTGGCCGTCATCGGGCAGATGTGGGTGAAAGTAGCGCGAGCGCGATTTGCCGACTTAGGCCCGATATCGCTGCCGACTTTGGCCGACTTCACGCCTACATCAGTCCTGTGTTGGCGTGCTGCCTGGGGTACTTGGAATTTTGGTTTTCAGCGAAGACTATACGAGTACCGCGAAAGCCGCTGCGGGCCGTGGCGTTAACCCGTGACGTCCATGAGCACTGCCAATTGCCATCCGATTGAACAACCAATTGCAATTCTTGAATTATCTCCAGAGTCCGCGCTACAGTGTCCGCCTAGTGACGTAACTTGTGGAAAGAAGAGCGCGTGCTTTCAATGTCGTATTTTGAAGCAAGATTGCCAATTGCCTTATGCGTACTCTTCAATAACTTTTGGCTTACATGTTCATGGGATGTGCCACGCCTAATGGGCAGCGTTTCTTGCTCTGGCCAGATAATCTGACAGATCGGACGCTCTGTGAGCATAGAAGCAGTGAACGAGAAAATTGTGCATTGTGAGTTGTGTTGTATTCTACCAAGTGTTGCAAGCACGATGAACAGCCCCTGTGAAAATTGTGCAGCTGCATTCATAAAGTAGGTTTACCAGGCACATCCACAGCACTGTACCGATGGAAGAGTAGCTAACGTCGGCACTTACCTAGTACATGGACGTCTGCAACGTAGAAGACTACTGCACACTACGGTGCGCTGACGTACACAAAATAAACATTATTTGCTACAGACTTCCTACGAGGTCCAGCAAAATTGGAAGACAGCAAGTTGAATGATAGGAGAACGTTTACATTGTTCTTTGCAGTGCTATAGAAGAGCCCACCTAACTGATCTAACCGACAGCACTGTCAGAAGTGCCGAAGGAATGGTTTTATTTGCGATATGTACCGCGTGTGATGGGCAGGCGTGAACGCAGGGTAGCGTGCTTGCTTATAATTTTGGAGACCCGTTTTCAATTTCCATCGTCTAACGCTGCTCAAAATCGATAAGGTTCGTTCTTCCAATTCCCGTGTTGCTGCTAAGATGTCCTTTTCCTGACACATAGCAATTTCAAATTATTTTTCCGCGTCCTCCTGTATGACTGGCAATTTTCCCTGGCCATTTGCACGTTTCGACATCGCGGACAAGCTGTTCATACGATTTGGAGTCGTGCTCAGCTGCGTTCTGTTGGAGTCTTCACCTGTCACCTTACCAATTTCTTTCATGAGCGTTGTGATGGTTGCTGCAAGTGTCTTCTGCTTCTTCAACATGACTTTTCTATTACGCGTCTAATCATTCTTAAAGAGCAGCTGCTTCTCTAGCATTGTTGCGAACGAACATCGGTCGTTGTCCTTCGTGGAACGATTCCGTGTCTCACCATTGCTACGTATTCCAACCCATTGACAAGGAGGGCATTGGAATCCTTGCGTCTGCATTCAATGCTGATGATGACGAATGGTGTTTCTTGGAGCGAGGCCCAGTTATGGCCAAAGAGCGCCATGCCATGTGGTCAGAATGGTGCTGCTATGAGACTAGTGGTATGACCTGCCTGTATAATGGCCTAAAGGTTCATGCAACACTGGTTTAGTGAGTGCGGAGATGTATATGCATCTTGGCTGTCGAAAGGCCTAAAAACAGTCGCTGTAAGTGTCTCAAAATACGTGTCTAATAAAATAATATACGTGAATAGTGGGTACAATAACGATAAAAGGTGGTGATTAAGGAATAAAAGCAATGACACTGATGATGCGGGGCACCATTACCTCAACAGAGCCTTTGATCACAAGGGTAGGAAGGCTGGTGCTGGGTCTGCATTCGACTACCCCAGTCATGTCAACGCGTTTCAGGAGAAATAGAGAGATTTACGAACCGATATATACTCAGTTTATTTTTGAAGGAGCAGCATAAGATAATCGAGCGCGTCCCCACCAAGCTCTCCTGCCTCAACCCAGCTGGACCTTCAGTCTGCTTCAGACGGCTGACATGACATACAATGACAGCTACCATGACATGTTGCTCATGCATATATACCGTTCCATGTCTCTTTCGCTTGCACCATATCAACAAGACGCGAGTTTTGAATCTTCCCACATTTCGTTAAAGACCTCTCATCACCGTCAGCAGTGACGTCACTGAAGAATATTTTGGGTTTTACGTCACGACCTACCGCTCACGTTTCCTGCACATTTGTATCCGTTCATGTCAATTCATTGCATATGCCAAGTGGAGGACTCGCTAGATTTATATTTTTCGCCACCCTTCCTGGCTTTGAGCAGAAAGGTTTGTGCTCGTGGTCACGAAAGGTAAACCTCTGCTGTATGGTTTGACGGCGTTAGTCGCCTGCACCATCAAGATTACAGTCGTGGAAATCGACGTTTCCTGTTGCGGTTAATTCTTTGTCACGTGACAGGTTAGTCGAGCTGCACAATGTAAAGAGACCTTGGCAAGTTTCCAATCGCGTTACCGCTAAGTGCGTGCCAACGTGATCGCACTTAGGGCCCGGCCTGTTCACTTTCAGGCTCCTTCTGAAGGGGAGCCCTGTGGACTCCTGCGTTTTCAGGTTGTTTTCTGAAATACCACAACGAGTGAAGGCGCATTGAAATTGTTGGATGATACAGTATGATTTCGAGCTGCTTCTATCCACCGGGAGTTTTATTGCAAATAACTCGTCTGCAACGTATGTGCACTTGCTGCTCTTAGACATCCCTTGCCATCTACAATTTCTGTGTTGTGAAGGCGGGGCTAATGATAACGAATTGTTCCTGGTGTCCTAACAGATCATTGACTAGAGGATTCACTTGGTTTTGAATTTACACCGTTTTTTTTTTGGTTGTTGGCATTTCCGTGTTTTGTGCGATGCTATCCTACGGGTACACGCATTTCGTACTTCCCTATTGAACATATTTTTTCCTACCTCTGCAATATTTCCTAAGGTGCGCATGCCTTTGTTCTTCATATAAGGCGTTGTTGTGAAAAATGTACGTTCGCTTCGGTCGCTGTCGGCTACGTTTTCAGAAGTCCTAGAAGATCATTTTTCATTGCTGTTCCCACTTTCAGTGACAGGTGCAGCGTGCCACACCTCAACACATCGGCAATGGCGTTTGCTCAGCCTAGAAGCAGGGATATACTTCCGTGAACCCAGTGCTTTGCGAAGATGGATGAACTGACCAAGTCTATTAGATACTTCGATCTGTCGTATTTTATACATTAAACTGCAAACTCAGCAACACTGAAAAAACGCATTAAGCATGTCGTGTCACACTAGGATTCGGGCGAGAACCGAGCATAATCGTCTGGCAGCATCCAAAACATATCAGGTCTGTAAGCTTCAATTTCCCGGCATTATTAGTCCCACGCGTAATTTTACTCTTCATACGTGCAAGAATTTTGATGTCACGAATTAAGCAATGACCAATATAAGACGCACAACTGCACAGACGGTGGTCGTCCGTCTCGTTCGCGAAGATACTGCTGGCGTTAAGACAGCGAAGTGAACATGAGACGCTCCTAAGCCATAATTTCTGCTACTACACATATCTTTAAATTTATGAGAGGCTGCATCTAGTAAGGCAGGGAGAAACTTGTAATGATGGGCATTAGCGTTTGCTAGGAAAATGAAGTGCTAAATGTCTTTAAAGCCTCGAAAACATGTTTTTAAACAAAGTAGCGTAATTGCCGCACGGAAAATTTTGTCTGGCATAGCGAGGAATCCTATCTTCTAAACGTGAAACGAATGGCTATTTTATATATTCACTTTCTAAGAAAACGAGCGTCGAGATTGTATTTGGCCATTAAATGTTCTCCGTTTTCAGATACGTTTGAGCAACGTGCAAAAGAGCGCGTTTTGTAGAAAATTGAGCGTCCTAACAATTTTTGTTTCTAGACTTGCAAAGTAACCCTCATGGTTTTATTATTTTATTTTTCACAACATCGACCTGGTAAGACTTCTCGTCTTCAAGGTGCTATTAAAACAGAATTAACATTCATTAGCTAGCTTTCACTATTGTGCACACAGTAGACCCATTCAGAGACCTTCTGCTTTCACTGGCTTTTGTCTGATGAAATTTGCTCGTCAGTGATTCTGGCAAATACATGCGAAGCATGTAGTCACTGCTTCCTAGGCCGGCGGTGAAGATAAAGGGGATGATAGTGATTTTTTCTAGTGTCATACTGTACTTTTTCTCGTCTGCCAACCAGAACAGCCTCCACAGACTTCCCCTGACGTTCTTTGAAAAACAATGCTTTAGTTTATTCCAACGTACATATTAAACCGCGTTTAATCAACTCAGTGGGAAGGTAGGGTGAAACAAAGTATCGAACATGAATGAATGCATTTACACTAACACGCCTTGTGTTCATGTATAGTCTAAAGGATTGCCGGAAAGTGAGCAATGGTTAATTTCAATTAATATGACTCCTCAAGTTTTTTTTAACAGTATAACTTACATTGTGATTGAGGGGGGGGAGGGGGTAATTTCTTAATACAATTGGGCCAACATTGAATAACGTGGCATCATTTCCGTGTTCGAGAACTGGGCCCATTTCAGATTACTGACGAACGCAGAATGGTGATCCGCAGGCCTACGGCGACAAGTTTACGAAAGAAAGCCGATTATAGAAAAATTACTTATTCTAATGGTCGCAATTGCGTATCCTAAAGAACAGCCTATTTTTCTCTTAATGTAACATAGTTTTGTCAGATACGCACCGCAAATCGGCGAACAAATTCTTTCTGGTAAATCCCATGCGCGGTGGAATGTAGTAGTATGCGATTTAGTAAGTAAGGGATTGTCCAAGCCGAATAGTCGAGCTTGAAGCAAATCTTATTCATGCTGTCATCTCTATATATTAGGTGTATTGTCGGTTGCTGCATGCGTGGCGCCGTTTTACCACGCACCTTTTCTTGCCTCTGATGACTGGACGGCAACTCATACTTGAGCAGGACGTCACCGGGCAAGTTCCAGTACGACGCTCGAATCATCTAGATGTCTCGAACGCTACGTCTGCTCATGTGTTTACTTGAAAAGTTATGTGCCCATGAAAAATACAAAAGTGAGGGCTTTGTGATCTTATGTTTATTACCATGGAACGAGGGACAGCAGATCTAGTTGGTAAGGGCTAGTAATTCGGGAAATCTAGCCGTAAAAACATGGCACAAGAAAGGAGAAGTGTACAACACGAACGCCGACTATCAACACAGAAGCGAAGCACCGATGCGGAAAATGAGTTATAAAACTTGTCTGCGCATGCTCAGCAAAGGTAGCACGGCTCTACGTGATAGACAAGGGCTAAGTCACACCAAGAAAAACAATTATACGAGATGTCGCAGGGGCTTGGTACATATAGTTTCCCTAAACTGCTACCGCTTCTGCATATGGCATGTATGGCGTTGTGTTATACAAAGCACATGAACACAAAAGACCTTTAACCGATGGATCGCCATCAAATGCTTCTTCGCGCTGCTGCGTTTCCAACTCTACTCCCGAGGTTAATGAATGCGTGATTGTTTATAGACTTAAGCCTCAAGAAATGCGTCTGTGGATACACAGTCGCATATAAATGAGAGTGGATGCGCATGCTTGAGTCATACTTCGGTTAGCTTGCATACGAGCTTGCATACAGAAGATGTACCACAAGTTAACAGTTACGCCTCACGTGGGCGGACGAGTGTAACTGATTGACAGGTGGTGCCGACATTACAGATCTCGTCTTTCTTTTGACCCTCAGTGCGATCTCAGTGCGACCAACCAACAAGCCCGCTTCGCCACCTTCAGTGCGTGCTTACTTCATTATTGACGCTCGTCTTGATGGAATTCTTTTCTTGCGGCTATGTTTTCACGCATTGTTTTGCTATATTTTTTGTAATACGATTTACAATGTAATGAATCTACAGAAGATCGCACAAAGCGAACCTTTTTCTTCCATCGTGGCCGACATTATCATTCGTCCTGTCATTCTGTTCAAACATATTGTTGGCGGTTTCGTAAACCTGGACAGAACGTGAGTCACGAGAATATGGGGAGATAGAATTTTGATTGGAGTTCAGTTAAGGTATGATGTAGGGAACGTCAATTCGTGATGGTTGCATACTTAAATAACAGCACGTTCAAATAATCCTCGGTGATTCAGTCTCGCAAGCATCATTGTTTTAGAATGAGGCGTGTCTTTTCAAATAGTGAATAAGTAAAAATTATTCAAAATATTACACCTCTTTTCTCTTCTCATGGTGGACGGCGAGCGAAGCTGAACATCGCCATATATCTACGTCAAGGAAATCATTAAAGCATTCATGAATCGAGAACGTACGACGGAGATGGGGCCAGCTTGAAACGCAGAATACAGGCCGGGAGCGAGATGGTGCTCCCTTATCATCCACCCTCGCAGCATTAAATTCTTCCCCATATTATATGTTATGGTGCTTGCGCAGCATGTCTCATAGAGGAGCGACAGAGGCTTGTATAAGTGGGCACTTGAAGAGCGCTCCACGAAAGCTCCCAGTAGCGAGCTGACCAATAGATCTAGTTGTCCCTCACTGGAGTGGGGGGAGCCTGTTCCCCAAGGGGCTGATGTATCCCCTCCTTATCGTGCATTGGCATCATGGCATGATGGCCGTGGCTCTACGCCATGCTATTAGGCATTCTTAATTACATTTGCCAATTTGCACGTGGGGAAAAATTGTATTGCTTTAGCCGAGAAAGTGCAACTTAAGTGTGTTTGGCTCCTGCTCAACATTGCAATGGTTTAGTTGTGTACAACCTGCAACTGTCGCATGAGAACGTTTTCCATGTGGTCCCCAACCCTTGTACAGTTGTAATTTAGTTTATTTTCACTCACTTTCGCTTTAAATGAAAGTTACAATTGTTCGCTTATAATCGGGGAAAAACGCACCCTGTGATTTGTTGCCTGTGTTATTGTAAGCATTCTCGAAGGAGCATGTCATACAATAAGCCCATCCATCCATTCTTCCTGTTACAACACAGACGCTTGTAGAGCAGACAAGACCCAGACCATTTAAGCAAACACATTGTCACCCTCCACATTTGGTAAAGAGGAAGGAAGGAGGAAGGAGGAGAAAGGAGGGAGGAAAGACAGGGAGGTTAGCCAGTGCTGAGACCGGCTGGCTACCCTGTGCAGGGGAAGTGGGGTGAGGGGAATGAAAGACAATAGAAAGGAGACACGACAAGAGAAAAGAAAAGGACAGAGAAAAAAAAACACGCACTGAAAAAGAAAGGAAACGCGACACTGCTTAGAGTCTGTCCTTTAGACCGCTCGTCCTTAAAAATCGTAACAGCGCGTTCAGCGCTTTCCGTGCTGACGATGGTCCTGGCCAGTGTCCCAAAACTCGTTGCTCGGACAAAGGGCGGCTGTCAAGTCTGTCTAGAGCAGCGGTAAGTTCTTTCCTAGGGCCACTGTAACGGGGACACTCACAAAGAAGATGACGTATCGTTTCGTCGCAGCCGCAGTTCTCACACTTAGGGTCGTTCGTCATTCCAATGAGAAATGAGTAGGCCTTCGTGAAGGCAACCCCAAGCCACAGGGACTGGCGGCTCGTTGATTGCTAACGCTAAGAAAAACAAGGCATTGGAGACGGAAGCGAAGGAATTACCAGTGACGCGCTCACGCACTGAAGCAATTTCTTTAGTCATTTTTGTTCCGTGACAAACCTAATGGCACACTCAGACGCACGTGATGTAAAGTCTTGGAGTGCTTACTAGCATGGATTTTGGTTCATGTTTCAGGAGCGTGCTCCTGGCACTGTCGATATAACAGGCGCCAGTAGGCTACGCTTATGCTGAACACTTCCTACGGGCTCTTTAGGAATGCAGATGAGGCTCGTGTGTGCCCTTTTCGTGATTGTGCTTCTGGCATTTGTGGTGGAAGATGGTTCCCCATGCCGCTCTCAATTGCCACGTAAGTAGTCAAATGTTTACTCTACAGCATTTAGGTGACTGTTCTAAGAGATGTGATAGTTTGCCGAAGCAGTGAAGTCCATTCGTTCTTGCACAAACTAGCCCTGTCCTCAGACAGGAAAACATCCCCGAACATCTGTTCAGCTAGATTAAATCTTTGTGGCGCAATTATATGCTGAAGGAGGTCTCTAGGCTGCCTTTGATGCAACATGTTAGTCATGGAGCTCTGCTCAGGCTGCTGTTCCAAATCCTGGGCGTATGAGCTATAGCCATTTAAGTACTTGGCCAGAACAGTGGTGACAAGGTAGAGCGTCCGCTTCTAATGCGTTACGTAGCAGCTTCTAATCGTAGTACTGCCGCAAATCCACCGGTTTTTCTATTTGGAGTGGAGTACACCATCTCGTTCGCAGTTCTTGACGAGTACTTAACGCAGAGATTGGTCCCATAATTATCTCGGTAGAGCCCCTGGCCGAGCCTTAACCCACCACAGTCTTGAGGAGTAGTCGAGCAGTTGAGCCTGTTGTCAAGTGGAGAAATAGAAATATATCTCGTCAGTTACGTATCGGTGAAATAAGCACAATCGTGCTTCACACTTTTTGATCGGTAGAAGTTCATAGACAATTCTGAGTACACACCCAGTCACAAATTCACTGCTTCTGACTGTCACAACCAAAAACTGCTCACCCTCCTTTTTTTTATTTATGCTGCCATAAATATTGGTCATCGCACTTTTCATGCACGTAACGTTAGTCAGCCGATACACCTGAACTAAAGCAATTCTTTTCGACGGAGTGCTTTCACAGAAACTGCCAGAATTTCAACGCTTCTAGTGCAACAGTATAGTCATCCAGCTTAATAACCGAAGCAACATTTTATACCTATAGAGAACAGCAGGATTATACAAGCAAAGAAACATTATTGTTGCGTTATTTTTCTGATTTTTAAGAGGAACGTTGATACAAATGTTATCATTTCTTAATTTGCCACGAACGCAATATATCGGCACACATGCTGACATGCGCCTACTTTTCGCCACGAACGTGCAGAAATCCTAGCCAACTTAAACATTTAGATTGATTTCATGACCTATCCCGCTTACTAATTCATGCATCCGTTCTAGCCATTGGGCCGCGCCTTTTCCGAGCAAAGGCGCTGTTCGGAGACTTCGTGCGAATCTGCCAGAAAGAGATCCTAGATCTAGCAAAAGCCGTTCCTCCATTCAAGGTGTCCAGGGTATGTAAACCAACTACAATAATAGTTCCAATAGCACATTGCCATTCTTCGGTGGGGTGCTACTGTAAAACATACCGATAGCCACACGCTCCAGTAGAGGTGGTGTGTATGGGAGGGTCTCAGGCAGTGATCCAGCCAAATTTTGTGTTAACACAGCACCTCGTTCTGTGTGTACTTGCGTGGTAGTGGATGTGTAAAGGGGGGAGGGGGGCGTCTTGTTACCGAACTAGATCTTTTCCTTTGCCATTTCTTCCTTTCTTTTTCTATGCACCATGCGTTTCGCTCCTAGGCACGTCCTCCACGTGTCAGGAGTCCAGCTCACCGAAGCCCGCAAATGATCAAGGCAGATACAGAATCAGGATTTCTTAAACCTAGCAGTTTCCATGTGGCCTCACTTTACCCGCCTTCTTTTAGAGGAAACAAACCCTTTCAATACAATTTAAAGCGAAGGAAAAACAGAGAGCAATAAGGATAGGAAAGTGCAAGAATGAATCCTACAAGTGATAAGTGACAGGATAATGCAGTGACAGGCATCCACTGGTCTTAGGCACATTTATAGAACGCAGCATTCCGAGGAATACATTGACAAGTCCATA
This sequence comes from Hyalomma asiaticum, assembly GCA_013339685.2. Classification (NCBI taxonomy): domain Eukaryota; kingdom Metazoa; phylum Arthropoda; class Arachnida; order Ixodida; family Ixodidae; genus Hyalomma; species Hyalomma asiaticum. The sequence continues at coordinate 63,911,083 of CM023488.1, forward strand.
TGTAGCCTCCGCAGCTCTTGCATTTCGGCGTCGGATTCTAAGACCGCTTCTTATTTGCCCACAAGACGCACTCAGGAGAGTCCCACAGTCATCCTTACCATGGTTGCATGTTTGCCCGCCGTTATACACCGCTCGAAGCCTCGCTAGAAAGATGTTGTGTAGCGGTAGTCCATCGCAATACCCGTCTTTCTAGCCAGCCTATGTCACTCTCCCAGGGGAGAGTGACAGGCCGAGTGTCCGTTGCTAACAAAGGAACTCCATTCAAATCGGCAATGCACGCAATATTGCCCGCAATTTATGGGTCCTTCTTAATGGTTTCGATGCATGCTAACATACCTTCGTAAGTTTGACGCCTATTCACAGGAGCTGAGCAACACTACTTTGGAAGGCGAACTTCTTATTGGCAGACGTAAAATCAAGGAAGGAAGAAATTTGTGCAGATGACACTTTTGCAAGCAAGAAGGCGACCCGTGAGAGGGCGCAGTAGTGCGAGGCAGCAAAAAAGCAGTAGAATAATAGAGCACGCTTACGTGGAACGTCAGCAGGAACATACGTAACTCAATAAATTTTTAAGTGCGATCGGATGGGCAAAAAATTGCAAATATTCTTAAAAATTCTTTCTCGCAGTAACGCAGAATAGTGTGTTGAGTAAAGCCATGTTCTGCGCACCATTGCGACCTCTGTATGGCGCTTAAATAAAATTTTGACAGTGTAGCTAACCCATTGGCACTCCCTTATCCCCCTTGTCCTCACAAAGCGCTATTAGTCCATTAAGGCCTTACATTTCTCCTAAACTATTGCGTTTTCAGTTAACAGCGAGCAACAGCTTAGCTTTTCATGCAAAAAAAGTAAAAATGTGCAAACTGCTTTCCGACTAATGGAAGCACTTGTGACAACGTAGGCTTCATGGCCACAACGGGCGAAAACAAGCAAGCATCTCACTTGTCCTCTTCTTTCCACTAGTACCTAATTATGGGCCCATTTTTCCTGGGGTATTCTTTCGTGGTATAGAGGAACAGATTTATTACAGGTGGTGCAAATTGCCTGCAATCATTATAATGACTGCAGACAGTGGAGAGCGAAGGAAATCGCAAATCCGGTAAGAACACGCACGCTCTATACTTACTCTTAGTATGGCGGGGTTAGTAAACGTATCTTCACCGCTTCCAGATGCATGTTACAGCAATTACAAGCTGTAGTATGGCGAGCCAGAGGTACTGCGCAGGTCGAGCTTGTGCGCCTGTTCCAGCTTGTTCGACCTGCGCTTGCAGGTCGGAGATGTGAGCGACTTCAGCATACAGGCTCCTTTTCCACTACTTTATCGCATTCAACCTACACCTACCCTCAGAAAACCAACATATAGCTCTTCTGTAAGACAAGTACAATCTAAACGAAATGTTAGTGCACGATTTTACTTCTAACGTGCCTTCATTGTGTGGGACTGCATTGGCTAAACGACGTAATGGTAATTCACTATTGAGTTCACAGGACAATATCACACTGAATCAGCGAATGACCACATTGAATCGTCACAGTGAATCAGCCATATCAGTAGGAAGGTTGCCGGTGGCATATTTAACCCTATTGCTTTCTACCGGTCATTAAACCGACCACCGGCAACCATCCTACTGATATTGCTGATTCAATCTGATAATTATATAATTCAATGTGATGATATATATATATATATATATATATATATATATAGCAAGCACTCGTGGCAAGACTGGAGTGTCAGACTCGTCGCGAGGACGAGGGCGGATCACAATAGAACAGCCAGCCTACTCAACAAGTGCTGTGTTCGTCTCTTCCTCTTTCTTTCATTACAATGGCGAATTCGACGGGACTACGCGTTCTAGGGCCAGCGGTTCTGCGGTCACTCATCGTACGAACGCCGCCGACGCTCCCACGGTCATGAAGCACTTGACTCTACCACGGCCGGAAGCACCTACGCCGCCGATCGACGACGGCGTCCAGTACTCCTAGGTGGCACAAATACAAGCGTGCTCCGGTGCTAGCAAGACAGCGCAGGACCTGCAGTTGCTCGGCAGTGCCGTTCAAGATTCCCATTGCGAAACCTCGCTCCATACTTCACCCATACCTCAGCAGGATAGGGATGCTGTACAAGCTCCCTCGAACCAGGATCGCGCCACCACGCGTTTAGTGACCATCTCCTGCTTCTCGTGCACTACTGCTGGCTCCCCGAGCGGTTCACCCTTCCGCACAGCGGAGCTGTCCACCGCGGCTTTGCCAATGTCGCCCCCGGAGATACTTCTGCCAGGTGCCAAGGCAAAGCCACAGTGCGGCCAGTTTCGGCCACCCCGTTACAGCCAGTGGCGTCCTCCAGAATGGTCCCGGACAGCTCGACCAAAGAAGACGCGCCGTGGACTAGGACGACCGCTTCGCCAAAGCCAGTGCCGCCTGCCGGAAGCATTTCCGGCCGCTGCGAATACTCGCAGTCGTGGGCGAGTGTAATGGAAAAGCCCGGTGATGGACCATCCGAGCTTGCGCTACGAGCGCCAAGGCGAAGAGGAAGGCTTGCACTAAACAGGAAATGCCAACAGGGCCAGGCCGACAGAATAGGGCGCATATTGCCAAAAGGCTATGAAAAAAAAGGAAGTGGTCGAAAGTGGCAATTGTAACTCGCCGGAATAACTGATCGTGTAATGGATGACGCAAAGTTTATCAATTCGACTGTTCGCAGTCCTAATGATCGTAGCACCGAGAGCGCGCATGGGTGCTCATGAATGCAGTGTTAACTGTGCCAAATTTCCAGATAAAGTGGGATTCCCTTTGTTAACCTTCTCTGGTGCTCCGAAGATTGTTTTCCCATAGTGTAACCCGGACATGGTCAATGTCGTGACCTTTCAAGTAGAGTATGTCATGTTTACACTGCTGGAAATCAATTTGCGGAGCACTTTTCGGAGTTCTTATAATTTTTCCGTGCACTGTCATATGTGTCGTGCATGTACTCGAGCTGCCAGTGCGAACCGAAAGAGCAGACCACGAGCTAAGGGCAGGTGGCACGGCAACTGGGAAAGAAGAACAGAGCACAGAAAAGAAAGAAGTCTGAGAGGCACGGGAGGAACGGACGGAAGATCTCGAGCAGCGAAGCGTCCGGTAGGTCGACGTTGCAGACGAAGAGTTCCTGCCATCGTTCCCGCTGCTGGTCTTCGGCCAGGGTGTTCTACTCGATCCAGTTCTGGTGACCTCTTCCAGGGCCAAGGGTCAGGCCTGCTGAGCGGCTCCTGCCAGGGTTCAGTTGCTGAGTGCGGGACCTTGGCCGAGGCAGCCGAGGTGCTCCGAACGGGTCGTGCCTGGGCCGGGGTCTTCGTCAGCTGAGCGGTGAGCAGTCATCGTCGTGTTGCCCAAAGGCAAGCGCCGAATACGGCAGAGCAGCCGTGTGGCGGCGACGATCCAGCCGCAGCAGCCCTGCCACCCCTGCCTTTGCTCACCTTGGCGACCACACTAAAATAACGACGAGCTACCCAAGAAGTCGTCGAGGACAAACTGTGGACCGACGCTTTTCTATCTCGAACTCTACGCTCTACGACCTTTGGTGTTGTTTCTCTCATCCAGCACTAGTGGGACACAAAAACGCCACTATTTCTTTCCCTTTTTCATATTGTGTACGTACGTCACATCCTTTATCGTCTGGCAGTATACGAAAGCGTGAACGTCAATTAAACCAGTACACCTGTCCAACCATGCCAAAAATTACGAGAATGATCTGCAACTACACAACCCAACCCTTTCCTGCCAGGGCAGCAACATTCATTCTGAGGAGTCGCCTCCAGGTGCGCTGATCTCGCCTTCATTCAGCAACTATGTGGACGTTCCCTTTATTGAGCAAGGCGTAAAGCGAAGTGACCGATTATGCCAATGTGAATGACGATTATGGCACCCCATATCTCTTACTGTCGTCCTACTTTCTGTGGAAAAAAGGTTGTGCTAGATCTGGCGCGTCACCACGGATGGGGCCGCATGAGCTGAACACCGAGTCCAGCAGTGACAACGCTTCCGAAGTGCGACTTGGGCCGCCGACTAGCACATAGGCTGATCCTTTCGTTACGCACGGCAAGGCGCAAGGCAACATATCGCGATCACTGCGACCGAGCTGATTTAGGGACACGCATGGTGGTTCAAGGTCGGGGTTCTTTTCTGTTGTGCGTACCTTATTTCTGAGGGATTGGCGCAAAAAGCTGCGACTACAGCGACGCGGTGGCTGCCGTCTTTCGGAGACTTTGCTTGGAGGGCACCTCTTGGATACAGAGCATCGCCGAGTCCAGCTCCGAATTCCTCTGTTCATTGAAATCCACGTACATGTGCTACAGATGACGGTTCAGGGTTCAGGATATCCAGCGCCATTTATACAGTTCTTGAAAATGTCGCACTTTTCACGTTTTCACTGACCACAAGCCTATGACATTCGTCAGAGGCTTGTGGTCAGTGAACAGCTCTACATATTCAACTTCAACAATGGAAATAAATAAGAGCAAAACTGTAGCGTAGCAAATAAGAATAATAACGTCCTCATCTACAATTATGCTAGGCACTACTCCTCTCTGTGCAGTTGACGCGATAAAGTAATTAGGTGTAGCAATATCCAGCAACTTAATACGGAGTAGCCATATTGAAAACATTTGCTCAGCACAAGAAAAAGAAATCGTGCTATTTACGACGAAAATTAAAGCTTGCTAGGACGCCAGTAAAACTAACAGCATATCTCACGTACGTGCGGCCAACTTTGGAATACGCAACTATTATTTGGGATCCCTGTGACTTTGGGCCAGTAAAAATGGCGGAAAGAGTACAGAAGAGAACTGAATTACTCTACCAAATCAGTAACGGAAATGCTACGTCTTCTGGGACTTCCCGCTCAAGCTAAGCGTCGACAGCTGGCCATGCTAAAATTCTTTTGTCTTCTGTCAAAAAATAACTTCACCTTAGACACAACACAATAAGTATCGCCGCGCAGAGCCAAAAGTCTTAGAGAAGTTAATGAATACGCGTACGATGTGCCCCGACAACGTATCAAACAATATGCCAATTCATTCTTTCCTAAAACAACAACAGAATGGAATCCACTGCCTCGTTCACTGCTCCGATCTACCACTGCAGAAGACTTAGAGAAAGGGCTCAAAAAGTATTTTGCAGAGTCTTAATTATAAGGTCTTATAGTGCTTAAAATCTTTAATAAATGTTCTCTTTTTTCTTTACTTCTATAGTTAGATTCACTAGTTAAATATCCGCGTACCTATTTAGTTGCTCTGAGAAATGAATTATTTAGAAATTTTCTGTTATCAACCATATTGGGGTATCCTTCAAATGACTTACTGCATTGTAAAGCAGTCATGAACACATTGTGGTTATTCGATGCAGATGTTATATTCTATTGCTTTCTAACTCGAATTGTTTTAAGTTAAATTCAACTAGCTGTGCGTACATAAATTAATATATTGCTGTGTAACTAGGACTGTGGTATTCCTGTGTATTACTGCAACCCACCACTGTAAAGGCCTGAGGGCCAACGGTATTCTGAAATAAATAAATAAATATTGGGAAATCAAACTGTGAAAACTTACCTTTATGCCAGGGTTTTCCATGGACATCCGCCGCATCTCCAAGAACGAAAATCAAGCAGCCCTTGCACTCTCCCGTATCATTGCCGCTTCCGCGTGCACTGATTTTGAATCACTACCACCTGCCCACGGGAAGATACGCAGCTTACCGAGATGCGGCCGCATCAGTCCTCACTTGCGCTCGCAGATATTTCATTACCGTATGCAACAGGAACGTTGCATGCGGCACATCTCATAAAACTCCGACACCCTTCATTCCTGCACCGTTCCTGTGTGCTGTGTTCAACAATGTATCCTGCAGCTATTTTGAAGTTCTCTTACGAACATAATTCTCAAGGAAAATAATTTCCCTCTGAGAATCGTTGTTTGTCAGTTAGAAAAAATTAAATCTGGCAATATTATCGCTTTCACTTAAAATTTAGCTATCTTTACGCCAATTTTTCTAAACTCCTATCCACGTACACTGCTTTGTGACTGAACATTGTCGTCAGGTTTGTTTCATGTTATTTACTGCTGGACTGAGATATCGCTTTTTATTTTTTGCACTGCTGTACGAATGCCTTCACTGACATGGCACACCAAATGGAAGGATGCCAATCATCCGGAGGTCATAAAAGAGGTATGATGCTTTATTTCCTCCCAGGTCAAAGCACACGCTTCTCTTTAGGCTGTGCATGCTATCGGTGTAGTGCTGCAGTGTTGCACTTCGATCAGGCCTGTTCGCTACGGTCCGTAGCGGAATCAATATGATGTATCCATTTCATCGCCTAAGATGTGATCTTTGCGTCTTGGATGGTGCGATAGAGTAGGGGTGAATGAGCACATATGTGGTCCCGTCTTCTGACAAGTTAGAGTAGCGGAGTGGCGCCGTCCGGCAGCGCTCCTTCGGGGGCATTGGCGGACTGCGGTGTTCAATTCAGGCCTTGACCAGCAGACCTGGGCCAGCAATAGGTCGAGGAATCTGCCACGACAAACGGTCTTTCTTCTGGCTCCTATGTGGGAACCCATCCTAGGAATCTTCAGGAAATCAACGTTTCCTCTGTCTTACTGCCCCGGTGCACATTGGAAGAAGGCCATATCAGAAACCGACGTATATCATGGCACAAGTGAGCCACTAGAACAAAATAAATCTGTTAAAGCAAATTTGCTGCAACATCAGTAGTAGGTCCTCTGTTGTCATCGTCCTCAGAAGAACGAACGTGTGAGAGTTAGGTGGTGAAACAAAAAATGACTGACGATAGCAACAAGTGAGTATTTGCAAGCCAACACCATTGAATAACACTGACTCTGGTGAGCTTCTGTATACCTTAGTTTGACGTTTCTGGGGTGCTGAATAGCTCACTTATGAGGATTACTTTTGCGCATCATTCACGTATCGCACGCACCAAATTCTCCATCGATATGTACGAAATGTCGGGCACCTGAGCTCGGCGTTTGTCAGCACTCTGAATTCGCGTCGTCTGGATCAGAACCGTAATGCTCGTACGGACCTCCGATTCGGTTTTTAACAGCGAATTTGCTATAGAAGGCCGTACACGCTTTGGTGTGCACAGAAAACTGCGTCGAAGCGTCTCGCGTAGCCTAGCAACCACTAATGCACCGCCGGCGCCGCGCCTGCTCCACGAGACTTACATAAGGTACGCATAACTTCCGCCAGATGCCATGCGCTGTGATATCGCAAAGTTCCGCCTGCGCTGAGCTCAGCCCACCTAACTTTGGCACTGAACGGAACACCTCCTCCCGCGCGTTGCCTGATTTGAGGCTATTTAGGCCGAGCCAAGCCTAAATAAGCCAGCACTAATTAAGTAAGGTTACGGCAGCTTAAATCAGGTTAAGAATAATGAAGTCAAACTAACCTGGCAAAACCTAATTAGGTGCGACTATATTAATCAAGCCAAGCCTTCTTAAGCCAACACTAATTTAGGTCTATTTGGGTTAGGAATAATTATGATATATTTCAATAACGCTAAATAAGCCTGGCCTAATTAAGCAATGACTAGTTAAACCAAGCGTAATTAATGTAGCACTGAGTAGTCCAAGGTTCTGAATAAATAGTCTCAGTAAACTAAGAGTAATTACGCCAAAAATAATTAGGCCAAGTATGACTAAGCTAAGCGTAATTAGGTCATGCATAATAAAGTCGATCTGTCTAATTGAGCGAGTACAAATAAAGACGAGCTTAATAACTTAAATTTAACTGATACAAGGCCCACTGAGCTAAGACTAAATAGGTTGCCAAAGGAGACCCAGAAAGATCTAGCAAGGCTGAATAACACCTAGCGAAACCATGCAAACATCTTATCGTCCAGCTTCGCTCTTTCAAGCTTTTGTGTGGCTAAGTGCAAGCATCGCCATTTGTTTCCGGTTTAGGACGCAGTCGTTTAGGAAAAGGATGCTACGGCATTATCAGAGAATAGCAGACGGCCTCCGCCATCTACGTAGAGTGTGGTCCTTGAAGTGCAACGAAGAACTGTGTCTCGCGGTCGGAAATAAAACTTTATTTTGGTCCTTTCGGACGCACTAAGCAGATTTTATCGCTGTAATAGTATCCTTGCGGTATTTATATGCACGAACTACCGTAGAATCGTAGACGTACTTAAAATTACGCCAAGTTGCAATTCACAACCGCGGGACGCAAGTGCCTTTCTTCTAGGACCTTTCACGCATCCTAAAACAGTGCTGGGGCCTCTGAGATATATTTGTGCTTTGAGGGGCCTTAAAGCTTCACCTACAGAAAAAAGGGAAACATTGTCTGTCTACGCCATATCCACGCCTCCAAGGAATAAGCATATTAGAAACTGAAGCACACCTCTTGTTAGTAATTATTATGCTAGTTGGTTCAATTCATCCCCGTCTATTGTAAAATTTCCATTAAGTTTCTGAGCTGTTTTTTGCACAATGAAATGTTCCAGATGTCACAATAATTACTCTTAGCTCAGGGTGTGCAGTACACCTTAATTAAAAAGTGGAATGGTCTGGAAGTCAAGGTTTCACACCCATCCTTTCAACTAATACTTTGACTTCGTCTAATTCTTATACGTTCGGATATTTTCCAGGAATAGCAGCGGTACAAGACAGGACAGAGAAAGAACACGCACGACACGACGTGGTCTTGTCTTATTCCGCTGTTATTCCTGAAAAATGCATATCTACTAACTTGCCCAAGTATCTCTTCTGATTCGGAGATTTGCCAGCCTAATAAACGAAAGCAGGAGGGAACAAATGCCATACGGCGCTGCTCCGTCTCTACTCGTGCCCCCCGTACACGTAATTTTCCCGCTGCTTATCTCCTACTGTTCTTTGGAAATTTTTACTCAAAATTTACATATGTAGCACATTTTTATCTTGCTCCGCCAAAGCCAGTGTGGTGTGGCGGGGGAATTAACGTATCTTGAAGAATGAAACAAGAAGTATTCAATACATTCGGGAAGCAAATAATTATTGTCCTATTTTTAGCTCTGTGACAGTGCTTGCTGAACTCAGGTACACACCGCCTAATATTTCACGGTTAACCGGGAGAGGAATGCTACATCGGAGGCAGCATCGCACCCACGAATCCGACAGAAAAATCAAGGCTGCACAGGGAAGGTCTATCTTGCTGAAATGAAAGGCCGCATGCGTAAAGGACACGTAGTGAAGGCAGCATAAAATCCATGATCATGAGGAAAAGCATGAGACAGCGAGAAATCCGAAATGCTAGCCCTTACAAAAAAATTACAGTATATCCACGGAGTGAATGATGATGAGTGGGCGAAGCTCGGGATGTGCATCGTAGATCGTGCCGAGTTCCGGATTAATTTAGTTAACGCGCATGCTACGAATCCTCACGGTTCAACTATGCATAATGCACAAGTGAAATCTCCCACCGGCACTTCATTGCAAGTCAAGATCCAGTGCATATATATATATATATATATATATATATATATATATATATATATATATATATATATAAAGAGATGAGTAGTAGACCCTCGGAATTGGCAGCAAAAATGCGGAAAGCGTTTTTGCTGTATATATATATATATATATATATATATATATATATATATATATATATATATATATATATATATATATATATATATATATATTGTAGCGAAGAGGATTGGTGAACCCTACGAACGCTCTATCATCATCGGCTCACCGACGAAGAGGAGCTCGCGCTCTTGGTGTCCGACGCTCGCCTGAGACGGTCGCTTCGCTGCTCCGGCAATAAACCGCCTTACATATTTGGTGGAGCTTGTGCTGGGTTTTTCCCGAAACCTGGAACTGCGTATTCGGAGGCTGCCAGCCATCATGCCTGACGACGCCACCCAACCACCACCCCCGGCATCGCAAACATTGATTTGCCCTGGTTCCATGCGTCAGCGCGATCCTCCCATCTTCAGTGGCTCCGACGAATACGACGTGGAAGATTGGCTGTCATTGTACGAGCGGATGAGTGCGCACAATAAATACAAGACTTCGACATACGCGTCATTTACCGCTCTGGTCGTAAACACACGGACGCAGATGCCCTCTCTCGTTCGCCTGCACCAACTGACACGACTTCCATCTCAGTCCTCGAACCGATACTTTCGTCGCCAGTGCCCGTCAACATGGCCGTAGAGCAGCGCAAGGATCCGTGGATCGCAGCAATCATGGACTGTCTGATCGCAGCAATCATGGACTGTCTCCAACAAATCCACCTTCACGCGCTATTCGCCGCCAAGCTTGTCACTTCGAATTGCGGGACGGCGTTCTCTATCGCCGCAATTATCTTCCTGATGGCCGTAAATGGTTGTTAGTCGTCCCCCGTCACCTACGCACAGACGTCTGCTCTGCTCTTCATTCGGACCCGCAGTGTGCCCATGCTGGCCTCTTAAAACTTACGCCAGGCTTCGATTACGCTTTTACTGGCGCGGCATGTATGACTTTGTCAGAAAGTACATTCGCTCGTGCACAGCGTGCCAGCGCCGCAAGCTTCCTGCTCCTCGTCCTTCCGGTCCTCTACAGCCCATCCCTTGTCCGTCTAGACCATTTTACCGCGTCGGCATAGACCTCTACGGCCCTCTTCCCTGTACGTCAGCTGGAAATCGCTGGATTATTGTGGCTGTCGATCACCTCACACGTTATGCCGAAACCGCAGCACTGCGGACAGCCACAGCCCGCGACGTTGCATACTTTCTCCTAGATCACTTCGTACTTCGTCATGGTGCGCCGCGGGAACTTCTGAGCGATAGAGGGCGTGCATTTCTTTCAGAAGTTCTTAGCGCCTTGCTCACCGCATGCCGTACCGTTCACCGCACCTCTACAGCTTATCATCCGCAAACCAACGGCATAACCGAACGGTTCAACCGCACTCTGGGCGACATGCTATCCATGTACATCGCGTCGGATCACACCAACTGGGATCTAGTTCTGCCATATGTCACGTACGCTTACAACACCGCCTTACAGGCCACAACGGGATTTTCGCCATTCTTCCTTGTCTATGGCCGTGAACCTACTTGTACGCTGGACACCATTCTCCCATACCAGCCAGACCCATCGGAGGGCACACCACTGTCCGAAGCCTCGAGGTACGCCGAGGAGTGCCGTCAGCTGGCCCGTTCGTTCACGGCGGAAGACCAAGGCCTCCAGAAGTTCCGCCGCGATGATGACCGTCCTCCCTGCACCTACCAGCCGGACTCACTAGTGTGGCTGTGGATACCTTCAACCACGCCTGGTCTCTCCTCTAAACTCGTCACCAAATACCATGGTCCATACCGCGTCGTTCAACAGACCAGCCCTGTCAACTACGTTGTCGAGCCGGTGACGCCGTCTACTGATTTGAGGCGTCGGGGTGCGAGACCGTGCACGTACAGAGGCTTAAACCTTATTACGATCCGGTCGTCCTCTCCTCCCCTTGAGTCGCCAGGATGGCTCCTTTTTCTCCAGGGGGCAGTTGTAGCGAAGAGGATTGGTGAACCCTACGAACGCTCTATCATCATCGGCTCACCGACGAAGAGGAGCTCGCGCTCTTGGTGTCCGACGCTCGCCTGAGACGGTCGCTTCGCTGTTCCGGCAATAAACCGCCTTACAATCTATATATATATATTGCCGGTGAACGCTTCTCCAACGCGAGCAGTCGGCATTTCTCAATCAAGAAACTCGCTAGGAGACGCTGCCTGCGCCAACGTTGTCTCTCGCGTTTGCCGGGGCAGTGTCGAGTTTGCCGGGGAGCACGTGGCTCCCGGCGCTCGCGGCGAGGGCAAGCGCCGGGAACCATGCGCTCACCCTCGGCGCGTGCGTGCCCTCCGGCAGGCACGCGCCGGTGGCTACCTACTACGACTACTACTACTACTACTACATACATCGGGGACGCACGACCCACGCCTTAAGGAGCTTCGCCCCTAAAATGCCATATCTGGCGATATCAGAAATTTGGCACATCTGGCTATATGCGGCACGTGTCCATATGTGGCCCCATTTGCCCGCTACATGTCACAGTCATTCATGGCATTCTTCGCGTAGGCCTTTTAATGCCGCATATATCACAATATTGGCAAATACCACCAAATGTGGACACGAGCCATATATGGCCAGATATGCCCAATTCCTGATGTCGCCATATACGGCCATATGCTAAGGGAGGTTGTGAGGATGCCATGCCACGTTACGATCCCGGGGATGAGTGTGCAGAACTTTGCTTTCCTGGGCTGTTTCTTGCCCTAACTGTAGGCTGCTTTCGCTAAGTCTGGCATCGTGATTCGTTCATACTCCTTCAAATAATTTTCAGCCTAACCTCCTCGTGAATGCAGGTTACGTATATTCGTAAATTTCCCGCTGCATGTCTCGGAAGATCCTTTGGAAATTTTTGCTTAAATTTCGGTATATAGCACATTTTTACATTGCTCCCTCAAAGCTGGTGTGATGTGGCATAGGAATAAACGAGTCTTGAAAAATGAAACGAAGAGTAGTCCAACATGTTCGGGAAGCAAATAATCATTCTCCTATTCCTTGCCCTGTGACAGTCTCAGGCTGAAATCAGGTACACGCCGTCTGCTATTTCATGGGTAACCGGGAGAGGAGCGGTAAGCATATACAGGGCTCCTGAATACAAGATTCGAACACTGGGTTCGCTAAAAGTGATGGTAACGCTTTCATGACGTGTCTCCTTGGGTGTCTGCTGCTTTGCTGACTGGCTGATTGAACACACTGGACACCTGCCATCACTTTTACGGCTTGTTCAACCAGCCGATCACCCTCGCAGGAGGCACCAAAGGATGCACTTACGTCATCAATGCGCTACTATCACCTTTAGTGTGGGCATTCCATAGTTTGTGTGGGTATCCCATAGTTTGGAATCCCCACACAAAAGTTAACATTAAAAACCAAGAAAGAGTTCAAAGAAAAGCAGTTCGATTTATTTATAGTAAATTTAAGCCCATCGACTCCCACACTGCATTACTAAATGCAAACGGCATTGAATTATTACAGAATCGAAGAACGAAAATGCGACTACAACTTCTATCAGACATAGTTAACCACAGACTAGCCTTAGACGCTGCAGCATACGTTTTCCCCCTGTTAAGCAGACCCACTCGGCACCACCACCCTCATTCTCTAACACCAATTTTCGCAAGAACTGATACATTTCGGTACTCTTTTTTTCCACAAACAATAGTTGACTGGAATAATCTAACCGAAGCACGTCTCCAACGCTCGTGACCTGTACACCTTTCCATTTGTGTAAATACTGTTGTTCTTTCATGACGCCTTTTTAATTGTGTCATGACCAAGCTGTTCGATTGTTCTTACAATAGTCCTCTACAAACGTACTTGTGTAAAAACGTGTTTCCACTTTGATTCATTCAGTTATCTCTGTATCATATGTATATTGCTCACTCTGCTTGGACTTCTTGTCTGCAGTATTTTATAAATACATAAATTTCTGAATATGGCTCTTAGCCCTGATACCCACTTCGCTAACTATACACGCCTTCTTCTGTAGAAATGAATAGCACGAGCTATCACTTCTTATTGCAAGATGTCCCGCTTGAAGTATACACGCATTCCTCGGCCGGTGACGCGCGGGGATCCTCCAAACGTGATTGAATGTCATTTTATCTGTACACTCATATCTACACAAAACACGGTTTCTTGGAGCCACCAACAGACGTCAACATTGTAGCCAACAGCATACGTGAAGAATATCATGATGTTTTGATTATTTTTGTGAGCCATTACTGTATCTGCAGGAGCGTTGCCGCTATTTTTCCGCGGAATCACTCCCCTTTTTAATGACATCGAGCTTTGAGTGTATGAATAAATAAATGAAAATATAAATGAGATCGACTTTTACTTGTAGTGCATGCACAAAGTTACGGACCGTGAACTCACGGCACCTGGCATTGTAACTAAAGCACCAGAGTTCGCCATCAAGGCTGAGCAATAACGCTTCGGCAATTATGTACCCTAAATGGTATCACAGATATCCTATAGATATTTCGTTAGTGCGAGCTGCTGCTCACAGTAGAGGGAGGGTGGATATTGTAGGACTTTGAATGAAACACGAGAAAAAAAACACTAATTGCGAAAGAGAGAGAACCTCTTTGCGAATCTCATGTTTATGGCTCGCAGAAGGTAGGAGCCGTCGAATGGTTCATACCAGTAACTTGAAAAATCGTCCTCTCTTCCTCTCTTTGGAAAACACAAGCTATGATTTTACCTCTTCGCTGTCTCTTTCTTTCGCTCTCTATTTTGTTCCTGTGAGGTAGTAAAAAAATCCAAGGCGCCCATGCGGTTTCGATACGTTCATATTTCGCAATAGTGGACGCCTTTTTCATTTGTTAAGACATTTGGGGTCGGAGGATGGGTCTCTGGTTGAAACCCCAGCACCGGTAGCCTCATTTCTTTCTTGTTTTCTTCACCGTTAGACAGAAAATCCAGGGCGCGCTCAAATACAATGATGATCACATTTAGCAAGCGTGGGCGTATGGTTAGTAGCTGAAGGGGAGCTCCGGTGGGTTTTATACTATATTCTGATACCACTGTTTTCCAACAGTTCTTGTAGTCCTGTACCAGCACGGTTATTCAACTTACTCAGAAACTCGCCAGTGATTTTAAATAGCCAAATGAGCGATATGCTCAAACCGAAACTGAAACAAGTTGACGCTTCATGCGGCGTATGCTATGACGTCACGGCCTCCCCGCCATCAGAAATATGAGGCTAGTGCCATAAAAAATGAAAGGGGCGAGGTTATTCGAACAATTCATGAGTTACGCCAGCTTTTCTGAAATAGACAGCAGAGGTTTGGGCGCTGAAGTACCACCGCTTCGCTTTTAACGGCCCGCCTGCACGGGAAGGCCGCGTCGTAGGCAGTGACGTCAAAAACACAGTGTGGCCCGCATGAGAATCAGCTAAGAACTTGCAGTCTTTTTCAGGAAAGCTAAATTACTCCCAACCTCCTGGTTTCCAATATATTATTACAGCACCGAGGAAAACATATAGTGAGTATTTCATTACATCACTGGACGGTGAAAAATCGCCGGAGTTGACCTTTAAGACACTGGCCTTCCTAGCATGATGGGTCGCTTCATGATTGGCACCCGATGTTCCACTTTTCTTGAAGCAACTAGTTTCGGCGTGACGTCCACGATTACACCGACTACACCTGCACAGGCTAGATAGTACAAGCTTCGCCCGCAAGCCCTGTGCACATCGGATTTTATTAACACTTACTGATAAGTATCTAGTTTATTCTTCTTGAGCAAGAAAACAATTTCGAACCTTGATGGCGGATGCCGCACCAAATATCAGCGATCCTGGAACTTCACTTTATATTACCACCCTGGTATCTGTTGCTCCATAAAGAGGACCGTTATGCTTAAGCGCTACTGGGCAGGTTTTAGATTAATTCAAGAATAAAGTGTCTCGTGTTCCTGTTTAATGCTCGTCTGTCAAAAATTAAAAAGCCGCGCATGCGCGGACATCGGCCGCCGTTGGTATGTACATGTTTCCATGTTATCTGTTTCAGGTATATGACTGCTTCACTGCTGGTCTTCAGAATTCGGTATGAATACTCAATCATTTGAACAAATTTTATGTTGATATTACAACGAGGTGTGCATTCAAAGGTTAGTGCATAAAATTTAAAAGTATTGATTGCGGTTACCTCTAGCGCTTCATAAAGTAATCTCTCACTGTCTCTCTCTTTCTGTCATTGCGGCTCGTGAGTCCTAAGCTGAGAAGGGAAAGGGAGCCTGCGTTTTATTTGTGCATGCGTTCGGAGAAGCGATGCCTCGGGCAAGTTGCTTTATACCTGCACTTGCGTCTCAAGAATCAGTATGGCTAATTTTGCCCACCACAATTTTGCTCGTGGGCCCAATGGTGCCCAATTGTGCCCATCATTAGGCCCACCACAAGTAGACTTGGCCAATGAAGCAGTTCAGATTACCTGAATGGTACGATAGGCGTTACATAAGGAAAAGAGAATTTTCAAGAATACGATATAGCGGGACGAAAGCTAGAGCCTTACGAAAGCGGGTAATATTAGTACGATTATGTCGGCGAGTGTGCGTGTTTTTGCTGTGTGAGTGTAGGACTAATTATCTGAAAATTCTGCAACCCTGGAGCTTGGTCTTAGCAGCTGATGCTTGGTCCCATTCTCATCGCGCTCTCTTCCACTTGACATGCTCTTCAGTCGCCTGGCCACGTAATTGTCACGACACCACTTGGCAGAAAGTTCGAGATACTTGCATTACTGCGTGGCTTCCCTCGTCGCCTTGCGCCATTTGGCATAGTTGCGCCATCAAACCTCGCCTATGAAGGTGGCACCATTATAACTGAGACTTGAGATAGTTGGCAATGGTTCATCTTGAGGTGAGTGCAGCGCTACACGAAACAAGGACAAAAAAGACGCACCTGCGTGTCTTCTTCTTTGTCCGTGTTTCATGTAGCACTGCACCCACCTCAAGATGAAGAAGGCAGGAGGATATACACAGGGAGACCAAGCGCGTAGCGCATTGCGCTCAGGAGCAAGCTGTCCTAGCTTCAATTGCCCGGTCGCCAAAGGTTTTTTTCTTACTTCTTTATTTGCATCTACCCCGAATTTTTGCTCACGGAGAGCGGTGATTTCTCGCTCACAACGAACGACGCCTACACCGACGACGATGCCGGAATTTCAAAGAAATGAGCTGTTTTTTTTTTTTTGCTTTTCCAAGTTTGTTGCGCGTAGAATGGACAATCACAGGAAGAAAAAGGCAGACAGAAGGAGCGCAAACTATCAACTGGTTTATTTGCTCTTGAAACAGCTTATATAAGCATGTCCAAACGTCACAAGGATAGGAAAGAGGGTTGAAAGGGGGTGAGAGGGGAAGCATACAATTCAGAACACCTCACCGTCACATACACCTGCGCAAAAACTGGTCTTCAGCCTTATACAAGGTAACAGAAATGTCGCTTACACATTTATCACCTTTATCTTTAATAAAAAATGCTTCTAATAGTTCACGGCCAACTCTGGTCTGGCTCCTCCCGAGTATCTTAATCTTTTTTAGTAAAGGCTCGCATCCCATGCACTTGTTGCAATGAGCGGGCAAACTCGCTCCTCTTTTTTTCCAGAGACGAGGCATGCTCCCGCGCACGTTCATTCACGCATCGCCCTGTTTGGCCCACGTAAGACCTTCCACACCTGAGGGGTATTTCATATACCACTTTCGTGGCACACTTCACAAAAAATTGGCCATGTTGAATTCCGCACCCGCTGCCTCGGGCTTCCTTCCCACTAATCCTAGGGCATAACCCGGCCAATTTCTTAGGTGCCGAATACACCACATCGACACCATGCCTATTTACCACTTTTTTTTAAATTGTGGGCGACCTTGTGCGCGTACGGCACAACAATGGGCTTCCTTCTCGGCAGGGACTCGGCGCCTCCAGATCCTCTTTCTTCTTTTTTTATCTTCTTAAGAAGATTGTCGGCCACTGCTGCGATTACATCGCAGGGGAAGCCAGCCGAAATCAGCCTGCTAACTTGATTGCAGAAACTTTCGTGCATTGTATGCGGACACGATTTAGTGAGGGCGGAACTAAGGCACAAACTTGCAATTGCCCTTTTTTTATTTTTGAATGCGCGGAATCGAAAGGCAAAAGCTCTTTCTGCGCCCGCGGTGCATACTTCCAGCAAACATGGCCCGTCCCGAACCGTAAATTAATATCGAAAAATTGCAACGACCCTTTAGAAGGAAGCTCGTGCGTAAACTTCAACCCTTTCCCATGAAGCGTGAAACTGGATAGAATGCTACTCACAGAATCTGAGCAAGTCAGGGAATATTGTCCGGATAAAAGTATTAAAAAATCATCTACGTATCTGAAGGTCTTGACAACACCTTGATTACAGAGATCGTGCTGCAGTGAGCGGTCAATGGCGGCTAAAGAAATGTTGCAAAGCACTGGGGCAACACAAGACCCGATACAAATGCCTTGGCGCTGAATGTAGAATTCATTGTTATACGAGATAAAGGTGGCCTGTAAATAAAACACTAACAAGGACATGAAGCTGTGAAGCGACACACCGGAAGCGTTCTGAAACCTTGTTACACCGTTCTTTTCAATGCAGTCTCTGACAGATACAGAGAGTTCACCATGGGGCACCGAATAGAACAAGTCTTCCACATCAATGGAGAACGCATAACCTACAGAAACACTAGAACTCACGAATTGCACTAATTCGCCAGAGTTCTTGGTGGCGAAATGGTTATCAACCTGCAGGGCACTCAGATGTTCTTGCAGAAACTGGCTCTGCCATCGCACAGTACATGAGCTGTGTAACACTATCGCGTCAACAACATAATTGAAGAACAGATAACGAAATATGCCTACTTCCAACCTAGCAGGAATGCCTTACGCCTGAGTGAATTTTTTATGTGGTCGGTGGTGTCCTTGTTGCACTTTGAAAATTTCAACATTCGTTTATGTTCTCAATGTCATTTTTTTTCTTTTTAGAGTTCAATGATTTACACGCACATGCACATGGACGAAGAATTTAAAACAAAGATAGGCAATTTTATGGTACGTATGCAGAAAGCTTACTCCATTGATGCACAGCTTTTTGCCTATATGTGTCTGCGCCCGCGAAACTGTTCCATGCTTACACATACCTGGAACAAAAAGTTATATGGCACCTTCCCTGATAACCTAATTAAAGTGATGTTGAAAGGCTTTCGGCGATTTTCTACAAGAGTGTTCCGCCGATAGCTCGCGTCCTTCTTATAATTATCACACTATTGTCAGCGATCCTGTGTTCAGTGTGCAATTTCCTACAATGATTTCAACATGCGCATCGTGAAAGGTCGACAAGAACGTTCTACTGCCCCCTACCCATAAGTCGTGCAATAAGCACGCCACCGTTGGCTTTCCTGGTTGACGTCATAAACGCTGAGGATGAGCCAACGGTATTGTCGCCCTCATACAGAGGCCGCTAACAGTACTCAGGCCCCAGTAAGAAATCTTGGAGCTATTTGGTTATCGCGGCCTTGGTGCAGCGGCTGCTGTGTTTGGCGCACAGTACATGCTGGGACATCGCACAGTACATGGGCGTCAACATTTCGGCCCCTTCGAAATGCAGGCGCCGCGGTTGGGACTGGATCCCGCGACCTTCGGATCAGCAGCCGAGGGCCATGGCCATCGCCGTGGCGGGTCATCGCGATGTGAATGCAAGGGGAGCTGAACTGGAGTATTGTCGCTTTTTTTCCGGTTGCCGTTTCGGGGAGTGAAAAGGGAGCCAGGCTGATATAGTGTAAAGGTTCGCCATCGCCAGTTAGGGGAGTGGAAGGGTAGCTAAGCTGTTCTATTTCCTCTTTTTAATGCCGCCGCATAGGGGGAGTAAAGCAGAGATAAACAGCTATAATATCACTTTTTCTCGATAGCCATTTGAGTAGGTAGAAGAGGAGCTAAGCTGCTGAATTCTTACTTCTTGCCGTAGCCATTTAGGGGTGGGGAAGGGGAGCGAAGCTGCTGCATTATCATGAGTTCACTCTTTGCTGTAGCCACGTAAGCGAATGAAATGGGGCTAAACTTCCGTACCTTCACTCTGCGCTCGGGGAGTGGAACGATAGCCAGGCTGCTTAATTGTCACTTTTTGCAGTAGCCATTTCTGGGAGCAGAAGTGGAGCTGCTCTATTATAACTTCTAAAAGTCGTCATACGGGGGAGTGAAAGATTTCTACGCCAGTGTAGCTTCACTTTTCTGCTGGATCCAGTATGCGAGTGGACCCAAGGATGCTAAGCTGCTGTATTCTAAATTCTTCCTGTGGCCATTTCGGGAAGTGACAAGGGTGCTACACAGCTGTGTGGTCAATGCTTGCAGTCGCACGTTAGCGAGGGGCATCATAATGAATTACAGCGCGTTTTACGGTTAAGGACGATGAAAGGCACGCCGACACGCATCTGGCCTTGTCTGTATACTGCATTTTAATTCGTCTTGGATTCACGTGAACCAGCCGAGTCAAAAAGGTTGTTGGAGTTGACAGGAAGGCTAGTGGGAGCGCAGTAGATGGGGCGTCGCAGTCAAAGGGCAACTCCGGCGATTTTCCAGTATCCACTGATCTCAATAAAATTTTTATTATATATTCTCCTCGACACTATAGTAATGTATGCCGAGTCAAGCACATGTAGTTCATTCAGTCTTTCCGTAAATGAATTTTAAAAATTTTTAGCGGATTCTCACAGGGACCACCCTGTGTTTTTGACGTCATCACCTCCGCGCTGCCTGCCCGAGTCAGAGCGCCTTCACAACCAAAACGGGGATACTTCAGCGCTCAAATCATCGCTGTCAAGATCAGAATCTGGCATAACTCAATATATCGTCGGATGACCTCGCCACTGACATTTATTTGGCGCCACTTCCATATTTATGGTGACGGGTAGGTCGTGACGTCACAGCACATGCTCCAGGAAGCATCTACCCGTCTCGGTTTCGTTGAAGACGAGTTTCAGTTGCTTATTTAAAATTATTCTTGCGTTTCTGAGCAAGCTCAACCACCCTGGCGGTTACAGGACCATCAGTACCATTAGAAAACATTGATGTCAGAAGATAGTGAAACAACCGCCGGAGTTGACCTTTAATGTCATGCCCTGCCACGGTGGTCTAGTGGCTATGGTACTCGGCTTCTGATCCGAGGGTCGCGGGGTCGAATCCCGGCCGCGGCGGCTGCATTTCGATGGAGGCGAAATGTTGAGGCCCGTGCGCTGTGCGATGTCAGTGCACGTTAAAGAACCCCAGGTGGTCAAAATTTCCGGAGACCTCCACTACGGCGTCTCTCGTAATCAGAACTGGTTTTGGGACGTTAAACCCTACAAATCAAATCATCAACCTTTAATGTCATGCTATGCTCAGCCTATAGAACAACGACAGCGCCTCAGTGGTACTTTGTTCACGGTACGGATGCTGTATCAAAAGGCGGCGCTTCGACCTTGCCCGTGGTGTCTGCGTTCATATGGAAACAAGCACTAGTGACCCTCGTATTTAAGTCTAGGTGGTCGTTGAACAGGTTCAAGTGAAGATTCCGGAGTCCTCCTCTATAGTGTGCTTCAAATTTCAGTTCAGTTCAGCTTTTAGTTCAGTTTCAGTTTATTTATCTTCGTACAAAGCATACACGCTTACGTAAGCATACAGGAGGAGGTCCCAAAGCACTTGGCTGAACGCGGACCTCCTGTCAGAAAATGTGTGCTATATGTACAAGTATAATGCAACAAATGTCAACAGCGAGCAAGAAGTGATACAATTAAAAAGTAGTACAAACTGCAAATAATCTAAACTGAACAATTGCAAAGTACAACAAGTGAACTGCTTAGAACAAAATAAAAAAATATTGAAGTAAATCTATAATGGGCGATCAAAGAAGGAAAAGGACGAGCAAGTGTGGCAGTAACAGCAGTACGGGAAATGCGAACAAGTGGCGTTTTCGGCACGTCAATGGAAATCAATGATCATTGCGACTCTAAACTGAGCCAGAGAAAAACCGGGAAGCTGTTCTACTCCTGGAGGGTCATTTATGCGGTGTACCATGTATCTTGCTTACCAAGTCCGCTCGGAGCGCGCAAGGGGCGAACAAGAATCCCAATAATAGGCATAGGGCACGCGCTTGTAATCAGAGGTGCTTCGTGCATACCAGTTTCCTTACACAACAAGAAGGATTATTACTGGTCTTATACTTACATGCCACAGTGAAAAAGAAATGTCGATGTAGCAGCGCCCGGACCTAACGTCGAATGTGAATGAGTCTCACGCTGTAGAATTGTACGTGTTATGTGCTTTTCAAAGTTTGTAACACTGAACAATGATGCGTGAAAACATGTCGCCAGTTATATCTTACAGGATCATTTTTTTCAGTCATGTGCTATCAACATGACAATACAACGGCCCGTCCAGATAGAAACAGCAGATGACGCCGTTGCGCTCACGTACAAGGCCATACACTCTTTTGGTTGGACCTAAAGAAATAAAAATCCTAGAGCATATCTGTGCGTCAGTGTATTGATTAGATTGCTCGGCACTCCAACTGATTTCCTGGCTCCAACGAAGGCTTTATCACCGAAAGAAACTCTATTTTGGGAGCACTCACAAAAATGTAGCTCCAATCCACGCTGTGAAGGTGGTTGGACAGCGAAGCCATAAACTACACCCACAGTGATTACCTATTGCGGCGTCGCTTGAATTTCACGTGCATTTTAACGGCATGCTTACAGTCGGCGTCTTGTGCAAGAGCTGCTTGTTCTGTCTAAGACGCTGCTGAGCAAGTCGGTTCTCTTCTTTTCGTCGAGCATTATATTCACGCGGTTCTTCTGCCACCATTACTTCCCGTGGTCTACCCACGGTAGCCTGCACTGAACTGAATGAGTTTCTAGACCAGTGTACTCTAGCAACCGCTGGATCACGGACACCCGGCACGTTCGGCGCCAAAGCGGACAAACACCGTCGGCGTCGACAGCAATTGTCCGCGTCCCGCTATCGCTTGCTTCACTCCTCCTCTCTAGCTCACTCACGCAATGCTGCATGATGCTATTTTTCATAGACCCTTTTCACGATGGCCCGCCGCCAGGGCGCGCCAGCATGCTACAAACAGGAAGCGCTCCCGAGAAACTTCCGGCGGCCTTGCCCGCTGCAGAGAGAGAGAGAGAAGTGACTTTATTTGCACCCGTCAAATAGATGACGGGGTAGAGGCGTCAGCCTAAACCCACACTCATCCTCCCTAACCGTTAAGATCGGCGTGGGCCCCCCATGGATGTGGTGGAGGGAGGCGGCTGCCGGTGGCCGCTGGATCTACTTTTCAAGGAAGATGACCGTGGGGAGTGCGTGGGCCTGCGTTCCCACGAATGTACTTCGCCGGGCTGCCGTCTCGAAGAGACAAGGGCATTGTTTGGACGCTGCAGCGACGGCCTTGTTCACGGCTTGCCTCGAGCTTCCGACCGGCCCGCGTGAAGTTCCCGGAACGCATGGACCGGCGGTGGGTCGTGCGGTGTGCGTGTTTGTGCCGCTTCTGGAAATATGAACTTCTGGGCAGCATCATCGCAGCGGGAGCGGTACAGCAGGACTCAGGACTGCTGCAAGCCGGTGGCTCTACGGCGGCCCCATTGTGAGAACACGGCGGTGTGTCGTGAAAAGGACGAGGCCGGGAGGAGCGCTTTTATTTGTGCTGCTGTTGTTTTTCAGCAAGCCTCTTCTCCGGGGATCAGCATCCGCTGCCACTTGGGCCACGTCATCCGTTGCCGCAGAGAAGCAACGAAGGCGGGGCGTGACCCCCTCTCCTCGAAGGCGGAGACGACCTTGGGATTGGTCACTATTGTATATAGCATTGTATAAAATAAGAACACGGACTCGAGCTCTCATCATGTAAAATAAACATCATCTCTATTCTTCCTCTGAACCGTCATCGTCTCCGTGTCTACTCCGCACTCCGGCAACCTTCCCTTGGAGTCGGGATGGGTCAAACGTCGACCTTGTAGCGGTGGATCCTAGGTCAGACGGCCCGACACCTGCGACTCCACCAGGATCCCAATATTTGAATCGCAGCGGCTGGGATGAACCTGGTGACATGGCGCTGCATTTGCGGGTGAGCGTTTGGTTTTTGCTTTGAGGTTTACCAGGCTTCAAATTCTGGGTTAACAATTTGAATTCCTGGGTGTGTGTGTGTGCGTTCAGATGCAACGTGCGAGTTTTTAAGCATCTGTTCGCAAGCAAAACCATCGTTTTAAGCAGTGGCCATGGACCTGAGTAGGTTGCGAGGGGCAGAGCTGTTGCAGTTGTGCGACGAGTTGGCACTCGAGTGGGAAGAGTCGATGACAAAATGTGAGCTACTAAAATTAATAGAGAAAAGTGGTAGCAGCGAGGAAGACATTAAATTCGCTTGGGGTCTTGTTCAGGAAAATCTGAAAGAGGAGGAAGCCAAAAGAGCATACGAAAAAGAGAGGGAGGAAGCAAAGAAACTGTATGAAAAAGAGAAGAAAGAAAGGGAGAGGAAATTGTTGGAGCTCGAAATTGAGAGGGATCGGTTAATGGTTCGAGGAGGAATTAGCGGAACTCCTGACAGAGCAAGCGTAAAGCGTAAGGAAAGTAAAGTGCGGGAAGCCTTGTTCAGGCGTACTGGTGTCTGCGTTAAGAATGAGACAGAGAAAGACGTGCTTGAGATGGCGGAAGATTGTGAGGCGTCCGCTAACTTTGCGCGCGCGTTTCAAGCACAGGAAACAGTTGATTACAACTGTGAACAGCGCGGCCAAGTAGCCAGTAGCTGTAAGAGAGAGAAAGACTATGATGAGAGCGAGAGAGCTTCAAAGAGTTGTGAGCGAACTGTGCTAGAAATGAAAGTTATCGGTAAAGAGGAGAGTGTCGTTGAGATGGCACTAGATTTTGAGGCGACCGATAGCAGCGTGGGCTCATTTCATACACATGAGGGAGTTCGTTACAACCGCGAGAAACGGGGCCGAGTGCCTGGGAGCTGTAAAACGGAGTGCTCTGATCATAGTGAGGCAACTTCAAAGGGTTGCGAGTCAGCTGCGGAAGAAATCGAAAAAGTCGGTAAGAGCGAGGTGTCACTAAGTGACAAAAATGAGGGTATTGTGCTGGAGGTGGCGAAATACTCTGATACCGATATGATTGAGGGCGCATTTCAGCCGCAGCAGACAGAGGTTAGTTACAACTGTGAGAAATGGGGCCAAGGGGCCAGAAGCTGTATTAAAGTGGAGTCTCAGTGTTGTGAAGGAGGTGTCCAGAAAATGAGTGACGAAAGTGTAGAGGCTTCCACGAATGGTCAGACCTTGGAGGGCAATGCATGCGACGCACTTTGTAGCAGCGAGAGGCAGTACAAAGAACTGCCTGAAACTAATTCAGGAGAAATAGCAGAGTGCGAGCCAGGTGTAAATGTGGCCTTGAACAGTGCTACAGATGTCCTTGAAGAAGGAGATGTCCTTTCCGCGAATTGTGAAGCGATCGATTCTTCGATGGAAAAGGACGAGGCAATCGTAGGGGCATCCGAAGAGTTTGAATACCCGAAGCTAAGTTCAGTGGAAAGTTCAAGCGCGGCGGGTGTCCGTAAACACCGCCGAAAAAGAAAAAAGCGTGCTCGAGCAGCACCGCGGAAGCGCTTGAAGGAACCAGCGAGGGAGCGCGCGAGACAAAGGGCAAGCCCAACTCGCGGCAGGGGGAAATGCTCTTTGTCCCGTTCGATAAGGCGAACTAGAAAGAGGCACGTTCTCAGGAAACGGATGCAGCCCCTCGGACGAAAGGGAAAGGCGATATTCTGGAAGAGAGTACAGTGTCGAGGTGGTTTGCTCAGTAACAGGCACCCTGCGCGGCCAAAAGCACTGGCTAGATTTTGTTTGCAACGCCAGCCGTGTCTAATTGGTAAGACAGCAGTTGAGCGTCCCGCGACAGTGCGCAGAAAGCGAGACAGACCGACCTTCCATCTATGGTTCAGGTTAGCCCCTCAGAGGACAGAAGGAAAGCGGCCGCGAAGCCGAATCAAGCATGACAGCAGAACACAGGGAACAGCTTGAGCTTTGTGTCGTCTATGGCGAGCGAGAAAGCCGTCGGGACCGAGACCCCATAGGGTTCGAATCAAAGGAATTCGTGTACGGGGAACGGGGAGCGGTCCTTTGTCGTCATTTCACAAGCGCATGCAAGAGTGTAGTTCTTATTAAGAAACGACTTGAGACAGTTTTAAGAAAAATGAGCAGTATAGTAGTACTGAATTCAGATTAGGCTATTGTAAGAGCGCTTATTGAGCTTAATTTCTGAGGAAGGAGTCATTTCGCGAAACCAACATTTGTGAATTTAGTAGCTTGCATGTGTGACAGGAAATGATGTACTGTGTATAACACTCTGCGTAAATAAAAGCGCATTTCAGAGCTCGTTCAAAAGTAAAGGCAAATCAGTTTTGTGAGAATTTTGGCTTCAGTGGTGCAGTCTTGTGTACTATTTAGATACTTAGTTACAGCGCATGAGCAATGCACATTTTCTTTTGTTACTTTCATGTGTACGGCATTGAAGATTAGTCCGAGTAAGCATCGGCTGCTGTAGCGCTTAGTACGCGCCGTTACGTGAAGATGGTCGAAGGGACAACGCGTCAGTTAAGTGTACGGTCACATTGAGGTACTGTGAGAACCGTGTCATGTTGAAGCGCTGAAGAGAGCAATAGCGTTATTGAATCAGTAAGCGGTAAACTAGGCGATGTTGTTAGTAGGCTGCACTTAGAGCGATTTTCATTCGCGTAGAGCTCGTTGCAGTTGTGAAGGAGTACATTACTTTGAGGAAATGTTCATGACACTGTAGGTGGTGTCGGTTGTCGAGTTGCGTGAAATGCCAGCAGTGCATTTAAGGTTATTTCTTTAGGAAGTTGTTCGTTGAACACTTAATGTGTATTTTTGCAGAGTGAGCTTCAGCACCACAGACTAGGAATGGCTTATCAGCGTGAGTGAGTTCTTGTGAAGTTAGTTTTGAAGCGAGTTTTGTAAGCGAGCTTTGTTTGTGTAGAAGTTCTTATCCTAAGTGGGAGTTTGAAGGTTAAGAATGTTACGTTGTACTTCAAGACGATGTGAGTGACAGAGGATCGGGCGAGTTTTTAACTTAAATAAGGAGAGGATGGAGAACATTCCATTTCTTTTGAATGTGGTAAATCAGCTGACAGTGAGAGAGGAGATATGCAGTGCGTTGGAAAAGTAACGTATGCTTTGTATGGGTGGCACAGAGAATTGCCAGTTGCGTGCACGAAGCGAATCTTGCTCTCGAGATTGATCGCTGTCCGCTTATCGGGTTAGGCGAAAGGCCTCAAAAGAATGGAAGCTTGCTCCGATGGATTCCGATCCTCCAAGAATGCTTTACCGCTCGGAATGGGAAATGAAACGTCAGTGGAGGTGCTGGCGGACTCAATAGGCGAGTTTGAATTTTAAGTGGGTGCCATCATTGTTAAACATTTGCCTGACAAATTTTGTAGAACCAATTCTTGGGTAGTTCTGGAGTGGGAACTCTTCCATAGCTGCCACCGGTTTGTCTTGAGCAAAACTTTGCGAGGGAAGATGGTCACTTGCTTAAAAGGAGTCCGAAAATTTTTGGGGGGTGTTTTAATGAGGTTTTGATAAGCCTGGTGGATCTGAAGCGGATTCTGAATGCCTGCGCGTGGTGTAGTGTTGTGGCGCCTGGTTTGTTCTGGCTGCGGTTCCTCCTTGCGGGATGTTCGAGCCGCATGTCCACAATTTTCATCAAACCCTAGATCTCTCTCATGGACAGCAATTGCGTTCCTGGCCATTCGAGAGTTTCCTGGCGCCGGAGGGACTGTTAAGATCGGCGTGGGCCCCCCATGGATGTGGTGGAGGGAGGCGGCTGCCGGTGGCCGCTGGATCTACTTTTCAAGGAAGATGACCGTGGGGAGTGCGTGGGCCTGCGTTCCCACGAATGTACTTCGCCGGGCTGCCGTCTCGAAGAGACAAGGGCATTGTTTGGACGCTGCAGCGACGGCCTTGTTCACGGCTTGCCTCGAGCTTCCGACCGGCCCGCGTGAAGTTCCCGGAACGCATGGACCGGCGGTGGGTCGTGCGGTGTGCGTGTTTGTGCCGCTTCTGGAAATATGAACTTCTGGGCAGCATCATCGCAGCGGGAGCGGTACAGCAGGACTCAGGACTGCTGCAAGCCGGTGGCTCTACGGCGGCCCCATTGTGAGAACACGGCGGTGTGTCGTGAAAAGGACGAGGCCGGGAGGAGCGCTTTTATTTGTGCTGCTGTTGTTTTCAGCAAGCCTCTTCTCCGGGGATCAGCATCCGCTGCCACTTGGGCCACGTCATCCGTTGCCGCAGAGAAGCAACGAAGGCGGGGCGTGACCCCCTCTCCTCGAAGGCGGAGACGACCTTGGGATTGGTCACTATTGTATATAGCATTGTATAAAATAAGAACACGGACTCGAGCTCTCATCATGTAAAATAAATCATCTCTCTTCTTCCTCTTCTGAATCGTCATCGTCTCCGTGTCAACTCCGCACTCCGGCATCCTTCCCTTGGAGTCGGGATGGGTGAAACGTCGACCTGAAGCGTGGAATCCTAGGACCGACGGCCCGACTCCTGCATCCTCACCAGGATCACAATACCGTCGACCGGGATCCCTTGGGACGCGGCGGCGGTCAGGAGGAGGCCGATGAGCATTTTCTTCTTCGTTGAGTAGCAAGTACTCCCAGTATTCTCTGCATCTATCTGGCTCGTCAAAGTTAGGACAGGTCCAAACCATGTGTACTAAGTCCGCTATACTATCACAATGCCTACACCGAGGGCTATACACCGAGGGATGCCACTTGCTCAACAGTTGTGGGTTCGGAAATACCCCTGTTTGCAGCTTTCTCCACATTGCTTCCTCGCTTTTGGAAAGGTTCTTATTCGCTCTAGGGTAAGTCTTACGCCCCAGCTTATAATGGTTAAGAATTTCTTGAAAAGTGCTCAGTTCGTCAGTGGTCTGTAGGGGTTCCTCGCTTGGGGGTGTTGTCGAGATGACAGCGCTGGAATCCCGGAAAGTGAGACCTCGTGCCTGCCGCAGGGTGTCTGCGCAAGCAGACGTTTGGTGTGTAGCGACACCACGGACCCGAGCCAACAGGGGGGGGGGGGGGGTTGCGACCCCCTCCCATGTGTCGCTGTGCGTGGCTTAGCCGTGTCCGGGGAAAAGGGGATCCTGGGGGTTGAGCCAATGCTGGATGATTAGACCTTTAAGGCCCCCGGCGGCGGCAACACCCCCCTTTGGCCCGTGCTTCCTGTAGACGGCACCCCAGGACTGACCCGCCCGGGGGAAACCGGTAGTCGCCTTTTCCTGTCTCTCTCCTCTCAATCTTCGCCTTTTTCTCCTACTTTCCATCTTTCCTGTCATCTCCCCTCTTCCATTTACTTCCAATTTTCCTGGCGGGAAGGGTTAACAAAGCAACAAAGATGGCGAGTGGCGATTTACTCCTGGAACTTCAAGACAAAGAACAGTACGACAAACTCGCACACCTCAGAGCATTTGAAAATATCCCTGTTTCAGTAAGTACACACCGAACCATGAATACAGTTAAAGGCATAGTCTCCGATGATGATCTTATGCAAATGACTGAAGAAGAACTGATGGATGGCTGGAAAGATGAACATGTTATCAATGTACAGAGAATTAAAATCAGCGCGCAACGACACCAAAATCCCCGCGAAACACCTCATAATTACTTTCGGCTCCACCACTCTTCCAGAGTACCTAGAAACAGGCTATGTCAAGCTCCCCGTCAGGCCTTATATTCCTAACCCGCGACGCTCTTTTAAGTGTCAGAGATTTGGTCACACTTCACAAGGCTGTCGAGGGCAGCTTACCTGTGCGAAATGCGGTGCCAAGGACCACTCTGCAGATGACTGCAAAGACCACTCTGCAGATGACTGCAAAGAGGAAGTACATTGCGCAAATTGCGATGGCGGCCACCCCGAATACTCCTGAGCTTGCCCAGCCTGGAAGAGAGCAAAAGAAATAATTACACTTAAAGTCAAAGAATATATATGTTTCCGCGAAGCTAGGCAGCGTACTTCCCCAGCCATTTGGCTTCAGAACAACATTCGCCGAAGTGGTACAACAGGGGGCCACACCACAACGACTCTTGGCAGCTCCTCGAGCCACGCGTAGCGTGCCGAGGGCGTTGCCCTCCGCCCCCATGGTGGGAACAGCGAAAGCTGGCCCGCCATCTTCGAACACGGCTACACTGGCAGCCTCTACCAGCTCTGGCAGCAGCCAGGGCAGCTCAGAGGCTAAGGAAGCACACCGACCTCCGAGCCGGTGCAGCCAAAGGCCTCGCCTCTTCAGGCGAGGTTACATCGCACACACCACTCGCAAGAGCGCCTGTCCAATGCCCCGCAGAAGGCAATGGACACTACGACGAGTCAGACGGCGCAAGTAGCGCCAAAGGAGCGGCGAGTTCTCGAACGCTCCAAGAAGGACAAACCCCACACCACGGGGCCTGGAAAGGCTCTGTGATCTAAGGCAACAATTCCTATTACTACACACAGCAAAACCACACGCAGCACAATGGAGACACAAATAATCCAATGGAACGTGAGAGGCCTTATTAGAAATCTAGACGACGTTCAAGAAATACTACAATACCACCTTCCAAAAGTGCTGTGTGTTCAGGAAACACACCTGAACTACAAGCACACAAATTTTCTGCGGCAATATGTCACTTTTCGGAAACACCGTGACAACACCATTGCATCATCAGGAGGTGTTTGTTGCCTTTATAGTGCACAAGAGCGTGGCATGTCAGCCCCTACGTCTCCAAACGCCCCTTGAGGCAGTGGCAGTTCGAGCTGTACTCCTCGACAAACTAATTACAATCTGCTCGGTATACATACCCCCTACTTATAACCTACACAAACACGAATTAAACTCACTCATGGATGAATTGCCAGAACCGTACCTAGTTCTTGGCGATTTCAACACACACAGCAGCTTGTGGGGCGACTCTCGTGTGAATGCGCGGGGACATCTTATAGAGCAGTTTCTTTTGTCTTCTGGTGCGTGTCTCCTCAATAAAGAGGCACCCACCTACTACAATCTTGCAAACAATAGTTACTCCTCCATAGACATCAGCATATCATCCCCCTCCATTTTCACTCAGTTTAAGTAGGAGGTGGTGAAGAATTCTTACGGCAGCGACCACTTCCCCATTTTACTGGAAACACCAAAAGAAACAGAATCTCCTCCACAGACTCCCCGGTGGGACGTCGACACAGCCGATTGGGAAAAATTTCGGACTCTCACTAGCACTGTTTCATGGGCCGAGATGTCCTCGTTGACAATTGACGCTGCGGTCGAATACTTTACACATTTCATCGTGGATGCTGCGTGCAAAAGTATATGTCAACGAAGTGTTACGCCAAGCAAACGCCGTGTTCCATGGTGGAACTGAATGTCGCGATGTTCGAAGGGAGCAAAATAAAGCGTGGAGGTTGCTACGCAACTCACCCACTGAGGAAAATTTACTTAGTTTTAAGGCGGTTAAAGCCGAGGGCAGAATAACGCGCCGGCTGGCCAGGAGAGAAAGCTGGCAAAAGTTTCTATCAGGCATCAATTCGTATACCGATGAAGCCAAGGAAGGAAGGAAGGAAGGAAGGGGAAAACAGAAAGCCAGGGAGGTTAACCAGAAAGGCGTCCGGTTGGCTACCCTACACTGGGGGAATGGGAAGGGGGAATAGAAAGATGGGAGAGAGAGAAAGAAGGGGAATAATGAAAAAGACGATGTAGGACAAGTCCAACTGTCAAAGGCGTTCGCGCAAACCAGTCATCTTCAAAAAGCGCAAAAGTGCTTTTAGTGTCTTGTGGGCCGACGAGCGATGAGGGTGGTGTTCGAGTATCATCTGTAAGGAAAGTGGCCGATCGTCAAGGTGGCGTAGCATCTCAGCAAGGGTTTTCCTTTCCTCGAGGAATCGCGGACAGTGGCACAGCAGATGGTCCAGGGTTTCGTCGGTGTCGCACATCTCGCAGGTTGCACTGTCGATCGCTCCAATTAATGCGGAGTATGCCTTTGTGAAGGCAACTCCCAGCCAAAGTCGACAAAGAAGCGAGGCCTCATGTCGAGGAAGTCCGATGAAGCCAAAGTCTGGAACAGAGTTGCCACGCTCCCAGGGTGGAGTGAGCGTTTCAGAGTGCTCTTAGCTGCAGCGCGGCGCTCAGAAAGCACCAGCCCAACGTATCCAGAGCGCTCGAAAGCGACCGTTCGAACCTACCATATTACCATCTGTATGTAGTGTGCTGAGGGCAAGAGCTCCAGCTCAAGATCAGAAAGAAGTTCGCGCATTCCCCTTCATGACTCATTTTCTTTTTCTCTAAGTTATTTGTACTTTTCCTGTTCTTTATGTTGCGGTATCCGCACAATACCAACTAAAAGTTAAGACTATCAGGGCTTGGTCAATCGCCCGATGGAGGTATATGCGCCATATGTGAAGATTGTTCTTCATCATCATCATCGTCGTCAGGCTCCGCTGGAGATCCAACCCCGACGAATGCGCTTTGCCAGAGCGAGCCCCACAGCTGCCAATAAAGACCTCTCAAGGCTCGTGACAATACATTGTCGCTCCACTCGTTATTGGAACGAGAAGGGTACCCAAGTCATCCTCTCGTCTATCGATCACACTTCTGCGCTTCATGAAGCGATTAGTTGGCACTTTCTGAGCAGCTGTGCTTACGGTAGATAGCCGCACATCCACACACGCTTGCTCACGACCCCATCTGGTGGTTGGGCATAAACGCCCCTCTGCCGGGCACGTGTGCACACCGCAGGGGCAGCCCAGGCTTCGGAAACACTTACGCGGCACCAATCATCAAAGGGAGTATAAACTCGGTAGGGCTTCACTTGTGCACGAACAATTTCCCACCAGAGGCGCCGTAGCGAGCACCAGTCTAGGAAATATGCACCTATCTGGTTCGCATCACTGCGCTTTTTTGCATGAAGAAAACTGCTCAAGCAGCGTCACGAACGCGCCACAGAAATACCGATGGCCAACTATTAGCTATATCTTTTGTGAACACAAAACAATGGCTATGGGTGTATCACGTGACTTCTGCGCACGGCACGAAAAACGGTCAGTTGTGCAGAGGTGTCCGACGCGCTACGGCGTCTTCTACGTTAGTCAAAAGCGCTGTTTTTTTTTTTTTATGCAATACCACGCGTTATTTCGCTTCATAATACGAAATGCACTCGCCAAAGGAGCCGCACAGGTTCCTCAGCCCTACCTGACGTTCCCGGTGTCCTTATCGTAGCGCAATTGCAAGTTTGCGCGCTTCGGCAATGACTTACGGGTGAGTGTACGCTTTCGGATCATTTGGCGCAGTCTAGTGCGTGAAACAGATTTGTAACTAAAGAGTGTCATAACAATCAGCACGGAGCACCTAGCTTGGTTCGACGCTGCGGTCTAGTGATTATGGTGCTTGACTGCTGACCCGGAACACACGGGTTTGATCGCGGCCGTGACACTCTCATTTTCGATGGCGCGGGCTTTGGTATGACAAAGGCTCGTGTACGTTGGTTTATCGGTGAAGGTTAAAGGATTCCAAGAGTTCAGAATTTAAGGAGCTCTCCGCTACGACATGCGCTGTAATCATATCGTGGTTTGGCAGGTGAAGACTAACTAACGCTCGCGGTTAAAATTTCACCGAACTTTAAAAACAGCATGTGCAGTCCACTCCAGAGCCAGCCCTTAACAAATCTACAGTATATCTACCTATGAGAAGAAGGGAATGGATTTTTCTTTTTCTACTTTCTGATAAAAGGTTTTCTGCGCACAGGCGCCAGATTTCATACGTCCCCACGTGAATACGTAGCTCATAAGTCGACGTCGGTTTCGCGCACCATTACAAGCGAATGCCTAATTTCCAGTGTAGAACATATTACCGAACCTTGTCGCTGCTTCTTTTGCGCACGCTCACGACTGCTGACACGTTTTCTTGAAAGGGAGCGTGGCTCTATTTGTCTAGAATAAACGCAACCACGCCCAATGGATTTGAGACGGTGGTCTCATCGTTGTTGAACGCAGTGCCCACTTTTTAGCGCTGGTCTTGAAAGTTCCATGCCACCTTTAAGCCGACCGTGAGTGAAAAACTGTGGACATTCTGTTCTTCGACGGCCACTGTACACGCTTGTTGCTGTCGCAGCTGGGCTGTGCCCTATCAATGTCTTTGAGCGTGTACGCAAGGAGCGTCGTTTTTTGTACAGCCAGCGCAGTGTAGCGGCGGGAACGAGAAGCACTGCCTATGCGCATTGCGTTCGGCCTACGTGAATTCAGCCGCCAGATGCGTTGCGGTAAGCTAGCATGACGTTGTGGGCTTCTGCACTCGTACAACAATAAGGGAGCCACGCACTTTAAGAGGAGCAACTCGCGGGAACTTCGTTCTCCAAGAAAGATATTCTAAGTTACTCATCCGCACACTCCAAGGTCGTAAAGGACGGCACCGCCGCTTTCTAGTTATGATCAGTTTATGATCAGTCAGTAACGTCACCCTGTTTGGTATTTAAAATTGCTTTTCTAGTGTTAGCCGTTACAAGAGACATCGTTCCTGTTGGTGTTTCAACGGTATACTCCGGATATGTGCTCAGAATATCATTGTTTCCTTTTCAAAGGCAAAACCCTACTCGTGGCATCTCTGAAAGTAGGGTAAAACATATCTTACAGCGCTTTTTTTTCTTTTGCTGATTATATTCGTTTCATCCTCTATTCGTTTATTTTGGCAAAAACATTGTTCAAATAGCTGTTACTGTACAACACTTTTGGAAGTGTGATTCCCGTCTCGAGTCCTCAACAATAGAAGGCACATATTTCTAGTTGACCTCCCGCTAGTTTCTTACGTCGAGGAACTCGCAGTTAGGTGAGTTTGGTTTGATTCGTATTAAAACATCGAGACCCTATCCATTCAGCTAGTCAGTCCATTGCACACCTGCACACCATCCCATGCCCTTCCTTCGTCCTGTGTTGTCGCGCTGTTCTAATATGAATTCGTCCCTTCCATCGTCCCTTTTCAAGGCTGTACACGCGACCTTGCTGTGCAAATAGACCTATACATGTTTGAATTCGCGTACTTTTTCACTCATACATATAGCTTCACGGGCCCTTGCGAAACCCGTGTTGAGTTCCATCCCTAATGATTGACCCTCGTACACCTGTGTAATCTTTAATATAATAAAGTCGCGACTAGCAGCCACATACAAAAAATTCGTCAACAGTGAAGCTCGTAAGGTCAGCTCAGGCGCCTGCAATCCATTCCTTCTGTTTCAGGCAGCCAGCACATGACTCCCGCGCCAGTATTCTTTCCTTCCTGGTAATTTATGACACGTGGTTAGTTTACGCGCTGTTCTAAAATGGGCATCTCTACAGACGCGTCGCGATAGGCGCCGACAGAGCCAGCTCTGTAAATCACTGCGCAGCCAGAAAACGCGGCGGAGGGCGACGAATATTCGCAGTACAGCAACAAACAACGTATTCAGGTAAGAAAGAAAAGAAGAGCATATCTGCAATGTATTCTGCAAGCGACAAGGTACTTGCTCGCCCTGTCGTGAGATAAGGCGGGGTGCACAGTATCGCGGCATGATGAACATTGAAAGGAGGCAAGTGCACTGAAAAAAGTTTTTGCCGACCCCACGCATTGTGGGAATGGTGGCGTGGGAAGCAGAGAGGAAATTGCCTGCGACGATTTGTTTGGTATTACGCCAAGTATTTTGACTAGGATTAAAGCCTTTGTTCGAAGCGCATGAGTACCGACTCTCACAATCAGAGCTGGTTTTGGGACGTTAAACCCCACATAACAACTAGCACCTTTACTGTAACCGGACGAAATTAAATGCAACTTGTAAAGCTCTATAGTGAACATATAAGCCCATCTATTCCCCCATGTTGCGGTGGTGCATCGGTAGAGCTTCCAGCTGCTCTCGTTAAATCCTTGGTGAAGGTGGCTTCGAGTCCGCCTGGGTGGAACTTTTTCATTGTGAATGCAAGTGCGTTTTTTCATCGATCCACTTCCGTTACGGTAGTACGTCACTGAGTGCTTGGTGGGCTCCGGCATAAAAGACTTTGGTGTTAAAATATTGATCTTGTATAAGCAGCGCTAGGCCAGTGTTTTCAGATGGTAGGATTTTTTTTGCATGTAGAAACTATACGACTCGAATGCCTCGAACCGGTCCCCTAGAGAAGGCAAGAACGAGCCTTCTTCTTCCCCTTTGTTTTCCCACCCATTGATTGATTTGTGGGGTTTAACGTCCCAAAACCAGTTCTGATTATGAGAGACGCCGTAGTGGAGGTCTCCGGAAATTTAGACTACCTGGGGTTCTTTAACGTGCACTGACATCGCACAGCACACGGGCCTCAACATTTCGCCTCCATCGAAATGCAGCCGCCGCGGCCGGGATTCGATCCCGCGACCTTCGGATCTGCAGCCGAGTGCCATAACCACTAGACCACCGTGGCGGGGCTTCCCACCCATCAGATACCTACTTTGTTATAACTGGCTCACTGTGCTTCTGCCCCGATAAATCATTATGAATCCACTATTTACGCATATAGAATTATTCAACTGGGCAAAAATTGATTATCACAGAAAAAGCTATGGGCATTTATCTTTCTCCGCTAGCTTTGCAACAGTTTATCTATTTATTTACGGAGACGCATAAGACGTCATTTCCGTTCATTCCATAACCTCAAGAATGTTCAAGTGCACACATCAAACTTCCGCTGCATCATTGCGCTCTTTCAAATGAAAGTTTGTTTCAATGAAGGGATATTCCGGTTAAGTATAGAAGTATTGCTTGCAGTAACGCCCTGGTGCATAGTGTGTTTTTCGCAGCTAATATACAAAGACAATTTTTACCGCTTCTGTAGTTTACGTCCTCTGTAGTTTCCTTTCTTACGGGCTTTCTTCTTCTTTTCACTTCTTCAAGACAGTGCATCATTGTGCGGAAGCAGGAACAAGGGGCACGCAAGCATATATTTTATTCTCTGCGTCATCCTCTTCCGTGTATAATAATCCGTTATTTCGATGAAATTAACGTAAACCAACTCGTCCAACTTACAGCCTCGGTTCTTTTTTTTTCTTTACTGTTTTGCTATTGTACTGAAATTGCGTTAGGTATTCTTTATCCACTACCTCCACTTCTAACATACGACGGTAGTCTTAGCAGATAAACAGGCACGTAAACCTCCGTAAAACTCCGCTAGGAAAGTCACGAAAGCGCTACTGCATTTCTTGCCATGTTACAGGCCGTTGCGACCGCTTCATAATGCATTGTGAAGCGGTCACGAGATGACAGGACAGCAGATAGACCGAACACTGGTGCCTTGAGGAGGAGGCACCAGCGTTCTGCCTATCCTCTGCGATAATAGTGATAGGACAGGGATAGTAATAGTAAACTCGGCA
This sequence comes from Hyalomma asiaticum, assembly GCA_013339685.2. Taxonomy (NCBI): domain Eukaryota; kingdom Metazoa; phylum Arthropoda; class Arachnida; order Ixodida; family Ixodidae; genus Hyalomma; species Hyalomma asiaticum. The sequence continues at coordinate 63,948,073 of CM023488.1, forward strand.
TGCTTGCCTCAGCTATAAGGTGTTGAAAGCTGTTGAACTGGCCTTCCTTTGTGTGTATGAGGGGGGGGGGGGGGAGGGAAGGGAAGGGGGGACGAATTTATAAGTTCCTTGGGCCCTAGAGGAGCGTTATTGATGAGGGTGTTCTGCGGATTTCTCAAATTTGTATATCGCACTTTCTCGCGCCGTTAGCATTGTTATCCTCACGCGACGTCACCTTGGGGAGCACATAACCACTACTTAGCCGCCGCGCTGATGCGGTGGTTGCGGTGCTGGGCTACGGCCACGACAGACTCAGGTTATGTTCCGGCCGTCGCGGTCGCGTTTCCGCAGTTATGAAAACACTAGATGGCCGTGTACTGTGAGATTTCAGTGCGCGCTACAGAGCGCCAGGTGGTCTATATTGACAGAACCTTACCTTAAGGCATGCCTCACAATCATGTACTGGTTTTGGCACACAAAAAACCGAGCAATTGCTATTGTAACCAAAGCGGCAACGCCTGAAATTTTTCGTCTCATATCTGCATGATAAGAAGAAATCCGCTTTTCATCCATCTCGGTGATCGCATGGGTGACTGTAATAAAGCCTGTTCGCACTATGTTTGCGCCGAGATTTTGATAAATCCACATTCGCCTCGCATGTCGCCAGCTACATAGGCAGAGCTTATGAAAGGCCATCTTCCATTAATGTTTCTCCTTGTGTTCGAAGACGCATCATTCGAATTATTAATTGACTGTGACGTTTGTTCAGCTTACAAAAAACGATGTTGGCCCGAAAAGCGATAGCCTTTGAAAGAGAAATGCCGTATCCCCGTCTCAGTAGTTTGCTTTTCGTTCTTTACAAAACACATCAATTCGAAGTCCTTCGAGCACAGTGGATCAAAACATAGGCATTCCTGACGGAACATTCAGAACAGTACCACACGCAAAAGGGAGGATGGCGCTCTGGCGTTATTGAACCTTGTAGTCAGGTTAGTAGGCGCATGTCTCCTGGTTCAAATATGCCTGTATTTACTCTGGTCTATACGTGAAGTGTACGCAGAGTTTTATTAGCACGAGTAAAAGCAACTGTACGAATGAAAATATAGCCCTTCATACATGGCTGCAGTGCCTCGTTTGTCCAGGTTTTTACTCGCGCCGCGAGAACTCTTTCACCGTGCTGCGGTAACAAACCTACATTGCGGCTCTTACCGTATGTGGAAGCTCAATTGCGGCTACTCTAAGTATTGTACGAACGCCTATTAATTTTTTTATTTGACCATACTGCAGGCCTTTCTCGGCCCATGCAGGAGTGGGGACAAAAGTACAAAAATATACATATATTGTCAACTCATTATTCGAAATCAACACACTGTACGAGATTCATGAATGATTCTATGGTGTTAGAGCACACAATATGATTAGATAATCTATTCCAGTGGTAAATGGCTAAAGGAAAAAGGGAATGTTTATGAGCATTAGCACGACCTAATGGTTGGCAAAAGGAAGGATCCCTGCTGTTATTTCTTGCTGGACAGTTAACAATGTTGCTCCACTGCAGCGTTTACTGGGAAAGAAACTGCAGTTTAGTTTGGAAACGTTTGACTAGGCCCTTTTTGACAAAGAGCAGAAAAGTTATCTTCTGTTGTGAATAGGAAGCGTTCCAGCTTCCAGCTGACTTCCTGATTTTTCCGTCTCGTAGCAACGTCAAATTATAAATGTGCTATTGTGCATTTAATCCCCTGCCATGTCGACTACATCGGATAATAGTAATAGTATTAATAGTAATAATAATACTTGATCGGGTTTCCCGTGACAAACCCAGCTGTGGCTATGCGGCATGCCCTGTAGTGGAAGTCACGAAAGTAATTTTGGACCACCTGGGAAATTCCCCCTCTAGATGCCTGCAACTTTGATCGCTTCCCCATTGGGGCGAACGTTTCTCGTAGTTCACTGTAGCCTCCACGAGAGAGCGCTCATTACCGACACTATCTGCTTGCGAAGAGCAATTTTGTTGTGCCTTGCCGGCTTTCAATAACACAAATTTACGCTTTAAAATTGACCAGGCAATTTAAATTGACCGAACGAACATTGTCCTGCTGGACCGACAGCGCGTGGGACGCCTCCGGGACGCTAGCAATTTTTGTTTTTTTTATCTCAGAGGCAAGGTTAAGTGATTGAACTTTTCGGCGCTCGCCACCGCGAATGCTCGTTACCAACACTATCACGTGAGAGCGGAGGAGGAGAGAACAGGAGAGGTTCGAGGACCAGCCCTTCGGCTCACGTCGCAGGCGTTGTACAGAGGAGGCATTTGCCTGGGGTTCTCTAACGTGGCCAGAATTTGATCGCGCAAGCACGGGCTTCTCAAGCCAACACGTGGACGCCAAACTACGAAGGTGAGTGACTACATCAGGTCAGCCACATATTTTGCCCGTCACAACATGTTAAGCATAACCAAAGGGGCACGCTCTCTCAAAATACTGTTCATCCTGTAAGTAACCAGTGCAAAGGTCAGTGTTGTAACGCTGCGTGGTTGTTTATCACTGCTTTAACGTATTAAATCTAGCGACATGTCTTTCGTCTTTATGTAAAATGTAACATCATTGATATTCACAAGATCTTCATCTTCGCTGAGGCCAACTTTGTGCCGTTCAAAGGCTGGAATTTGCTTTTACTGGCTTGCGACTGCGACGAGGCGACGAGGCTGGCAGTATACATTTAATCTAGAAATGCGTGTCGGGGAGGTGAATGCTTGCATTTATTACTTGGGGAGACGATAATCGACAAGCCCGAGGTGACAGCTCGTGCAGTCGTAACCTTTCCGGCTTATGTTGATTCGGACATATGCTCCATCACTTGCACGTGATTGTGCTGCAAAAGCAGGATTGCCCCTTACAATCAAGAGTGGCCAACAGATCGCGCTCTGTTTACACACTAGCAAGGGCCCTTCTGAAATGTGCACAAGGAGTAACCCAATGCCGCAATGACCTAAATAAACGACGCGTCTCTTCATATTCAGTTCTTCATTCTTTTACAACACCGACGGCATGCTTACGCACATTTTTTGCTCTCCTGGCAATGCAACAGGCCTCACACACAGTTCACTTTCGAGCCTATATGCCGATGTCTTTTAAAAATACGTGTCCTTGAATTGTGGATAACAAGAGCAGTTTCTGCAATGTATACGTAAGTGAACGCCTCTTTCTCTGCCCCCCGCCAAACTATGTTCTTTAGCTCTCTCAGTAAAATAAGCCCCGCCACGGTGATATAGTGGTTATGGCACTCGGCTGCTGATCCGAAGGCCGCGGGATCGAATCCGGCCGCGGCGGCTGCATTTCGATGGAGGCGAAATGTTGAGGCCGTGTACTGTGCGACGTCAGTGCACGTTAATGATCGCCAGGGAGTCTAAATTTTCGCAGCTCCACTGCGGTGCCTTTCGTCGTCATAGCGGGGTTTTTGTACGTAAAACACCAGATAGCAATCAATCCGCAACACAAGCGCATTTGATAGACGACACCTTGTACACAGTTCGTGAAAAAAGTGACATGCTGTTTATGACAGACATTTTCCTTGCTCCCTTGTGGTTCCTGTTCGCTTTAATTCATTCGTCAATAACACGCAACTATCCCGTTACACTATGGCTTCTGTCGTACCCCTTCAGTGATTCCTTATCATTTTATGAATGCCCGAAAGCAGTGGACCACTTCTTGAGTTGTAACGCTCTCTTGTGAGTCATAATTTTGTCGTAGCACATAATGAACGTTGCAGTAACTCGTACCACATCCTTCTATCCGTGCCTCTCGTTTGACGCCCATGTCGGCCTCTTACCTAGTAATTTCAGGTTTCTCCTTCCCATCATCCTCATTCTCATGCTTTGCTAAACTACGTCATTATTTAATGATGCTTGTGATACTATCATTGTCTAATGACATTGTCGTATCAATTTGTGATCCTCGATAATCTTTGGGTTTTCTTACCGTCCACCGTTTTTCGCAGTCGCGCTGGGGAGCATGATTTAAAAAACATTTTTTCTTATTCCTAGGTCATGTCCGTGGAGAATTTAGGCATCATTTTACTATATCGCGCTACATGACCGTCATTCTGTCCTCGCCATGTCCTTTTATATATTTATTTTTGCGAAAGCTAGCCATAAATTTTCAACTACTTTTTCTCAATGCCGCCGGAATGTGAGACTGTTAAAGCTTCAGTCTTGAAAGCAGCGCACTGAAAATGGAGGCGAAATTAATGGTAGCACACTACTATCTCACTTGTGTCATGTCTATGCTTCCTTGGTCGGCTATTCCACGTTTTACTGGCTATGGGACAAAGTAAAATTTTTAGTTGTGTATTTTTTACAAGATGGTAGGGTCCTAAGGTTTCCTTCCTATCAATACCCGCAGTGAATAATAGCGTCATTTTTTTTTTCGTTTCTTGTTTTCTTTGCGATGTTTCAGCATACTGGTCCTACCTTTATCGATACGACTGGTGCCGTTCGCATGCGCTGTTTGACGGGCAGTCCTTCAGTACAGTTCAAGAATGCACGCGAAACTACTGTGCACCTTCGTCGTGATCGTCTTGCTGGCGTATTTCGCAAACACTGGTTCATCATGTTACTCGCAGCTGCCACGTAAGTAGTTACTCCAAGTTCTCATGCACCAGCTGCAACACCCTGTTCACTGACCTTACATTTTCTCAGTATCGTGATCATAGTCCTACATGCATAATTCAAGGCGTAATCAGCAGGAAGACCTCAATAAACTTCTTCCGCTAATTCTCATATTCTAGTGAAACGCACGTTTCTTGAGTAAGTGGTTCCTAAGCTCGCCGCGACAACGAGGTAAGTTTCAAATCTTCTTTCGGGTTGCTCCAAACACAGGCAGCCGCGGAAACGTCAGCGCCATATTTCAACTCCTTACGCGCAGTCTTACGTGCCCTCTCATAGTAATCGGCCGTGTTATGTGTGTCCCCACGTGGAGGTGGAGGAGTACGAAAAATCTTTATTATGTAGGAAATTTAAAGGCAGTTCTGGATGGATCCCTCGGTCCAGGGCTCCACCAGCACGTTCGTGGGAAGCGAGCGCGACAGAAAGAAAGCGAGTGGAGTTGTAGACGAAAACGTACTGGGGAGAGTATATAGCATTCACGTCGACGTGGTCGGCAACACCGCAGCACTTCGCAACAAGTGGTGCCGGAAGAAATGGTACCATCTCGGAACAAGAGCGCGCGTTCAGCGTTGGCAAAGATGATGCATGGAACGCACGTAGCTATGCGGGTTGTTGATGCACGCCAGCACGCCGCGCCGGCACTCCGCTAACGACGATCACTTCTTTAAGATAGCAACCGGCCTCCTAGTCCACCCTCTAGCTACGCCAGCACCGCCTTCCGGCAACTGCGGTGGCTATCCGTCCCTTAGAGTTCTCAATGTTTTTCAGGCTCCCGGGTGAAGCCTACCTTTCTGTCCAAACTTGCGCTGGCGAGCTTCGCGAAAGACGCTGAGATGAGCTTCTGCACGCTCATCACCTTGTTGAACAGTTGTTCAATGTCGCTTACTTCCTTCCTTCTTTCTTTTTTTTTAGTACGCCGCTACGCGTAGTACGCAAACATTGTCGCAAGCCACCTAGCACAATCCCCCGGGAATCTGCTGGTACACATCAAATCGCCACACTTACTACGCACGCGCAAAGCGTTCTTTTTTTTACAACATCCTGCGTGTAGGGTACGAGAAGGTGGCGGCATCTGTGCACCCGAGCATGAGCCGAGTCTACTGAGTCAGATGTGCGTAAATGTAATTTTTTATTTATTTGTACTGCAATACCTTATTATTGAAGATGCGAAAATATCCGAATGTTTCGTCGTCTAGCATAGCATTGTCAATAATCGTCGATTCGAAAAGTAAGCATTCGAAATTTTTGAATATTCCAGACACTAAGTACGCAGTCCACTGCTCTTAACAAAGGAGGCTGATCTTTCGCGTTTAGCGAAGGCGCCGAGACGGGCAACGTCAATTTCCATAAGCATCGGTAATGCACGTAGTCGAGATGACGGCCCACGACGAGAGCACAAGTACAGAGTAGTTGTTCCCGCCCACACGGGCTATATCGATAAGCATCTTTAACTACGTCCCCGGCGACGCTCTCGTCGGTAAGGTTATTATGCCTTCGTACTCCACACTTTTAACAGGCAACCAAAATGGGCTTCGTGATGCAAAGAACAGGCGTGCAAAAACACGGACACAAGGGAAATGGACGTGGTCCACTTCTCCTCCCTTGTGTCCTTGTATTGCACACCTGTTCTTTGCATTACGAACCCTTACCAACTCGCTCAGCTTTCTGTCGTTTTGAGCTTCAAAACACGTTGTCTTGCCATCCACAACCACCTCTCTGGGCAGGATCCGTAGAGTGTGCATCGCGGCAATGTGGCCCCATGAACATCTCTACTTCATGCGGCTTCATAGTGCGAAAATTTGTCAATGAAGTTGCGATCCGGCAAGCTAGCCCATACAATGCGTTTCTGATAGTGACATATTTTACTTTGAAATTCAAACTAGAAGAGAAGCTGAGGGGAAGCTGGAGGCTTTAATCGACGAACGAATCGCTAAAAACGATGGAAAACAGGGAATGTCGATGGAACTCCCGCGACATTCCTTGTTTTCCATCGTTTCTGGCGGTCTGTTGGTCGATATTTTACGTTGACAACTTTTGTGCATTTGCTTTAATGTAATCACGTTTTAAAGGAAATGGTATTACTGAAGGCGTCTTTGTGTTTGGTATTATATATTTGAAGCTGGCTATTCGTACACCATTCGTATCAGAAAAATGTCACGTTATTACGCCTGTAGTTACAATGTGGCAAATTGTGGGGAAATTGAATTCTTGGTAGTAATAAATTTGTTGTAGGTAGTTATACCTGTTGTAGGTATAGTTACCTTCTTCTCAACATAATTATGTGTTAAATGAAATATTAATCATGAACATGAATTTTCTCCTCATATATGATACCATATTCAAATCCAGGTGTACGATTCGTATTCGAAAACTTTCGTATTTGTACACCGCCGCTTACTGTGATTGCAGCCATCATGAACGTATGTTTGTCGACACCACAAATTTAAAGTAAAGTAATTCCCAACATATGCACGTAATTTTTGCTTTCGCAGACACTACCCATACCTGTTCTTAATGCTCTAGACATGATCATTTATTCAGTAATTTAGGTACACAATCGTTGCTGTACTCCTCATCAAAACCGCGAGAATACAGAAGCGAACATGCAGTGTTCTAGCGCTCCATGTTTACGCTTCTTTTACATATATTATCTCCAAGAACGATTGAACTTCGGTAACAATTTAAAGAGGGCATTCTGTCCTGCGTCTTCCTAAATGTCATGTTGCGTGTTTGTGCTGTTCCAATCATGAAGCTTAAAAATATGTCGCAAATAAGTGACGATGTTTCCCCAACGCACACTTCATCAAAACCATATGCTTGTTTGGTAACACTACTTGCAGGAATACTTCTCCAAATGAAACAAAACTTTTGTCTTTGCCCTAGTTGATGGTGTCACATTCACTGATCGCTGATGTTCGAAATGCAGCATTTGGTCCTCGCCTCTTGCGCGCGAAGGCGCTCTTCGGAGATTTCATGCGATTCTGCCACAAAGAGATCCTAGCTGCTGCAAAGGCTGTTCCTTCTGCTAAGATCTACAAGGTGTGTATAGAAACGTAGAACAGTCCTTACGTTAACACATTGTCACTGTTTCGTCGAGTTGCTCAGAATGGTATGCCCTTGGAAAACATACTCTGCAGTGCGCAGGTTCTGCGTGATTTGTAAGCTTAACAATGCCTATAGGTTTCAAACATGAGACAGAGCACTGTGTGTGCCCCTTGCTGGCTTGGCGAGGTGTTTAGAGGTGCGCAAGCGTCATGTTTGAGACCGAATCAAAATGGCTGCACATTCACAAAGAATATCAAGTGCTTTTACAGCGCAGATTGTTATAAATTCACTATAATGGTCGAATCTGGTGCCCGTGGTGTTCGCCGCAGCCGCCGCCACGGCAGGTGTTAAAGGGTCCCTGAAATGTTTTTTGACATTGTGTCATTGATTGGGCAGCATGTGATTAGGCAACAATTGTGAAATCATTCACACCATAAATAAAGCGAAGCATCCTGCTCTAAGGTAGAAACGGGCTCATTTCTGTCGCCTTCCTCCTTACCACTGCTGTTCCTCCTCAACTTGAACAGCTGCGAAGTACGCGCTAGCGACGACTGCGCCTCCCACGTCTGCCGCTCTGCAGAGCCCTCCGCAGCGACATAGCGCCGCGATGTCTTTACTGAGGTCGCCGGCCTCGGCAGTGCTAGCCTCTGTAATAGTGCGCCGGCGACTCATGTATGCCCCGCTAGATGCCGCGACGATACCATTGGCTGCCCTTCAGTGCTCGTGACGTCACGTGGGTTCCGCTTCGTAGCACCCATTGCATGTCCCGTGGGAAGGGGCGGTTTAAAACGCTTCGAGTCGAGTCGCGTCGATCTCTCACGATGTGTGTATTGAAAACTTCGTAGTAAATTGTACGCTTAACGCAGAGTGCTGATATTGTCACGCTAAGGATCAGAAGGACTCGGGCTATCAGTGCGACGCATTTGTACAAGATCACCAAAACCGTTCCAGGGTCCCTTAAACGATTTTACGGTTACCGTTCACAGGGAGCAAAAAACAACGTATATACGGAAAGAGAATTTCCGTACATACGCTATTATGGTAATACGGATATCCGTACATGCGTATTCCGCATCACTTCCATATATACGCTCCGTATCACATCCGTATATGCGCATTCCGCATTACTTCCGTACACTGCTCTCCACAATCCTTCCGTTCATTCATACTCCGTACCACCTCTATACAATTTCCGTACATACGTCATCCATACCACCTTCGTACCGCGCCCCGCCACGGTGGTCTAGTGGCTATGGTACTCGGCTACAGATCCGAGGGTCGCGGGATCGAACCCCGGCCGCGGCGGCTGCACTTCGATGGAGGCGAAATGTTGAGGCCCCTGTGCTGTGCGATGTCAGTGCACGTTAAAGAACCCCAGGTGGTCGAAATTTCCGGAGCCCTCCACTACGGCGTCTCTCATAATCAGAGCTGGTTTTGGGACGTTAAACCCCACATAACAACAACAGCCTCCGTACCGCCTCCATACATACTATTATTCTGGCATCCATATATATGAATATTTAATTTAGTCATCAATATCAGCAGCATGTCTGCCTACTGCAGAGGTCTGTCCCATTCTTTTAACTAGCTTGTCCTGTATTAAGTGCAGCGAAATTGTATGCCCACAAAAATTAAGTTGATGATAATTCAGCTGTCACACGCCCGCTTCATGGTTTTACATATGCAGAATAATGTTCCATTATGTCAAAGCTCACGCGCATCAGCTTAAAAAAGAGCAAACAAGGTAATCAGAACAAATGTAACCTACACATGTACAATAGGCATTCAGAAGGCATAGCTTGCGATGTGACAACACAGTACCAACACACACTACCACACAAGTGCTTCATCTCATTCACCTTCTGATGCCACTGAGCTGCAATGCCTAAGAATACTGAGGTCATGGATCATACTCGAATGAAATCGTTTATTTCTTTGTTAACTTAATTTGCTTAAGTTTGCGTGTAATTCGAAGATGTTTTTGATTAATTACTTTATGTGTGATATTTCTGAACGTATTGGCCAACATTGTCCCATTTTTCAGAAGCTGTGATACAGACCCATATTCAGGAAACACGCCATAGGTTGCTTTCCTATTGCATTGTACTTTACATAAAATACCTAATTTTGCCCATGTGATGACGATTACCTAGATGAAGAGGATCGTTGTTTGTGTTTCTTGGGGTTCAACATCCCAAAACCAGCTCTGATTATGACAGACGCCCTAATGGAGTGCTCCGGAAATTTCGACCACCTGGGGTTCTTTAACCTGCACTGACATCGCACAGCACACGGGCCTCAACATTTCCCCTCCATCGAGATGCAGCCGCCGCCGCCGCGATTCGATCCCGCGACCCTCGGATCAGCAGCCGAGTACCATAGCAACTAGACTACCCTGGCGGGGCAGATGAAGAGGCTAAGTGCCCACGATCTGTACACACGTCAGGATAAACAGAATTCAATATTCTACTTCCTTATCTTGCAGTTTCCGTATCATTCTGCAATTATTCTGCATCTCCGTATCCGTATCATTCACGCTAATTCTTCTAATTCCTTATAGCTGCCTCCATTTGCTCGTGAGGCCTCCGCATCGCCCCTCCGTACTCTTTCCATGTGTATGTCATCAACATACGCGCTTCCGCATCATCTATCACTTTGTCCGTTCATATTCCGTTCGTCATGTGTCATGCCTTCCGTATGCTCCTTATCGCCGTATGGTATATCCATATAACGGATACGCAAGCAGTCCATGCCGTAAAATGCATTTTTATGGCGAAACGGATTTCCTTATATTCCATACGCCTTCTTCCGTATGATCCGTATCAGTTCCGTAGGCTTCCGTATATGTCCGCATGTGTTCCGTATCATTTCCGTAAATTTTGTACGGAGGAGGCACGGAATCCGTATGTTTTCCTTAAAGTTGCATATGGATTTTTTCAGAAGGGTTCTCCTTTTTCCTCGCCTGTTACGTGGTCATGTTACGTGGTCGTGTGAAGCAGCATCTAAGCTAGCCTAGGCGAGGTGCAGCTGTGGCAGATGTTGCTGTCCTAGGTGTTTTTATGTCTTCCTCTTTCTCTCTATTTCTCTCTTTCTTCCTCTCTTTCTCTCTCCTGCCCCGCCACGGTGGTCTAGTGGCTATGGTTCTGGGCTGCAGATCCGAGGGTCGCGGGATCGAATCCCGGCTGCGGCGGCTGCATTTCGATGGAGGCGAAATGTTGAGGCCCGTGTGCTGTGCGATGTCAGTGTACGTTAAAGAACCCCAGGTGGTCGAAATTTCCGGAGCCCTCCACTACGGCGTCTCTCATAATCAGAGCTGGTTTTGGGACGTTAAACCCCACAAATCAATCAATCAAAATCAAATCTTTCTCTCTCCTCTATGCCAATGCAACTGCGGCTACTGGGACTGAACCAGCAACTTCGAGCGGTGCCCGAAGTTTTCTGCATCTCCCACAGGGCAATGCCCCCGGGATCGGCCCACATTTCTACGAACGCTCCACGGCCTAACCAAAAGAACTAACAGCGCCGCTGTTAAAATTCGGGCCACTTCCACATTGGAAGAGCGACCCTCTTCTTTTATGGTTAACCATGACGTGACTGGCAACGGTGTCAGGTTACTTGTACCATGACCTATCGGTTATGTTGATCATGCCAACCTTTATTACTGTCTACCGATCGCACGTGAGTCTTCGCCATGCACTCATAACCTTCTTTCTTTCTTTCTTTCTTTGCATTTCGTTCTATTGAAATATAGCCGTGGCTGCGGGGATCCAACCCACAACTTTGAGATAAAACTTTTTTCACACTTTACTGTGAATATGCCTTAGCCTAATCGTTATGGTGTAGGAGTGGACTGGGTGCAAGAGTCGGTCAAAAGCTGCAATGGGTAGTAGTTTGAGGGCAAAAGCGCTCCCACTTTTCGCTCATGTGTGACAACGAGATGGAGACGGTGGACACCGTTGCCATAAACTTCGGCCACTACGACGCGCCCATATTGTTTTTCGATTAACGGCTTGCGAATTTGAATAGATGTATGCACACAGATACAAGACCAATAAGAGCTGTAAACGGACAACCTCAATGTTCCCCACATTCCTATACCTGCATGGTTACGAATTAGTTATACCTCTATAAGCCCAATTAGGTGATTGAATCATGTGATTTTATGGAAAACATTGCATTTATGCACTGCACATAATACCACCTAAGTAGCCAATTAAAGCGGCCCTTTCACATTACCAATGGCACTACTCTCGTGCCGAGATGACTTTTGGTAAGCTATGAAACTAACAAAAATAAAATGCAAGTGGCGACGCCTGCTCGGACATTTCCGCACTAATACGCGTGACGGCATGGCGTCTACAAACGCCGACATAAATACGCGTGGGTAAAAAATATATATACATTGCGTTCTAAAGAGACCGGAGAATCAACGCGGGGTGTTTTCAGCCATTTTGACTTAGCTGATGTGGAGAGATTACGAAAAGAAGGAATGGGATTCGTGACACGATCTCCTCATTGCTTCGACGCGGAATTTAAACATAAAAGTTTGACCTTCATTCTTATAGCGAAGCTGTACAGCAAATCGTTCCTTGTCCGGCGAACCAACAAAAAAATCACCGCATATCCACGAAGTGAATTATGATGTGTGGGCGAAGCACCGGGGTATTATTCTGGTAACCGCGAATCCCCCGTACATAGCGCACTCGAACATGCAAATGAGTGACAACATATGTATACAGTACATACAATGTTGTGTTATTGGTCGTATATGGTATCGAGGTGTGGACTTCGCGCGATCGCATATCTTGCAGCTCTGTCCGAAACTCCGGCCAAGGAAATCGCGCTTCAACCGAGCATCGGCGCCACCATCCTCAGGTAGAGAACGCTTCCCGCGCTTTCCCGCCGCTTCCCGCGCTCTCGCCGCCTCTGGGTCCGCTTGCCGGCGTCGCCGTGAAGCTGTATCTTCGCGAGCCCTCGCAGCCTCCGGGTCCGCTTGTCTGCGCTGCCGTACCGCTGCAGGTTCGCGAGCCCTCAACTCCGGGTCAGCTTGCCGGCGCTGCCGCTTAGCTGCAGCTTCGCGAGCCGCAACTCTGGACCCGCTTGTCTGCGTTGCCGCGCTGCAGCCGCTCTGCGAGCCCTCAGCTCCGCTTGTAGGTTTGCCGCCTCGTCTTCATTCATAACGAGGTGCACTCAATGACTGCCGCTGTCGAAAAGAGAGATCGCGCGCCAGGAGCGAGTGACACCGCAGCGCTCCTAGCGGCCTCCACTCAGACCCAGAGCACACGCTGCCTTCCCTTCATTCCTAACGAGGTGCACTCCATGACTGCCGCTGTCGAAGAGAGATCGCGTGCCGGGAGAAAGTGATGCCGCAGCGCCCCTAGCGGTCTCCACTCAAACCCAGAGCACGCGCCGGGAGCTAGCGCTGCTCCCGCAGCGTCTCTAGCGGGCGCTCTAAGCACTACGTCGGGCCGACGGGGGAACAAAGCTCGATCCTAAGGAGGGAGCTTCGCCCCTAAAACAGCCATCATCTTTAGTTCAGGTCCCCAAGAGCGCACGTGCACTTCTATGCGATGCCCAATGTGCGGCGTTCTCACGCGCGCTTCTGCTCGGCGCCCTAAAAGCAGACAAAAGAGTGTGCGTCGACTTGTACGGTGCACAGCGTCTCTCAAAGCTACGTGTTTATGCCTGACTTTGCACCATGTAAGCATGTGTCCTCTTACGGCGGATGCTGTGCACATACATAGTGTAGTTATAGTGCCTTAGAGTGTAGTATAAAGGGGTTGGACGGGGTCAAGGGGAGGCCGCGCGTGCTGCGCCTGCCACCGTCTCTAGTTCGACGCGAAGGTGTTTAGGATGAGCTTGGTGCGAAACTTTGGGAAGCATCCTCTGGACCTGGCAGTGCTTTGCGAGGCGTTTCCCGAAGCTTCAGACAATGACGAAATGTTTGTGTGCTGGGGACAAACCCAGACAAGCCAAGTGCCCATCAGCCTTGCTAGCCTTGCGCCAATAGTGCAAGCTTAACTAATTTCTTTCCTTTTAATATTACTGAACAAAAATGAAGGAACTGACGACTGTAGAGTTTTTTACAACAATTAATCAGTATAAACCACTTTAGTGCTCAAATTTCGCGTCCTATTAACGCGACACAAGCGTGTAGACCTCATGCGAGCAGTTGATAGCCAACGATTGCTATGAGAACAATGACTGTGTGGACAGCACGGGGAACAATGAACAATGGCCCCACACTGTCTCATACCTTAAAGGGACGGTAAAGTGAAAAGGTGCAGTGCTTTAGAATGATAACGTATATTTCGAGAACTTCACTGTCATCAAGTTTGCTACGTTATGTTCAATATTAAAAGCGTAATTGAATGTCAAAGTTTAGAATACGCGACAGAACTTAGACCTCATGACTTCAGAAGGCCAGCACGTTTTTTTTTCGTATTCTTGCCAAAGTCGCTCCATCAATATTTTTTTAAACTCCCTCTCTGAAGTTGCTGGCTTCCTTACAGCACGATGTATGTCTTCCTTACCGGTAGATAGTGATGCAGGCCTTAGAAGACGCCGTCAGGCACCTGCGACATCAGGCATTTTAGTGCTGCTACTTCAAAGCGGCGTCGTCATCCGTACTTTCTTTTTGCTCGTTTTCTAGCTTACTGAGGGTTATGTCCCCGCAAGATTGCTGTTTTTGGCATTGTGAAAAGCTAACCTACTAATACGAGAAATTTTTTTTCACTTTAACGTTCCTTTACAGTCGTCTCTGCAACGTAAACCAATGAGCGTGAATACTCTTTAGGAAAATCTGCAATATCTGATTTTAAAAGCGCACCCCGGCGGTCTGTTCTTTTCCGTCATATTGTGATATTGTGTTCCAGTGGTACCGGCAGTCCCGCAGCAGGCATGGTGGTTCAATTTCCTCAGAAACTCACGAATAACTTTAACAAAATGCACTACGTGTTCAAACCGAAATAGGTGGCCGCTTCGTACGGCGTAAGTCATGACGTCACAGCCTCGCTGCCGTCAGAGGTGCGGTGCTGGTGCCAGAAAAATTAAAGCAGCGATGTCGCCCGACGTTGCATCGAGCTGTGGCTGATTTTCTGAACTTGGGCGCGAACACTTGAGCGATGAAAGAACATCGTTTTCCTTCTGTCCACCTGCCTGCTCGGGTAGGTAGCGATACAGGTAATGACGTCAAAAGCGCACCGTAGCCCTCATTCAAACGCATGAGAACCCGCTAAATATCTTTGAGATTCTCTTTCATGCAAACTTGGTTCCTTGCAACAGACCAGCCTGGCATGTATTATTACATCACAAGGAGAACATGTATTGCAAATTTCATTGAGATCAGTAGACAGCCGAAACTAGCCTTACTTGAACTGGTACAGCGCATTACGGAAAAAGAGAAACGGCCAAGCAGACCGTCACAAGCGCTCTGTCCTCTTGTGTCAGTCTGCTTGGCCGTTTCTCTTTTCCGTAATGTGCTCTACCAGTTCAAGTACGACAAACCAACTCGCGCGATCTTCAGACACTTGTGCAAGCCCTGCCGAAGTTGCCTATAATACACTTATTTTCCAGGTGATACAGATTGGCTGCCAGATGTATAACAACTGCAAATGGTCAGCGGTAAGGACAATGACGAGTCCGGTAAGTACACGCTTCTTCTCCGTATTTGCGCTCACGCTTGCGCCTGTAGACAACGCATAGGTATGCTGCACAGACGTGCGACATAACGTACGCGTTTACATCGTGGAGAGTGAGAATTCATACGTAATATGTGGAAAGAGCTAGGGCCAGCCCTGCCCATGGCATAATTTGGGTGTGCAGTTTCTGAATCGCGTAGGATGTAGGTAGCACTGGAACTGCCGAGCGCGCCAGCGCTATAACTGTCTATTCCGCTTCGTCTGGGGACACCATATACTCCATGCTGATCGACGCGTCATCTGTCCACACAGCATCATGCTCATCGCCGTACTAGTAGTCACTGAACTAAACAGTATGCTAAACTGTCCTTCTTTCTTGAGAAAAACAAAGTAACCAGCAATTAGGTAGGAACACATTAGGGTCCACTGCATTATCGCATTCACAGATCCTTGCGGCTGCATGGTGAAGCGTCAATGACTGCATCCAGATGACCGCGGGATCTCCAGATGGCACTGGTGCCGTGTGGCGTGAGGAACACAGTACAGCGGACTGACGCTCGACGCAAACTCGACGTGTGCTTCGCTAGGCTATCCGAATCATGCTATATTCAAACGACGAACACAGTGTCGCATAAGCGCGTGTATTGTCGTTTCTTCCTAATTTTCTTCCGCTACGTGCTAAGAGTGCCTATGGTGAGCACTGAACTTTCGTATGAGGAATGGACGTAGCATATGCTGAACGCTGGAGAAAAAAAATATGGGGAGCTTGCACTTCTAGCGCAAGGCTACACTAAGAGCGGTTTGTCGCCGACCGAGGTTCTACGAGCTTCCCCCTTACGAAAATGTCATATATGGCGGTGTCAAAATTGGGCATATCTGGCTGTATACGGCTCGTGTCCGTATGTGACCGTACTTGCCCAAATCGTGATAGAGGCGTATGTGGCAATGAAACACCTACACAACCAATGCCACGTAAGACTAACATGTATTGGGCAAATAGGTCCCCATATGGACACGTGCCATATATAGCCAGATATGCGTGTATATATATATATATATATATATATATATATATATATATATATATATATATATATATATATATAAAGGCCGCAGTAATAATGGTTGTAGTTAGCGTAACATTTCATTTGGTGTCATTCGCTTAGGTAGGTTAATGTCGCCCAATATTAACATGTGTGCACGATTTCTAACCTAATTCTGTCGTAATGTGGGTCTCGCTGACATTATGCTGGCCTTTGTTGCTTGTCTAATCGCAAATCAAATCCTTTCCCGGACGCTGGCGCGACACTTCAAAGAACATCACTCAAGCGGAAATCATAACGCAGGTACGACACCTCTGAAATCTTAGCTCTAGTGCAACGCTTTCTTTACTGTCACCTTGTAGCATATATCGGCTGTCATTGTCATCAAGGACGAGACGCAGGACTGCAATTGTAGTTTTTTTCTTGTCATCCTAACCAAAACGGGTGCAAATTTGGGTGTAATAAAATGCAAATTACCTTAAAAAATTGTAAATATGGTACTGTTTGTGGGAGTCCTTCTGGTGTAGTACTGTTAGCTAAACAAAACACATCTTTCTCGATCACGCAGTCAACGTGTAGTTTTAGTGGTGGGCAGTGCACCGTGCAACCTAATCAAATGCCGTGAGAAATATTTGGGCAGCCGGCCTTTAATGTTCAGTTAGATGTCTTGAATGGCACTGGCCACATGCATCCAGTGCACTTTTCGCTGACCGAGGCGGACTTCTAGTTTACTGATGAACACATTGGGTTAAATTTTTGGGACTGACACACGCGCACATATCGAATGCAGGTATAAGCAACCTGCGATTTCGTTCTTTCTTTTTGTTTTGTTTCCGACGTGTGGTCCATACACGCATACGAAGTGCGGTGATAATACTCCTTTATTTAAATAGTGCTTGGTCAATTACCCTTATGTTTAAACGACACTATCATTACAAAACTTATTCTCTCACATCACATCGACATCGTACATTCTAAACCTTACGTTCTTGTATGATTTTTATTTTTTAGAGTTCTTTTTCTTCGTAACAGCTCTCCTCTCCAAGTTCATCGGAGGTGCTAAGCAAGAAGCACAATGTTGCCAAGTTCTAGCACCATCAATATCATGCCTTTACGTAGCACAATGCTACAAACACATCTTTGAAATGTGCTTTTTGCACAAGCAGGGCGATGCGCCGATTGCACTGACACATCTGAAGAAAAAAAAACTTGGACCATCTCCCCGAAGGGAACCCTGATGGGATGGGAAGCAGCAGCGTTGCGCACGGGTGGCGTCACGGGTTGAACGGCGCTAACGCGGGTGCTGGAAGAACAGTTTGAAGCGAAACTCGGTGTAGCGTTTACTGGTGTAAACGTTTCTTTGAAACGCAGACACGGGAGGCGAGCGGGCGTTGGAGCCGGCAGCTGCGGGCGCTCCGGCGGGTAAGGGAGAGGGTGACGTACGCGCGCACCTGCGAGGGAAGCGTGCGAGGGGAGCGTGACGTCAACGCCCAGCTGCGGCGTGACCTACTTGGCACCGCTCCAACGCCTGCGCCGAGGGAAGCGGGTTGCCTCGCGCTTGTGCGGACGGACGGACAGCGTTACACAGGCTAGTCAAAGAGCTGCTTCGCATCTAAAAATTTCTCCATACCCACGAAGTGAATGATGATGAGCGGGCGAAGCTCCCGAGGTAATCTGGTAAACCATGAATCCTCCGTAGATGTCGCCCACTCGATCATCATACAAAGACGTGACACAGAAACACGGAGGTGTGGTTCGCACACCTTGAGAGTTCCCACCGCCCCGTTGACGAGTCCGTCGATGACGTCGATGTTGGTGGTGATCATGTACGGCTTGTTAGGTACGATGAGAATCTCTTTGGGAAGGTTGGCAAATTTGGTTTGCGACATCTTGGCCACCTTCTCCTTTGCCTTGTAGATGGCTTCCTGCGTCATGCAACCCAGGTTGGCGAGTACTAGGCTGGCGTGGTGAACCAAGGTTGGCGTGGCTACAACGGCGCGACGGCGGACAAGCCTTGACCCTAAGGAGCTTCGCCCGTAAAAAAAGACGAGAAAGAGATTGCCATATACTAGGCGGAAGAGTTCCTGACGTGCTGTTTAGAATGCGACAGCGTTTACTGTAATGTGACACGCACCACCTCCTACTGTGTCAGAACTGCAGTGCGCCGTTATCTAAACACATTAGGTACGTAATTAATTGGTGTGTTCATGGGTGGTTGTGGCCATTTCTGCACCAGGATGTCCAATCCTTCTGGTGCTGGTGCTGGTGGGGTAATGCGCACTGGCTATGGTCGCCACGCCGTCTCCTGCAGTCCTTCAACACGGTGAGACGCTCTACCTCTACGCCACCGCTGCCGTTTTCAACAAATGGGCGTGGGCGTGGCATGTAACGCGAAGCCAAGATAACTGTAAGGCCGCCTCTAGAAAGGCGCGGTGGTGTATATGAGTTTTTACTCGTCTTCGGGCGAGTGGCTGTCAGTGGGACGCGTATGGCCGCGTTTACTTCTCGTTAAGTGGACCCCTGGGCGTTAGTGGTCTTTGGTAGATCTTGAGCATTCATACCTCCGGCGGCTGCGGTGCGTGCATTCGCCTCGCTATTAGCCGCGGAGGGGGAAGTGCCTCACACAGCTTCCGAGAGATGCTGAAGTACTGATTAAAGAGCACCTCGTGGCACCCAGGAGACATCTTTGGCCGGGAGATTATGGGTGCCTGCATAGTGGAACGCTTCCAGAGTACCTCCCCACGGCCGTTTCGGCGCGCGTGCTTCAAGGACCTACTGGATTCGGGGAAAGGCGTAAAGGCCGCCAGGCTGAAGTGAAAGGGACTCCCTGCCCCGCGGCGTTGTTATTGAGGCAAGTGCTCGGAGGTAATAGATGCCCCGACATACGTGTGCAGGGCCACGTTTTTTTACCGCTTCCGCTGCGACGGAGAACAGGACCCCTAGAAAAAAGTCTGAAGTATCGCCCTGTAAAGGCACACGCCTGAAATATAAGTAAAATATGGTTTATTCCAAACACCTTCGATGGTGTTTTTTCAGTCCGCGATGCACGGATGCACGCGCCGTGCTGATGCGCCTAGACGCTGTTTCCGCAGTGGGCTAATATGGATCTCATACAGCACCTAATTCGTCTAAGATTGGTCCGGAGGCCTTCTTTTGCGAGTTGACCATTTGGGCAGGGTCTTGCTCTTCCCCAACTATTGTGAACTGACCTGTACCCGTCCCTAAGTCGGGTTGTTCGAAAAGTTCACCTGTCGAGGGTTGGTGTGGAAGTGGGCCTTCGCCGTTGTCCGTTTCACTCTCTCTTGGCTGTGTTACTGGGCGTTCTCGCTAAGCTTCCTGAAGTCGCACTTCGTCAACATGTCGCCGCTGTTCTACTCCTTCCGTATCGGCAGTAAGCAAACGACCGCTGCCCGCAGCAGTCACTGTACCAGGCAGCCCTCCCTGTCCAGTGCGGTTGAACGGTCACGACCAGACGCGTGTACCAGCACGAAACAACCGCAAAGGTGATGTCGTGACCTTAATCCTGATTGGAACGTTTGTGCGCTCCGGGAAGTGGGCACTTAGTCTGATTCGTGGGTGGGCACCCAGCAACATCTCTGCAGGCCATTTGCCGTCCTTCGCCGGCGTTACCCTGTAGCGAAGCAATAATTTAGCAAGTCAGCACTGCAGCAACCCTGCTTTATTCTTCTTTAGTGTTTCCCTCACTGTGCGCACCGCCAGCTCTGCTGTCCCGTTCGAATGCGGATAATAAGCACAATTTTTGACGCGACGCACGTGGTTGTCCCGAAAGAATGTCTTTGTCGCGACGCTGGTAAATTGGGGTCCGTTCCCGGTCACGACTGGGCGAGACAGGCTTAAACGGAGTGAAAATGCTGCGAAGCACTTCTGTGACGTAAGTCGTCGCTGTTTTGAGCGGCACCGCCTCTATCCTATTCGTCGCTGAGTCTACCAATACAAGGTTCATGTGTCCTTCCATCGGACCGGCTGTGTCGACGGGCGGCCGAGACCAGTGCCTGTGAGTTTCCGGACAACTGGAAGGTACCTGAGCCGCAGGTAGTGGCAGTCACTGCAAACAGTGCAGGCAACCTTTCACCAGGCTCTCTGTGTAGTGATCCAGACCGGAGTACTGATCGACGCTCCATGTTGATGCGCCGAGAGGCAGTCCCGCAGTGGGCCCGATACGGCAGAGTCGTCCATTGTTCACTTGTTGCTACGCGATCTTCCAGTGGCGGACATTTAAATTTTGCACATCGAGCTGACAGCCGCTTGTGGTGAGTGGCACATTCATGTATATCCGAACAGCGTGGGAACGCGTCGAGGCTGGTAGTGTAGGCACCTTGGCGCTTCTTACCACTGATGGTACCAAGTTTTCTCTTTAATGGTACGAGCTGGTGCGCTTGTCCATAGTGCGATGTGTTTGTTCTCTTATAGCTGTGCTTTCCCTCGTCAATTTTTCTTTGCCTCACTTCGTTTCGTTCTTTTTTGTTGTTGCTTTCTTTGTCGCCGTTTGGCGTAAGGGGGGTGCATTCGTCGAAGTGTGCTAAAGTGTCTTCACCACCAATTCAGTGATTGGACGGCGATGTCACCAGTAGGATCGGCCGAATAAAATAGGTGCAACGTTGGGGGGTATCGCTGTGAAATCAGGGCAAGTATAGCGATTATTAGCCGCTGAGAGAATTAAGGCGGAAGGAAGGAAATAGTATAGAGTGAAAGGCAGAGTGGTTAACCAGTGCAGGACAACCGGTGTGCTACACCTGCACAAGGGGAAGGAGATTGGGAGATTGAAATTGAGTGAGAAGAGGCAGAGAGAGAGAGAAGGGTAGCACATATGGCACATTGTCAGTCAGAATGACTCCTGCATGGCATGCCATATCACTGTTATGGCATGCCACATCACTGTTACAGTCGCTTGTGCAAATTAATGAGGAGTGACCATCAATTGATTCATTGATTTGTGGGGTTTAACGTCCCAAAACCAGTTCTGATTATGAGAGACGCCGTAGTGGAAGTCTCCGGAAATTTAGACCACCTGGGGTTCTTTAACGTGCACTGACATCGCACAGCACAAGGGCCTCAACATTTCGCCTCCATCGAAATGCAGCCGCCGCGGCCGGGATTCGATCCCGCGACCCTCGGATCAGCAGCCGAGTGCCATAACCACTAGACCACCGTGGCGGGGCGAGTGAACATCAAAGGCGGCTCTGCCAGAGCGGGCGCTAGAACGGGCCTCAAGTACTACGCAATGCCGGTTACGCCGGTGTAGGGTCGTCCTCCGTATATCCCAGTATCACATGTGTTGTAATGTACGAGTGGACCACTTGTGATGCCTTGTAAATATTGTAAGTACTGGTTATCTTTTTTACAAAATGAGATCTCCTAGCGTCTTCTCTCCGTACCCGTCTGCCAGCGAACCTATCGCCGCTCTACCAGCAGCTCACGTTCTCGGCCATGCCGTCTGGGACAGTATGGTCCGGACACGAGTTGAGAGTTAGCGCTCCAAAAATTACCTATCACAAACTTTACTACAACCGTGGGCCATCAAGAGTAACAGAGTTGATCCCCAGAGAAGGCAAGCGTTGCAGGGGGCGGCAGTAAATTAGATGAGCACATGGTCTCAAGAAGTTTGCGGAGGTAACATGGCCACTGCTAGCTCATGACCGGGATAATTGGAGACCTAAGAAAAAGGCCTTTGCCCCGCAGTGGGCATAGAAAGGGTGATGATGATGAAAGGTGAGGGCCTGTGCTCCGTTGAGCCGTTGATGGGCGCAGGAAATATCTGCGTGCAACGTAAGAGTGCTTAGTGTTCTCGTTGTAGGTCGAGGGAGTGTCCCTGTTCTCCTGGGTGTGATATCCACGCATTTCAGCGGTAGCGCATTAAGTCAGGTGGCTCACAAACCCGCGAGATGATTGGTTCACGTTGGAGAGAGCACCCTCTATGTTACCCTGACGCGCAACAAAACCTGCAAATGAAGTGCAAATGAAATGAGGTGTCGGAGGGCTTGCCTTCAAATAATGCCTTTCTTCCCACGCCCGAACGGCAGAGCTCGAGTTTATATAACTAGCGTCTCGCGTGCAGTCGAGTAAGCCCATTGCGTTATCTGTTCGAGCGGCTCATTCAATAAAGGTGACTCGTTGTGCATACCCACATAACCCAGCCAGGTATGCACAACACAAGTTGGGGTATATGCATTTCCATACAGCGGTTTCGCCGCGGTGATAGCCTGTCTCGAAAAAAAGCCACGAACAGTTCCTAAAATAAGAACCGCGTAACCTTTCTCCGAACAAGCGGCGAGGCGCGGGCGCTCTCCCTCCCCACATACTGTGCGGAAGACTTTAGCCTTCTACTCGTACAGCGTGTCAGATAGAGGAAGATTTTGTGGCATTATCACTTAGCGTTATTATGTGTCCTGTCCAACGGCTACGATTCACTTCCGTACAGGGGTTGTTACGATAATCAAAGCGAAAGCTCGAAAAATTAATATACTAGAATATAGTGAAGTATAGAATTGTATGAAATTGGTGCAAAATCATAGCGTCATTTAACCATCAAAATAATTAATAAAGATTAATCGAATAGACGTAGGTGTTCACTACAAGAAGGAAAGAAAGACAAAGAAGGAAAGAAAGAAACGAAAGAAAGAAGGAAAGAAAGCCCATGTGGCTCGTTGTTTCAGTTCTAGATGATCAAATGAACCCGGATATTATGGGTTCAAGCAATATGAAAGCTTGTTTTGATCAGAGATATTTTTTATTTCGTTAGTAAAATACAAGAGCACGTAGCACAGATACTCGACCCTCTTAGTATGTACTTACAAATGACTTGTGTGCATATTTTCTTTCAGGCATGTGACTGCATTACCACCGCCTTTCAGAATTCGGTATGGATATTTGCGCATTTTAGTAAGATTTTTGGGAAGTTAACGATAAACTCAGCAGCAAGATATCGAGAATAAATTTTAATGAGACTTGGTGACGGTGTCGCGAAATAACGAAAGAATTTTAGTTGTACGATGGCGTTCACTGGCACACATAGTAGTATTGTAGAATAAATAACGCTTGCATTGATCTTCCAGAGTATGTGCACGTAGATCTTAACCTTCGGCGCTGTTAAATTTAACGCTTGAATATGTGCATGTAATTCTTAACCTTCAGCGGTATTGAATTTAACGCTTGAAAAATGCTGCTGATAATGACGGTAATTAAGCGGTGAAGGAGTTTTTAGGGAGCCAACGAATGAAATCTGCGAAGGTAGGTCAGATTAGAGCGGAATGGGATTTCGATATTGCGAAAACTGTAAAGCATTCTCAAGTTTTGCACAATAAGGTCATGTACGCCGCAGTGTGTGTGTGTGTGTGTGTGTGTGTGTGTGTGTGTGTGTGTGTGTGTGTGTGTGTGTGTGTGTGTGTGTGTGTGTGTGTGTGTGTGTGTGTCAGCGAACCGCTTATAGGGACACTAAGGGGAAATATGGCAATATCCAAAGATTAGGTTTCTGTTATAACAAGTTCGATTTTCCCGTCTAATGGCGAACTCGTTATTACACAAACCATTTGTAAGCCTGTAAGCGAGAAAGCAGTTGTAAGCAAAAAAAACGCCAAAATTGAGAAATCCCAGTGTCACCCTCTGTCCCCTCCGCTGGTACCTTTTTGAAATGGCGTAAGTGTCACCGATCCCAACTGTAGGCACGGGACGCAGTCGCCGGAAATAATTCCAAGAACCGACGTGACAGTTCCCGAAACATCTCCCACGAAAGCTTGGACAATTAGGTTTTCGTCCCCTTCGGCCCACTTGCAAAACGCCAGCAATGGTTCAAAGACCGAGTCAGAGCCAAGGGTGATCAAACAAAACGTACATCCTCATCAAAAAGGCAGTTACACAAGAACGTGCCCAAATCGTCTCTTCGCAGTGCAGACACACATGGGTTACAACATTACACGAAACCAACAACAAATGTACAAGCTCATGCACTGCAACAAAGAATACAACACAAAAGCGACCTATTTACCACTCACTCGAGGTGCCTTCTCAACTTGAAGCTTGCAGGCAGGGCTCGTCGGCTGGCTCGCGGAGCAGAGTCGATTCACGTCTTCTTGCTTCTTCTCACCGAGTCACATACGACTACGACTGCTACGACTGCTACTCACGGCCGGTGGTCGACGCTTTATGTTGCCTTTGGCCGTCGTTCTCGAAGTTTCGGTTAGGACCGCGTGATCCAAGCACGCTCAATACTGGCGGAGTATTCTCGTAGCTTCCCAGCTCGTGTGGCGCCTCTTTCGCTCTCTCATGGCGCGAGGAGCGTCGGTACGCACTCTAAGCCTCCTCTCTCTCCCTCCGTCTGACTAGCGCGCTCGCTTGCCGCGTTAAGATCACTCACTGACGCGTTCTACAAAAATCTCTCCCCTTCGAGGCTCCGGCCAGCTTCTGCGAGACTTTGGGCGCCTCCTCCACGCGCGCCGCTTTTCTTTTCTTGTTGATTTAGGGACGAAGCACCTTAATGTCGAGGCGTGTCTGTCCAGGTTGTCTGATGATGATGATGATGATGATGATGATCCACTACACCACTGCGGCTTACCCAAGTTGTCTGTCCCTGGATGGATGGATGGATGGATATTAGGAGCGTCCCCTTTATAACGGGGTGGTAGCCGGGCCACCAAGCTCTAGCTTTATTTCTGTTCACGGCACAGCATCGCCTCCTGTCGTGGGAAACAGCGAACGGCACTCTTTCTTCGATGAACTCTGTACCAGCTCGCAAGGAACGATAACGCGCCCTCGCCCGCGAAAGAGAACGCCGACGCAGGCAGCGTCTGCTAGTGAGTTTCTTGATTGAAAAAACCGACTGCTCGCGCTGCACAGCCGTTCACTGGCCACCCCATGTATATAGGCACTGCTTCTTGACCTGCAATGTAGTGCCGGTGCGAGATTTCTCTTGCGCGTAGTTGAACAAGAAAGATTCACAGCGTGCGCGTTAACTAAAGGTAATCCCGAACTCGGCCAGATCTACGACGTGGGAGCGCAGGAACCTCATAAGGACCAGAAGCATGAATGACAACGCGTGTGTAAATATACACACGCGTTGTCACTCATTTACATGCGCGAGTGGGCAATGTCACGGATGGTTTACGGTAGGACCGAACGATCACCACTGTTTCGCCCCCTCGTCATGATTCACTTCGTGGAGATACGTCGATTTTTTTCGGCTTTCCCTTAAACTTCACGTCCGGTTCTTTGACGAAATGGGTACTTATTTGTGACAGTGAGCTCATATTTTTTTTTCTGATTACTCGATTACTTCTCCAAATCGTAAACGAAAAATTGAATTAGATAGCATTTAACAATAGGTAAAGGTGCAGTAAGCAGTAGCTATTTCTGAATATTACGGCCGCGAAACTCACAGTACAGCAGCGTCGGCAGGCGAGACTGCGACTTCCTCTTTTCGAAGCGGGCGATTCAAATCGAGCGGCGACACCAGGGACCTTTGGAAGCGGTTTTCAAAGCCAAAATTTTTTTCACCGCGCAGGAAGCGCGGCTAGACTCCAACACAGGTAAAAAAATGATATAGCCAAGGTTCATATTTTCCTTCATGCTCCCTTTAAGCGGCTTTTGACATCTGCACTATCCCGCGGTAGGAACTGCACGAACTGCTATAATTTCTTCTGCCTTCCAGAGTTCCAAGCTATACACGCATCTGAAGATGCCAGAAGAATTCAAAGTGATAGCAACGAATTATTTGGTATGTATGCAAAGGCTAACATTTCTGCAGAAATGGGCATTAATTTTCTTCATAGTATTAGGCCCCTTTCTTCCTGAAACAATTCACTTTCAAACACCCTCTCGTAGTGCATCATGCCAGCTCTGCTTGTTAAAGAGACCCTATAACACCATCTGACCCTGCCCCGTCGCGGTACTCGGCTGCTGATCCGAGGGTCGCGGGATAGAATCCCATGTCGCGGCGGCTGCATTTTGATAGAGGCGAAAGACCCGTGTGCTGTGCGATGTCGGTGCACTTAAGTTAAAGAAACCCAGGTGGTCGAAATTTCCAGAGCCCTCCACTACGGCGTCTCTCACAATCGCAGCGCGCATTTGGGACGTTAAACCCCAGAAATCAGTGAGCCTCTTGATTCTAGTCAACAAACGGTGCCTACCAGTCGTGCAGTCTCCTGCGAACATTTGAGCTAAGTATTACAGGACTGCACGCACCAGGGAATTTGCAATTTGGTTTCAAAAACAGCTGCAAAGCGCCCGCTCTTCGTTTAACAAATGACGTCACGGGGGGTATCAACTGCATCGCTGGACTGTTTTTGCTGCCCTTTACGACAGACACGCAAATTTGTTTATTTGCTCAATTGAGAAGAAGCAACTAAAGCAAAGCAGATGATCTCCGAGCTGTCGGTGGCCTTTTATCGCTTTCTGGGGCAATTAACACAGTAAACAGCGGGTGCGACACTGACTGCCACGTACGCAAGAAGGGGGCCTTCAAAATGATTTGGTAATAGTTGCCATCGCCGACAGGTACGTCAATCACTGCCTGCGCAGGCTGGTTTTCTAATAACAGCGACATACGGCTAATCTGCTGTATTCTCACTCCTTGCGTTCACGCCAGATATGTTAGTGAAGGGTGATGATTTGCGGGGTTTAACGTCCCAAAACCAGCTATGATTATGAGAGACGCCGTAGTGGAGGTCTCCGAAAATTTAGACCACGTGGGGTTCTTTAACGTGCACTGACATCGCACAGCACACGGGCCTCAACATTTCGCCTCCATCGAAATGCAGATGTTAGTGACGGGAAGAAATTCTCAGGAGAGAAGACGAAGTTCGGTGAGCGCCGTGTCTCTCGACTGAGGACAGCCTAACCAGAACTGTCACAGGAGAATTCGGGCAGCAGCTGGAGAGGACGGGCTGAGCGAGCAAATTTAACTAGGTACATTGACATCACCAAAATATGTTCTAACTCAAGAAAAACACTTCTACCACCTCACGCCAACCTTAACAGGGCACAAGGAGTTGCTTGGCTCCAGCTGCAAATTTTTACCCCAATCCAGTCAAACAGGATCTTTCCGAAGGTATACATCCCAAATATATGCTAGGTCTGCAGAGCGGCTCTGGCCGCGCTAAATCACATGTTATGAGATTATAGGTGACAAGGCAGTCACTACGCCCGAGACTTCCGTAGAGGTG
Organism: Hyalomma asiaticum; assembly: GCA_013339685.2. Classification (NCBI taxonomy): domain Eukaryota; kingdom Metazoa; phylum Arthropoda; class Arachnida; order Ixodida; family Ixodidae; genus Hyalomma; species Hyalomma asiaticum. The sequence continues at coordinate 63,975,614 of CM023488.1, forward strand.
GACCGCCGCTTTGTGGAGCTCCACCCTTAACGACCAGCTTTGTGCCGTCCAGCAGGTCCTCGAGGCGCCGCTGAGGCAAAACATCATCGTCCCTTCGGGAGAGATCTAGCTAGGCCCTGTCGTTTTAAACCCTGCAGGACCAAATAAAAGTTATTCACCACCGAGGGGCAGCAGCGCAGGGGAATGAAAGAAAAGGACGCTTTCTCGCGACAGGAGGTTACCCACACCACCACGCGCCAAGTCGTGGTGCCTCACTCCCCATTAGGAAAACCGCTGGATTGCCAGCCGATCAACCCAGTACCTGCCACATTCGAGGCGAACGCTGTAACCACGAGGCCACCGTTCCCATCTTAGAGTGAGACGCGGGCGCGGGCGTGACAGTGAGGCCATTGCAGTTCAAGTGCACTAGTGCGCGTCTAGGACAGCAGCGGCCAGATATGTTGCCATTCAGTTAGAGCGTCCACCTCCAATACGGGAGGCACTGGGTTCGACTGCCAGCGCAACAGGGCATCCGTTGTTTTTTTTTTTCTGGTGGGGAGAGGGGTGCCCTGGCTTGAAGCTCGGTGGTGTGGGTATAGACTCCCGAGCCGAGAAGGTGCCCTCTTCTGCCTGCTCTGTTTTTCCCGCCAACGACCCTGACTCGTGCTCCCAGTTACACTGCTGCGCAAGATACCGTCCTTTTCCTCTTCCCAAGCATGTATCCCTTTTACTACTGTTGACTGGAAAGATCGCGCCGCTTCTACACTTTTATACAGCCTAAGTGCGAGAACTCTAGAGACAAATGCCTTTGATGAGGAAGTAAAATATTTGATTCGGGAGAAAACACGTGCTTGCCCTGATGGCATACAGGCAAGCCGGGGTGCTATTCTGGACACTGTCGAATTCTGCCATCTTGTCACATTCTGTAATGCCGGCTTTCTTTGAGCCAATTAGGTAACCCGTAACTGCCCTCTGGGCCAATCAGAGCTGCCAAGATGGTGGAATTTGACAATGACCAGACTGGCCCTCCCGTTCCAGTTCGCGTATCATGCCCCACTCGTGAACGGAGCAACTTTTTCCTCGAAAGTTGCAAGAGGAACATCCTTCTGCTAAGATTTAGGTGCTTATAAACGAAGACCCGGCTGGTCTCAAAATCAATCCGGACTCACAATCGTATCCTGGGGTTGGTGAGTGAAACCGGGAAACTAACACGATCTACCTGAAACAACAGTTCCTTGGAAAGCGGCCCACATGTGTGATGATTCGAATCGAAGTACCATGCGAAGACGGGCCTTTCCGTAGTCGTCATTGCAGAAACAATATCGGTATCAATATGCCAAGATCCATCACGAAAGAAAATGTATACCGCAGGTAATAGAAAAATACGTATTCGTCAAGTGGCTATTAAGCGTTCCCAGTAAGTAAAGGCCGCTCGTAGGCTACTTCCCTTAGCGTGTTCTCGCTTCTTATTTTTCAGTTATGTGGCCGGGACATGATGGTTGCCCGCTCTGTCAGGATACAAGCGGTTGATGACACTGTTGCGGTCGCATACAATGCCATACATACGTTTGGATGGACATGAATAAAGAAAAAGGAAGCCTGCCTTGTTCCCTTTGTCGTGCACTGGTGCAATAAATATACAAGAGGTAGGCAGATGTCGCGGTTTCTTGAAGAAACACCAGATGGGGCCCACTTACGACGATCGATTCGCACTTTCCTCAGATTTTGCAAATAGGAACCACTCGGAAGGTGCTCAAGAACACAACTAGGAACTGCTTCACGGAGCCTCCATTTTTCTCGCGACGGTGGCGCCACTGTCCGAGCATCGGTTGTCCGCGAATCACTGCACCGCGAATCACTGCACTGAGTGAAGCAGGAGCAGCGTCCACGAATGATTGTTCAAGCGCAATGCTGACGCTCTAAGTTAAGAACACGGAGGGCTGCCTTTGGGCAGGCTTGAAAAGTAGCCACAGCTCAAGTTAACAGTCTAGAGCCATCTCATTTCGCTTTAAACCAAATTTTCAGCCAGGAAGAAGAGAACCAACACCAATAATGCCGACATTTTGTTTTAGTGGACACTCTTTTTCCCCTCTTCTCGGTCCACAAAAAAGTGGTAAGTTGTAAACACTGTGAGACCACGCCCGATACGATGGCAAGCGCTCTATTTTTAATGAAACCGCGCAAGCAAGCAAGCTATGATGATGATCATGAGGATGGGTATACGCAGATGAAGACGATGAACTAGATGGTTAGCACTCGCACTAACTTCCCCTCATCCCGAAAGCGGTCATCAAGAGATCTGAATAGCGACAGCATGGACGGCGGATATACGGATTCAGGCGAGATACGTAAACGATTTCGGGGCTGCGACGATATCGGTCGGTAGCCGCGGTTACAGGAGCAACACAACAGTTCACTGGGATGTTATTTCAAGCGCGGTGTACAGCCCAAGATACATGTGTGAAGCACTTTTCCGCGGAGCCGCGGTGCGCGAACATTTCTCCACAGGAGCACTTCGTCGCCTGGGCGGAATGAAACGACGCGACGCATCGCATCACAGTGCAGTTTCCGCTTGTCCTGATTAGTAGCGGTGTTACAGCACTCAACTTCGCGGCAGCGGCCGATGTGGACGGCGAGCTCTTCTGGAAAGGATGCGGAGGGAATTGATGGAATGAAGAGAACGATCCAAAACAAAAAAATTACAGAATATCCACGGAGTGAATGATGATGAGTGGGCGAAGCTCGGGAGGTTCATCGTAGATCGTGCCGAGTTCCGGATTAATTTCTCCTCTGGAAATGATGTGGAGGGAATTGATGGAATGAAGAGAACGATCCAAAACAAAAAATGGTTGAAGGCGGTATACTATTGTAGTGGGAGGATTGACTTCGTGCATGAACATCGTCATAGAAGCCTATTTGTGTTCGGTGTGCGGTGCCGACAGAAAAGGGCGCGGGAAACTTAATGCTTGTGCTCTGTGTGCTGGGCCGAATTGTCGCGGCTGTGCGCGTGCCTTGGGCGCGGGTCGCGAGAGAAGCGCTCGAGCGACGCGGACATCTTGCAAGCTGCAAACATGGGGTGATTGAACGCCGGGCGCAGACTAGGGCGGAGGAAGTTGTGCTTAGGAGACTTCGGGCCGGGGTGGCCCTTACACAGCTGTAATCTCTACGTGGAACTGGTGCACCATACCACTTGGTGATACGTGCCCGTATTGTTCTGTTCCCGTGACGGACGCAGATGCACACCATCTCATATGGACATGTAAAGGACTCCATCGGGAGCGCTCTCGTCTCCTTAAACAAGATGGTCTCCGATACGGTGCCTCGACCAGTTATGATCATTGGATACACGACAACAGATACCACAAAACTCTACTTCAGTTCATACACAACACAGGACTTGCAGCACACATCTAACAAAATACACCATATACTATGCCTTAAGGGCAAGCCCATTTCGCAATAAAAAAAAGAACGCCGGGCCACGTCCCGACATCACGATCCTGCCCTTCTGGTCCGACCTCGCCCCAACTTCGACGCTCACGGGGTCTTCCTAGGCTGGGCATTGCCCCACCTGTCCCTAGCGGTTGTCAGTGGCATCATCCTCGCGGCTTGCCTGTCGCTCTCCGTTCTGTTCGGGACGCCCTTCTGGGAGCTGCCAGGCGCCCTGTTGCCGAGCCGGGATTCTTCCTGGCGTTCCTCCACTGGACCGGGCCACGCCCCGGCACTGACGTGAAGCAGCTAAACGTGCCCGGCTGCTGACGCTGAGCGAGCGCACCGTGCTCGTGGTGCTGACACAACCTCACGACATCCACCACAGGCCTGGCCAAGAGCACACATTCGACCCACCTTCTGTTCGGGCCGCCGCAGGCGAGTGGTTCGTATTCGTCTCATTGAATCAGCCGCTACTGAGACACCGAAACGTACTTTACTGTGTGAGTGCTAAAAAGCGCTAATGCCGTTCCCAGTTGAAGAAGTCGAAAGCACACGTTTGTGTGTTTGTATAGTCCTATGTCTTATGCACTGTACATAAATCTGTCCCTCTCCGTCTCTGGGTGCTTCCTGTGCACGTCTGGCTAACCTGCGCCCGCATTTGCCCACAACGGTGAAGCAGGGGCTGTAGTTTGTGGCGCGTTGAACGGCCGTATTGTAAGCGAACGTGACGAAAGCAAGTTTTGTGTCCCAGTTTCTGTGGTCGGGAATACATGGAGATCATTTACGATAGAGTTCGATGAAAACGCTCGGTATGACCATTCATTTCGGGACGGCACGCTGATGCATTCTTATAGGTGGCATGAGGAGCCTGCAAGACTTCAGCGAGAACATGGGATAGAAATGTCTTTCGACGATCACTTTAACAACACGAGGCTCGCCGTGACTCAAGATAACAGCATACAGGAGGAACTCAGCAACTTCAGAGGCAGCACCAGAAGGAAGAGATGCCGTCGCAGCGTAGCGCTCTATGTGGTCATCATAATAAGCTTGCGTTTGCGCTGGTTATTCGTGCAACCGACCATGGCACAGTGCTGCCCTGACGAGTAGGACTCTGGAAACGAAACTGCGGAAAAGGATGGAGCACCGGAAAAAGAACGCAAACAGCAGCTCTGATTCAAAACGCATGTTTATTCGCCAAAACTGCGCGATGTATGTACTGCGTATTCTATAACTAAAGGAAGAACAGAAATTACAAAACCATGATAATAGATGATGTGCGAGCATCGTCACCGCATGCTACTCACATTTCGCTGACAATGATAAGAAAGGCAACCTATTTATACGCCCCTGACACTGAAACGACGTAACGTTTTCAGAACGCGGTTTCCTCGCCCACCGAAAGCGCAGGTACGGTTTTTGGCCCATTCAAATTCATTTTGAGGCCAAATACTCAACATTGTTTACAGAAGCTTCCCTGAAAAATTTGGCGCCCATGCGAGAATTCTCAAACCGTTCTTTATGCTTGGAATCGACTTCTGCCACGGTTGTCCGCTCACTGTCAACCCCACCGCCATAAAGAGCTTTTTACTTGCACAAGAAGCGGTCGGGCGAGTTTAACGCCGGCCACCGTAGAAGTGCTGCTATGCCCACCGACGATGGCAGCAGGATCGCCCAGTTTTATCATCTCACCGATTCACGTCAATTTAAACTAGCCGCGTGTGATGCTTCGGAGGACATAGTAGCTAGCGGTGCGTCAGATTAGGTAGGTACGTCGGAGTGCACGGACCCCGGCAGCTGGGATCGAAGCACCTTTTGCCGAAGCAAGGCGTAGATTTTGGTGAGGTGTCGGCTGCGAATCCGAATGCTAGTACTTGGGCCAATGCCACCAAGGATCCGGAAGAAGCACGACGCATTTCGAGGTAAGATGTTTAAAGAATATCCAGCACGCACATCTGCACTAGCAGCGGCCGGTATGGTTCGGCGCTGCGCTTTGTAGCAATACTGCCACGCCGACAGCGTGCCTCATTACTACATTGTGCTCTTAGCGGTAATCGCCACAATCGAATTTCTTTGCCGCCTTATCGAAAGGCTCCAGCATATCCTTGATGTTATTTTCTCACTGCCCAAGTCTTTCCTGTCACTTTCGTGGTACTAGCTTTTGCGAATTTACGATTCCCACTCTACACAACACGGCAGGCAGGCAGGCACAGAACTTTATTTTGGTCCTGAGAAACTGCACTTGGACGTCCCCTTCTAGGGCGATCCTGTAGCAGTTGCGGGCCGCTCCTACGCAGGGACAGAAAGACCGTGTCCCTCCGCGCTCTCGCAGGCTCTCTGGACAGCCCGAATTTGAACCGAAAGGTACCCGATTCTCAGGATTTTCCATTGATTTCAAGGCCCCGAGTGGTCAAAACTATACTGCGAAGACCTCCACTATTGGGCGTGTCTCTTATAGCTGGTTTCGGCCTGTAAACCTCCAATTATTATTATTATTATTATTATTATTATTATTATTATTATTATTATTATTACTTGAGAATTGTCATGCTGCAGATGTTCCATGGTAAGCCAATGTGACGTCCACAGCTAGAAAAATTTACGTAATCGCGTCGATCTTACTCGCGACGCGTCACCCAAAGCCAAACTATACGCACCACAGGCCGCTACTCGCTCGGCTTCGCATAACATCCCCTCCCATATATATGCATGGGATCTGGCAGATTTTGTTACGGCCCTTCCTATCAGTTAGATGCGGATTTTAGGGCTGTTCTAGCAAAAATCCGATAACATGTGAAACAACTAAACATAACGAATTATCTACTAGTTTTGAAGATTGGGCGAGTTGCTTCGTCTTACTTGAACTGGTATAGCACATTAAGGAAAAAAGAGACGGCCGAGCGGACCGACACAAGAGGACAGAGCGCTCTCTCCTCTTGTGCCGGTCTGCTCGGCCGTTTCTTTTGTTCCGTAGTGCGCTATAGCAGTTCAAGTATTATCTACTACTTTCCGGATCTTCGCTTGTTATGTGATCGCTGATGTTGACAGTATGAACCTCGATCAAAGCAATGCCTGCCTCCCTGTGGCTCAGTGCATGCCACTAAGTTGAGAAGGCGATTGACAGTGTGCGTTTCGAAAATGCGCCAAAGAAGTCACGCCACTATTTCATAGCCTTCAGTTTTGACCAGCGAATAATGAGGTTGATTGACGCTGGTTCTGGCGGCCGTTGCTATAAGAAACCAGCGCTGAAGCTTCACAAGTACACCCTTTCACATAAATACCAGAGAGCGGAGCGCGCAATGTCCGGTAGCGCATGCTACCATTTAGTATCAGTAAAATGCAAATACACCTCGACGTATATGTCAGTCTTGGCCACCTGACTTGCCATAGGTGGGCTCCAACACAGGAACGCATGCGCACTTTGCGACATGCGTGGCCGCATAGAGTTTCTTGCAATCACCCAGAGGGAAATGTGGCGCCACCGTTTACGCTAGTTTCTTAAGGGGCACTGTGCCGCGATGGGAATTATGGTATATGTGGCTGCGAGGCCTGAGTTGGCTGGCGTCGAGTGGGGCTTCGACTCATACGTGGATACGGCTCCAAAAATATAGCTTCGCTAAAACGAAGCCTTCGTAAAACGGATCTCATTCCCGCATACTATATATATCTTCCAATACACTCTAAAAACTGCAGCCGGTTTCGCAGGAGTGAAACGACATCGTTCTACTCTAGCAAAACGTCGGATGGAGTGAAATGTCCATACCTCTTGCGGCATGAGAGAGTAATATGCAATTTCACTCCTGCCACATACATGTGATGCTCGCATTCGCAGCCGCAAACATGGCTGCTGGGGTGGGCTCCGCTATACCACCCGCTTCATTCCGACGGCGTCCCCTTTCGAGTCCGTCGAGCACGTCTGTACGGCGAACAACTGCTGGCGCTCACAAAATATGCACTCCTCGTTCTTCGTTATTCTGCACACAGGTGAAATATAGTCTCTGCCATCAGAAGTGTTTAGGGTACGTATATGCTGTACTTACCAGACTTGCGAACGGGACGGTTCGCAGTCACGTATTTTCACCGTCGACCTGCTCATGGCCGTCATACGGCTCGATGCCGAAGTCGTAGCGAAGCCTTTTTCTTTATATGTATGAGTTATATCCAGTGAGTCTTCGGAGACCAGCAGTCGACGATCACAACAGCTTACTGTGTCGCTCAAAGTGTATTCCTCTTCGTTTCGCACACGTAAGCGAAAAATCCGAGGCGTGTAGGCTGGCGGGTTTCACATAGCACGGGTACGGCCGTTCGATCGGGAAAAAACACAGGAGAGGCAGTTCGCTATGACTCCCGTCGGTTGAGGCTCGTAGTCGATGAAGGCACCGTTCATTAAACGTACACTGCACGCGTTTGTACGCGAAAGCTTGTACGTGGAAGTCGTAGGAAGGCCGCTGCTATAGTTCTATCGAAAAACACTTCACAAAGCGGCTGTTGTCTTCTTCAATCGTCCGCTCCCACCCCAGCCGCCATGTTTGCGGCTGCGAATGCAAGCATCACATGTGTGTGGCAGGAGTGAAATTGCATTTTACTCTCTCATGCCGCAAGAGGTATGGACATTTCACTCCATCCGACGTTCTGCTAGAGTAGAACAATGCCCTCAAGAGTAGCTCGGTCGTTTCACTCCTGCGAAACCGGCTGCAGTTTTTAGAGTGTAGCTTTGATGTAGCGCTAAACAACACATGGACACGAGAAGGCACATATGGACGCCTTCTCGTGTCCGTGTGTTGTTTTGCGCTACATCAAAGCTTTTCATAGTTACAATGTCAAAATCTTAGGCGATGGGGTTCGTGCGAATCATTGTGAGGAAGTTCGGCCGCATTTAATTTCTTTGTGGAAGCAGAATTCTCGGCCTAAATAGGAATCAGTTAATAAAGGAGATCATCAAAGCACAGGACATCGAAAAGACTGGTGAAATTTCCTTGCGCATCCCCTTTATCGCACAGCAACAAAACAAAATATTGATTTGAGCTGCGTGTGCTGACATCACCTTTCTAGAATTTCTCACTCGTAGCGTGTTGCGATTTCGCTCCGTTGATGTGTACATGATGTGTACAATTGCGAAGGGACTTCATTTATAAATTCTTCCAAGCAATGAAAATTATTTACGTATGTGTTCCTCGTTCGTTCCGGTGCTTTCGCCGCTCTTAGATATGCGCTAACGTTTCCTGACTGCCATGATGGTTCGTACGCAACTTCAGGCGTCTTTCTTCAATAGCACAAAACTTACAGAACGTGCTGAGGCAGCATTCAAGGTACTCTATTCTCGGTTAAATGACCGCCCCCCCCCCATTCCATGTTAATTCTCAAAAAGCTCTCAAAACTTGTCTAAACAAGGTTCTAACTTTGTTCAGTTTTCTAGAAAAGACAAATTTTGCATAAACAGCAGTCACGTTCATTGGTTTTCTCTCACTGGACACAGCGATTGTCTAAATGATATTCAATCTCCTTTCTTTATTCTTACATAATATGATGTCAAATCGGGCCTACGAAATCTTCGCACTTTTTTCTAGTGCACAAAACCCGCATATCTTCTTTGTTTAATATGACGGGACTGAGGTAACAGCTATAGGTAAGACTTGAAGACTATCGGTATTTAAAGTTGTCACCGCAAACTACCACTATTTTCCTCCACCATATCTACGGCCCAATCAACAGTCCAATAGCAGCTTGCTTTTTCACTGTTACATAGCAAACGGTACTCATGTTTCTCAGAAAAATCAAACGAGTATTAATGGCGTTGTCGTCATCACCTATGACCATCCCTGTATACCAATCCTTTCTTAACATATGTCTAACCTTACACCTAAGCGTTTTTTCTCGTGCTCTTTTTTCTCCGCAACCAGTGGCCCTTCTCTGCAGTCTTGCCATTTCGTTCTGTAAATGTCGAGCATATTCTTAATTCCTGTTATCTTTTGTTTTAGCTTTTTAGTAAAACATGTACGCATTTCCTTTCACCTAGCTCTGCTTTTTTTCGCGTCTAAAAGACAGTGGCGAGCCTGTGTGATTATTTAAATGAACACGGCCACCGATCTGATAACCGGATCGCTGGCAGGAAAGTTGCGTGCCTATACACACGTGTACTTACTTCTCTTCTCACCGCACAGCCAAGAAAAGCAAACGCATACGCAAGTCTAAGCCATGAACCCTTTTGGGAGTTGAACAAAACAGCAGTTCAAACGGGTGACCTTTACTTTTATGTCGCGTCCGACGTGTTTGATTTCCCATTCACGCATATCCTACGAACTCTTTACAGGAAATACAGGAACAGAGGGCCCACCACGGTGCCTAGAATTAACACGTGCGAGGGTTCTGAACCCTCGCACGTGTGGCATTTACGAGCACCGACCTCAGTCACTGTCCCAGCACACGGCTCAAAAACAGCAACCCCCCGCGTCATAGAACGCCGTCGAATTAAAAACGTTCTTGGTTCCTTCCAAAACTTCACAATCAAAAAACAAGAATGCTGCACCGGTAGAGCATGCATTCTATTACCATTTTTGTCGGTGATCAGGAATTATTTATGCGTTACAAGCGGAAGAAGCCGAACGCCGGATTCCTTTAAAAGAGAGGAACGAGGCCCACCAGGTACTACCGAAGTCGTTGGTGGACACTGAGACTCTGCTTCGAAAGATGATTTCTCTTGTTGCACTAGCGTGCCTCGGCTTGGCTTCTTTCCCAGCTGCGCTCTCGGCTGGCACTGGTGAGTCTCTCCTTTTATTACTATTCACAATAACCGCTGTAGTGGAGGTCTTCGGAGATGTCGAGAGAAGTGCGAGTTGGGGCAACTTGTTTGCACGACGGCGTTGGGTTGGTACTCTGGTGCGATACTCGCCCGCGGTGTAGCTTAGAGGCTAGATGTTGGCTTGCGAAGCTCCAAGCGGCGGGACAGAGTCCTGGCCACGGCGGCCGCACTTGTACTGGAGACGAAATGCAAAAAAAAAGCACCGCCTGCGTACTTTGACATTGGAGCGCTTTAAAGAACCACAGGACGAACGCTCCGCAGCATGGCCTGCGCCAGCTTGGACTGACGCCAGCGCCGCAAAGTGGAGGGCATGGTATGTCTGACAACAGCTGGAGCGCAGACCCGCCGGGGGGTTCTAATGACCATGGCACTTGACTCCTGATCCAAAGGTCGCAGGATCGAATCCCGGTCACGGTGTCCGTATTTCCATGAAGGCGAAATGTTGTGGCCCGTGTGCTGTGCGTTGTCGTGTGCACGTTAAAGAACCCCAGATGGCCGAAATTTCCCGAACCTTCCACTACGCCGTCTCTTATAACCGTATTGTGGTTGTGAGGCGTAAAACTCCAGAAGCTATTATTATTTATTCTTATTTATTTATTTACAATACTGTAAGCCCTAGCGGGCGGTTACAGGTTGGAAAACCACAATATACAATATTACTATATTATTATGTCGAAATCAGTTCCAAACAATGCTGAAAAACTTCCGCTGACTCGCAATCAACAAATACACTGGAATCAAGCTTATTGCAGTCAATAATTTTCCGAGGCAAAAAGCAAAACTTGAACAAGTCAATTGTCGTGGCATAGGGTAAAATAGCATACGGATGATTGATAAGTGGTGACACTCGGGCTGGAAGGTACAAGTATAAAGTTGGATCTATGTTATGATATCTGGAGCGCAGCGTGATTTGAGGTCGACAGTTAGAGAGAATCTCGATTTATTCAGGTTATATAAAAGCTCAAGGCTCATTTTATTGCTCGTAATTTTGTTTTCCTTAATTTTTCCGATTAATCTCACAGCGTAATTATTGTGTACGGTGCTTCACAAATACTCACTTTACTCGCTTTAAAATTGCGCAGTCTTCGTACAGCTGGCGCCCGGTTTTATAATCCTCGGCTACAGTTTCCGAATGTAAGGATAAAATCGTGAACATCTGAAAGGGATTCCTGCACTCAGTGCTACAGCTTCTAAACTCTAAAGCTTCTAAAGTACGTCTTCACAATGCGACACGTTAAGGACTAGACAAGTCGCTGTCGGTGGCCATTTTGTCTACTTTTTCATTTTTCATCTGTGTTGTCCAAGCGCTGCCCAAACGTAACGGATGAGCCGAGTACCTCAAACCAATGTTTTGTGGCTTCTTGCGCATTTGATTATCTGTCGCTGAAACTGTAACTCTTTTTACCGTAGTATCAAAGGCATGTCAAAGGCATGTCCCGCGGTAAAGCAGCTGGTGAAGATGGTATAACAGCCGACTTGATTGAAGACGGAGGAGATATTGTACTTGAAAAACTTGCATCGCTCTTCGCGAAATGTATCAAGACATGTAGCGTACCGCGCAGCTGGAAAAATGCTAATATAGTCCTTATCCACAAGAAACGTGACATAAAGGACTTAAAGAATTACAGACCAATCAGCCTACTCCCAGTAATGTACAAGCTATTTACAAAAGTAATTTCTACGAGGATAAGAGAAACACTCGACTTTAATCAACGGAGAGAACAAGCTGGTTTTAGGAAAGGTTACTCGACAATGGACCACAGCCACGCTATCAACCTAGTAATTGAGAAGTACGCGGAATATAACAAACCTCTTTATATGGCGTTTATCGACTACGAGAAAGCATTTGACTCGATAGAAATACAGGCAGTTCTAGAAGCTCTACGTAGACAAGGGGTACCTGACATATACGTGAAAACCATCAACAACATATACCAAGATTGCACAGCCACACTACTCCTACATGAGAGAAGCAGAGAAATCCCGATCGGGAGAGGTGTGAGACAGGGAGATACGATATCCCCGATGCTATTCACTGCATGTTTAGAGGAAATCTTTAAACGTCTAGACTGGGAAGACAAGGGAATTCGAATAGACGGAGAATATCTCAGCAATTTAAGATTCGCAGACGACATTGTGTTCTTTAGCAATGATGGAGACGAACTACAAAACATGGTTGATGACCTAAACAGGGAAAGTATTAAAAGTGGATTAAGAATGAATAGGCAAAAGACCAAAGTTATGCTCAATAGCCTAGCTAAGGAACAGGAATTTAAAATCAACAATGAACCCTTACAATGTGTAAACGAATGCGTATACCTGGGACAGTTAATAACAGGAACTCCTAACCATGAAAAAGAAATTCTCCGTAGAATAAGGTTGGGCTGGAGCGCATTCGGAAGGCATTACGAAATCATGACTGGAAACTTACCGCTCTCACTAAAACGAAAAGTATTCAATCACTGCATTCTCCCAGTACTAACGTACGGTGCAGAAACGTGGAGGATAACGAAAAAACTAGAGATGAAACTAAGGAGCACGCAACGTGCAATGGAAAGAAAAATGTTGGGGGTAACGCTAAGAGATAAAAAAAACGAGCGGAATGGATCAGAGAACAGACAGGAATAGCCGATATTATTATATCAATTAAAAGAAAGAAGTGGACCTGGGCAGGACATGTCATGAGGAGGAAAGATAACAGATGGACAATAAGAGCAACGGAATGGATACCAAGAGAGGGAAAACGTAACAGAGGCAGGCAAAAGGTTAGATGGAGCGATGAAATTAAAAGTTTGCAGGCATAAAGTGGAACCAACTCGCTCAGGATAGGGTGGATTGGAAATCGTTGGGAGAGGCCTTCGTCCTGCAGTGGACCTAAACAGGCTGATGATGATGATGATGAAGGACCTGTCCCTTCCGTAGCACAAAAACACTGAATAATAAACCCGACGGGTGAATCTTGCGTACAAATACGTCACATTTCTATCCGTACGCCACAAGCAATAATTTCGTAAAACAGAAATTTGACGTTCCCTTTAACATTAGTCATAAAAATATGCATTATGATAGCATGAATAAATACACCTGCCTCTTTCTCATAAGTGTCTGCAAATATTCGCTCGCCTCGATCAAAACTTGTCTCTAATAGGTATCGTCAGCACAGCTAAGTCTTCACTGTCGCCACGATAGCCTTGTCAAAGGAACAGATTCTGAAATATATAAACTACAATTTTAAATTAGACGGTCCACCTGCATTCTTCTTATTGTATATTCTTCTTTCTACGTTTATTTTCATTCTATAAAATGTGTATTGAGCACACTATTTTTTCAATGCCCATTGTTATCTTATCAGTCATGTGAAAGGCAGATTTCGTAGCAATCTATATTACCTTCGTCTTTAACTATTTCATTTACTAATTACCACTGCTTGTCTCCTGCCTCGTGTTTCATAAGTGGCTTGAGCTGTTTTGTACTGTACATTATGTATTTTTATCCAATTCGTGTGCGTATGCCATGTCTGTACCTTCTGATATCGAAGATTCACATCGAGTATAATGCAATTCACGTTACCTAAGCACCTGTTCCGACAAACTTTCCTTCTTAACTTTGGAGGATGCGTGATTTTTTGAGACAAGAACAGTGACCATGCATTTCTTTTGCCGACAATTCTAACATGACCACATTGTCTTCCAGGGTCCTGCAAGGACGTAAATATCCCGGATGTGAACAACCTGAAAAAGGTATTAGCCTGCGTTGAGTCTGCCGCACGGTCTGGCGGAGATGTGCGCGAACTCCAACGGGTTAATTTTATCAACCTTACGAGGATTTTTGCGAAATTTACAGAGCCGTTCTTGAAGTTCGAACCTCGCATCTATGTATGCTATCCATTAACTCTATCGTGGATAGGTATTTTTCTAGTATATTTTATTAAATTCTAATAACTAGTACGGGTATGAAACTATGGAAAAAACGTTTAGCCACCAGCATACTTTTATAAGGTCATTCAGATTGATTATACGGCTTTTGATCAGATCGTGAACCCTCGTCACGGCGTTATTGAGCGACTTGCAGATTGTGTGAAATCAAATTAGTCATCGCTCCCTTCCTTGCTTTCCTGGAGTTCGTAACACCGAAATGTCGGCGAGTTCTCTTCCAGCAGCCGGAAAAATTGTTACCAATGATAAAGAATGTTTCACGCTTACGGCACGACACACAAACACTATGCAGTTTGCCTTAAGTGGAGTTAAGTACATCCTTGATTCACGTTCCTTCATGAAACTCAGTTTCATTCATATACCAAAATGGCGGGGTGGTGCATACCCGCTTGCCTTGGCCCGTGGCATGTGAGTACGTGCCGAGCGTGACTTTTCTGGGAGGTGCACATTTTCTGACCGTTCGAGCATGTACGCTCGCACATAAAGCCTCTACATAAATGAGGTTGTCAAATTAAAGCATAATAAACTGCCTGCTGTTTCTGGTTGACGTAAGCTTGACTGGCGCATGGAAGAGTCTGTGTGAATGAAATTGTGCAGGGTTAATCACGGCGCGTACCAACTTCAGATATATTGCGTTTTTAATCCTTTAATGTCATTTACTTTCATGAATTCCATCCAGTTCATTCCAAACTAGAAGAGAAGCTCAGGGGAAGATGGACGCTTGAATCGATGAACAGATCGCTAAACACTAACACAGAATGTCGCAGGAGCCAACGTTTCGACAAGTGGACTTGTCTTCGTCAGGATGTCGACTGAGGAGTCGCCGTTCTGACGAAAACAAGTCCACTTGTGGAAACGTTGGCTCCTGCGGCATTCCCTGTTCTAAATCGTGTTTAGCGATCTCTTCATCGATTCAGTGTATTGAATTTTCAACACGAATTTTTGCTGGTCTGTGCACTGCCATATATTTGAGTAGCCAATCATTCACGGGCCGTGAATGGCACGTAGTGCGTTGAAATAACAAAAAACACGTTAATTTCTCGAAATTTTCCTGTTTATAGCCAAATCTAAACACCACTCAATTTTTTTATCAGTTTCAGCTATGTGTTCGCCTAGAAAAAGAAACATTATATAACATATACTCCAAGTCCGTCATACCAAAACACTAAGACTAGGTAACTTCACATTTAAATTAAGCCTTTGTCTTTCTTTATTTCCAGTGTTTGACCCAAACCAGCTGCAGCTCCTCACAGGCAAGTATACGCGTTTCCTGTTCACCCTCTTTCCACTCAGAACTGTCGCTTTGTCATTCTTGCCGAAGTTAAAACAAGTTCCCTTTGTTAGAGACGCCGTTGCCGACTGTCATTGTTGGATGCCCCACTCAAAATACCGCGGTAATTTTTCTTGTGTCGCACGTATTCAAACGCTATCGGTGCGGTTTGGACTCCATTTCTGTTAACAGACTTCATATCTGTTAACAGATATGAAGGCGGAACCCGCCGTCATATCTGTTATTTTGGTTCCAGATGAAGTCCAGTTGGAAGTAGAACTATTTTTTACGCAAAAGCTCCGCTCATATAAGGGTAACTTGCTTCCCAGATAAGCGCTATAATATGAGGAACAGTGTTTCGGTTACTTATTTGCCATCCAGACGCGCACAAGTCATGTATAGCTTGAACGTGAGGTCCAGATGTGGCGCCTGTTCAAGCTCGTCGTAAATGGAGCAAATAACAAAGCACGCAGATCAGTTCAACCGAGTAAACTACTGGTTTTTCTTTTAAGTGTGACTTGTTTCACACTTTAAAGTGTGACGCATTTTTGATGGAGGTGAAAATGCCAGAGGCTCGTGTACTGTGCGTTGTCAGCGCACGTTAAAGGCCAACTCCGGCGACTTTCTTAATGAAATTTTCACTATATGTTCTCCTCGGTACTGCAATAATATGTGCAAAGACAGGCGTCATATATAGGTTTCCTGTAAATGAATTTTAGATATTTCAGCCGATTCCCACGCGGGCCAGGCTGTGTTCTTGACGCCATCCCCTTCGACGCTGCCTACCCAAGCCGGCGTGCCGTCAAAAGCAAAACGGCCATACTTCAGCGTTTAAATCCTCGCTGTCATGTTCAGGAAGGCTGGCATAACTCAATACATTGTCGAATGACCTCGCCGTTGGCATATTTCAGGCACCAGCTCCATATTTGTGATTGCGTGGAGGCTGTGACGTCGTCGCATATGTTGCGCGAAGCATCTACCTGTTTCGGTTTGAACACGCCTTTCGCTTGGTTATTGAAAATTATAGGTGCGTTTCTTAGGAAATGGAACCACCCTGACTGTTACAGGACTGTCAGTACCGTTGGAAAACATAGATATCAGAATATGGTGAAGAGACCGCCGGAGTTTCCCTTTAAATGCAGAACTATAACGCATTCATGTATTTTTTTTTCTTTCCTCGGATGACTGCCGACTAAAATGCGTTATCTGCTCATGTACTCGAATGGCCAACCATGGATCCACATTTGCAGGCGATGTGAAAAAAGCGCCGCCACGCATGAACTCTGTTGCCCGCGTTATCGCTTATCTTTATATATGTTTGAAAATGCTGGCACTTTTCTTTGTGATACTGTCTATGTCAGCACTGCTTGCTGTACAGTATTTTTGTTCATTCTATTTTTTTATGTACGAACGGAACTGCTTCACAGATTATTGCTTCATGTTCGATGCTGGCCGTAACATCTATTATTCACCTGTCACGTTTACTGCGGTTTTCTTTTTGCTTCATTTCTCTCTTCGCGTGTACACAGTGACGGGTGCATGTCCTTTGTTTGTCGGCTTCTTTATGTGATTTTCTTTAGCTTCAGTGCAGTGAGTGTATTACGTCATTCCCACTCCCACTTCCTGCCCAAGGCTTCTAAAATAGGCCGGCCGTTTGTAACAAATGAAAAGGCCATGACGTCGACTGCGGAGCGGCACAGTAAAACGTCGTTGTATTAAAACGAGTTCTGCGGCTCTCGCACCATTGTGCGCAGGGCGCAAAAGATAAGCACTTGCACGGCACTGTAAAACATTCTTTTACGAGGGGGAACAAACAGTCGTTACCTCTTACTTTATAGCACGTGCCCAGCTGGCCTTTACAACTTAAAGGGTCCCTGAAACGTTTTTTTTTGACATTGCGTCACTGCTTAGGTAACACAATTATGAAATCATTCACACCGTAAGTAAAGCGAAGCACCATGCGCTAAGGCAGCTATGGGCTTATTTCTGTCGCCTTCTTCCTCACCACTGCTGTTCCTCCTCAACTCGATCTGCTGCGGAGTGCGCGCTAGCGACGACAGCGCCTCCCGCGTCAGCCGCTCTGCCGAGCCCTCCGTAGTGACATAGCGCCCCGATATCCTCACTGAGGTCGCCCGCCTCGGCAGTGCTAGCCTCTGTAATAGAGCTACAGTGTACTAGAACATACGGGTAGTGGGCTCAGAGAGCGGCCGGGAGTGACGCTTCTCACGTTGACGGCACGAGATGGCGCCAGTAGAGCATGGGCTGTATGCAGTACGAAGCTCGAGCAGGCTCGCGCACCATACTCGCGCTGTGCGTTACGTCGCAGCATGGAATTGTTGCTCCACATTTCAGTGCCTGTCCCGTGAAACAGTTACTGCGGCCCGCAAGAATCTCCGGACTAAATGGCATACGTAAATGATATTGTGGCTTGTAAAACCGTACAGCATGGCTCGATGGGACCGGATTTGCTCAGAGGCGCTCAGTGTCTTTAAGTGTGCGCTGTCTCTGAACGACGATCTACTTACATAGAGAACATTCCTATGATAAACGGTTTGTCAACAGATTGAGAGCTGATTTTGGGGGCTCGGCGCGGTCTTGCTGGGGTCAGCACATGAAAATTTTTACTGGGCATACAAAGGAGAAGCCGCTGCATCCCTATACCTAATAAGTTTCGTCCTTGCATCATTCCGTACGCGAGAAGTCGATGTTGAAACACTGAAAATTTCGAACCATCAATGACGTGAACGATTATGCCCAGATTATATGCAACTTTGCACAAATTTTCGGCCACGATTTGCAGAAGTCCGCCAAAAGTAGGTGTTAGGTTGGCAGACCTACTCGTAGGTTTTTCCGAATAGACCATTTTTATCATTCGATGCATCCTATGATGTTTCTGGGTTCGCAAAGGACAGACCTGGTGGGGCGACCAATTCTAGCTAATTCCAAAGTCCGGTGCTGCATTGATGGTTCCCTGGCTGCAGAGAGCTACTGAGCGGTATTAACACATAACTTCCTATATCCCCCGAAGAAACCAAAGCGTTGGTGAGTAACAAATAGCCACTTGCGTATTCTATAAGAGGGAAGTACAAGAAATTGTTTTCATGACATACCCATTCTTTATTTACAGCCGTGCAGGTGTTTTGTGTTCCCGAAAGTGCATAATTAATGGAGCGTCCCATCATGCACTAAATTTCTGAGAAAAAGAAGTTCTAGAAAAAATTTCTCAGCTAAATTCATACTTCCAGTAGTCGTACGTGTGTACTTACAACGGCTACATTTTATGACTAAGTGTCAATTAATATTCCTTGTAATTAGTCGACTTCATAAATATTGCTTTAATCGCTAACAAGTACGCGCACAGTAGTAGTCCGCCTCAGGTAACCCGGATATCAAGCAAATCAAACAGAAAACAACAATCGTGAAATACATGTTATAATGAAATAGACGCGTGCTTGCGCACCGCTGCTCAAGCGTCCCGAGTGATGATTTGGCAAATGTACGGCTGCACGCGTTTGTCGTCGCAGCGTACATGTCTTCGCCATGCAAGGAGGTTCGAAAAGTGTCACGACTTAAATGGCAGCGAGATAAGCGTAAGCGTGTTTCAAGATGCATCATGCAGCTATGTAACTGTCAAATATCGCTTGCAGCGCGCATTTATTTCGCATTCCACGTATACCTCAAGGCTGATTGTCTTTGCTGGTAAAAAAAACAAAAAACAAATGTGACAAAGTTCAGCATAACGGGAATCATTCCCGGTTTATCTGAAGCGAGCTGTAACTTTCTAACTGAAATATAAGGGATTAAAGCAATACTTAAAATTTTGAGTAGGTAAAAAATGTGGAATTGATACTTACTGATAAAAAAAATACTGGTTGAAAGTACACATCACTGCCCACAAGGTATGTGAACACATCACTGCCCACAGCTAGGTATGTAAGACTATTTCGCTCCAGCGGTCAGACATTTTCAAATTCTTTGTGCATGGTTGTTGAGACACGACCCCGTGGTGTTATTTCAGAGAACATAGGCCGAAGAAACAACTACGAGCACTCACTCAACTTCGCGTGCAAGTTTTTTTTTTTTTGCTTTTTACAAGAAAGTGAAGCCTTCTGGCGGCACCAAACTTAGCGATGCTGGAAGTAAGCATCGGGGTTAAGCACTTCGGGGTTCTCGTTGCATCCTAAACAAGGAGTCTGAGCTTTGCGCAACAGCATGACATCGACTGTGTTGTAGCTGCAGAACAGCGAAGGAAACGCGAGTTACTTCATTCTGCGCTCGAGGTAGCGGAGAACAACAGCACACGACACAGCGACGCAAACAGGACAGTAAAAAAAAAAAGCAAACGCAAGTCGCTGCTACTGCAGCAGGCGGGAGTGCTGGGGATATTGCTGAGCGCAGCCGCCCAGCGTACAGCCCACGCTACCGCAGCGCCGCCGCATACATACGCGACCCGTCAATGCTCTCCGCCTCACGCCGGCGCGTGGAGCGTGCCCTCTCCTGAACCCACTACCCATATTCTAGTGCACTGTAATAGAGCGCCGGCGACTCGTGTGTACGCCGCCAGATGCCGCGACGATACCGTTGGCTGAAACGAAGGAGTACGTTGTAGAAGCACGTTGTTCGCAGCTAGGCTTTGAAAATTACGTGCACGTCACTGGTTCGGGGCCAATCAGCGACCTCTCATTCGATCGGTCGATGGCGGGGGCGTTTGAAAACGCCTTTTGGCGAGCCGCTGGGATCTTTTGCGATGCACGTGTTGAAAACCTTATTGTAAATTCCACACCTTACGCACAGCGCTGAAATCTGCCCTCAAATGATCCTAGTGACTCGCTCTACTGGATCACCATGTTTGCACAAAATCGTCAAAACCGTTTCAGGGTCCCTATAATGGTTTATTCCTACGAGCTGGAGCACCCTGATGTCACCGTGTCGCACTCGACTTATTGCTTTCTTTTGTTAAGTATATTCTTGTTTCAACGAAAAAATATGTATAGTTCGATGAAGATGCAGAAAAGCTAAAATTTAAACTGAAGATTTCGCTACATCCTGACATGCATGTTCTCTTTCACACCCTTGGTGGCATGGCCAGGCTTTTGATCTGTCTCACATTAGCATTCGTCGAGTACAGCCAAGAAAAATCAACCCGACACCATGCGCAGTATAGCTGCGCTCAAGTCTGTACATCTTCAGCGTTTTCCCACGTCAACCACCATAACGTATGCCTTTAGTGCACGTACAGAGCGCCAGTGACGTGTTTTCTTTTCCTCACTAATAGATATCTGTGTGCCTTCCCTAAATGTACTCCGTATTCCCAAAGTAACTGCACTGTGCGCTAAACATTAAAAACTATACCGTCCACCTTTATGCAAGAAAGTCGCCAGGCATGACTTCAGGGTTCGCTCTTCAAAAGTCGGTTAGGTAGCACCTCGATCACTGAGAACGAGATTATATGGCATGAGCCCAGCTCCACCTGGTGTGCATTCACGACATGAAAGCTATTTAGGCTTTCAGGGTAACGGAAGAGGCCTGTCTGATTGAGGACCAATGCGCAAATCCACCCAAACGTCGCCTCATGGTTCCATAAACTCAGATGTCACGTCGCTGCTTTCTAATAATTTCCCAAACATCTCCTAGAGCCCTAAACATTTTGCTCGTAGGTAAAGTCCTCGTAGTCTATTTGAAATAGCGGCATAAGGCCGTATGCGGCCTAAGGCCGTCAAATATCAATTCGTTAAATCAAATACCATGACCCAATGTATTTTGGCTTTCACCATTATCGTTACCCACGTAGGAACTGTCCTTGGAGAATGACACTGTGATTAACATATATGATATTTCGTGGCGCATGCGAACTAAACTTTTGTGGCCATCTGTGCGCCTGAGTAAACATGTTTTTTCTTGTCTTCTAGGCCCCCATCGATGCAGTGAAGCCCGTCGTAACGGTAAGCTACGCAGTTTTACCACGAGAAAACTTATTTTCAAATAGACACAAAAGTTGCACTTTCAGATGTGTTTTTATCACTATACGTCAGGTTCAGGGGAAGCGCGCTCCTAAAAAGCTTTTTCACTGCCGTGGTTCATTTCGCGTCCGTCCTCTGGTTGTATTACACCGGTGGGAATGGACTTCGAGGACGCTGATGAAGAATAGAGACACACAGCGCAACTTTCGACTTGTTTATTCGGAAGTAAAGGCGCAGCATCGCTTATATACGTTCGTTAAACGTGGCACTTTAGCATGCACTCTGCATTCTGTGGGGCCCCCCGAAAATTGCGGTTCTCTGTCTGATAATGCGAGGGGAGGCTACGGTATTGCAAGTTTCTGGAAGTTCCAAAATCATTTTTGCTTGGACGATAAGTCCCCCAGACTGACTGCGATTGCGGTAAACTATAGTGGATCGATTAAATTGAGGGGTTCACTTGCACTTTCTGGCAATCGCAGTCAATCTGCATTCCTTATCGTCGAAGAAAAAATTATTCGGGAACGACCACAAACTTGTGTTAGTGTAGCCTCCCTGATTATCATACAAGGTGGTATTTTTCGGTGCCCACAGGAGGCACAGAGCATGCTAAGATACCAAGTGTAACGAAGATCGTATACAAATGATGCTTCCTTCATGTCACAATAAACTTGAAAGTGGCGCTGTGTCTGGTCTTCTTCTTTGTCCACGTCCTCGAAGCGCATTCCCACCGGTGTTATGCAATGCCACCTAGCCCAATTGAGTGATTTGACTAACTTCGTTTCTGATTGTGTACTTCTCACACCACGTGTCGTCGTGCGCGTACCGTCTCTCTCGGTAAATCTTGCACTCTTTATTTAGGCGCAAAGAAAAAAAACGACGTTAAGGTTCTTGCATCAGAGAAACCTTCGCAATAAGGTGACCAGCAGCATTAACGATAGTCAATAAATTATACGTGAAGCAATAAAACTTTGATCTTCGGTGACCTATTCGCCCTTTAGGTTCGCGAGGACAGTGCTACAAACGGGAAAACAATATATGGCAAATGAGTTCTGCGGAAACCCGCAAGGTGGAGTAAAGTTTATGAAAGGGAAAATTAGCATCCACCCGTTTTGTAGCACAAGGCTACAAGGAAATCCGTACGGATTTCTCAGAAATCGAAAGCTTCCTAGTTGCCGAGAAATTCGTCCTGGTCCGGGGTTCGAACCCGGGACCAACGCCTGTCCGGGGCGCTCGCTCTGCCAATTGAGCTAACCAGGAGGCTAGCGATTGACAGCGCGAGGTCGAATCCATCGGCAACTCGCAGCGAATGGGCGTGATGTTAATTTTTCCCTTTCATAAACGGGAAACAAGGAACAAGTCGTAAGAAAAGGCCGCCGGCAGTGCACTCTCACCCTATACGGCTTATTTGTCTATGTTTCTCTCGTTGCCTTCCCAGACTTGCACATGACGCGTCATTCGATTGCTCTCTCTATGAATATGCCACGTCGACTGATTTTTCTTGTACATATACGTCTACCTCGCGAAGAAAAGCTCCGAAGACGACTGCGTTATCACGATGCTAAATTTTATTTCGCACGCGAGGTCGCGTGTCTTTGACGAAAGTATCCTAGATAAATATTTGCTTTTCAGGTGCTTCTTTATTAAAATGTCAGCGGTTTCTCCCCGAATGGTGTAGCATGAAATTTCATGGAAAGCGCAATATTAGTCGCAGAGTTCCATTCCTCTTCCTTAATTTCAGTGCGTCTATGAGGCTCTGAAAGAACTGAACAAGCCTGCCGACGTGGTGGTCGCATACGCTGACGTCATCTACGCCCTCGTCAATGCGACGAAAAACCAGCACACGCATGCACGTACGTGATTCCACGTTACCACACTTTCTTCTCTTTTTTTTCTTTCTTTCTGCATTCTACGGCATCTCCTATCATTCAAGGTACAAAGGCGCTCGACCAAATTCACATAGGTTGTGGGATCGAATACCAGCCACGGCGGCCGCTTTTAGAGGTGAAACGAAAAAAAAAACGTGTACTTAGATTTACGGGCATGTTATGAGAACCTCACGCGGTCACAATCACCCGGGAGCCCTCCTCTATGGGCCATGCCTGATAACCCTAGCTAGTTTCGGGCACCGAAGACCCTGTCAACTATTATTATGAAGCCACATACCACACAGTTCGCAAGTGCTCTTTGCCCTTGGCAACCAGGCCAGGCTAATGGCATGTCCAGTATCATGATTGGTTTAAAACTTGCGTTACGAAGAGTGCTAGCGTAAGGTACAATATTACTAACCACTGATATGACTGAGAGATGCCGTAGTGGATGGCTCCGGAAATTTCGACCACCTGGTGGCCTTTCCTGTACACTGACATAGCACAATACAAGAATCCCTATATTTCGCCCCCATCGAAATGCAGCCGCAGCGGCCGGGATTCGATCCCGCGGCCTTCGCGTCAGTAGCGGAGTGCCGTGGCCACTACACCACACTGGCGGGGTAAAATTTAAAACCACTGGACGTATTTTTATGAAACTACATTTTCCGGACAGTATAATTAACATTCCCCGCAACTTTTTCATCGAACACTTTGCGTTTACAGCAACATTTTGAAGTTCCTTAATTATTACTAACTACCTCAGCTGTCTCTGTAAAGTACTCTTAGATCGTCCAGACGACAGTAAACAATATTAACTTTGTTCCGTTCTCGCGGAGTTATCGTGGGCAAATTTTAAAGCTTGTGGCGAGTCACCTGAAACATCCTGCATGTTAGTTTTACCTAGTTTCACTGTATTACTTACTGCCGATACACTTCTGTCTATTAATATCGTTATTTACTTATACCTGTATCATTATTTATCTTTTTTTTTCATTGTACTCATTCAGCTACCATTCTTTCCATTGAAACCTTTATGTTAACCATGAACAGGAGGTCCCAATTCAGTTTTTACTATGAAATCTCTTTCTGAATACCTCTATCTGTAAAAGCTTTCTGCGAAATAATAAAAAATCAATTAACTAATTAATTAATTAATTTACATCTGAAGTAACCGAAACCCGTGACCTGAGCGTTCCTCTTCCTATGCTCGCGTCGTTTACCCGTTGGAACTTGCACACTGTCAGGGCGTATGAACTGGTCCTGCAACCCACACCACTCAGCCAAAGTGAAAGCGCGTGATGGCACCTATCTTTCTGGAGTCGCCCCGCCACCGAGGTCTAGTGGCACTCGCCTGCTGATTCCAAGTCACGGTATCGAATTCCGGCCGCGGCTGCTGCATTTCGATTGAGGCAGAATGTTGAGTGCCGTGTACTGAGCGATGTCGGTGAACGTTTAGGAGCACCAGCTTGTCGAAATTTCCCCAGTCCCCCAGCAAAGCGTCTTTCGCAATCGTATATAGGTTTTGGACGCAAAACTACGGAAATAATTATATTATTTTGCTTCTGCAGTGGCCGAGGACTTCAAGAACTCTGTTGCACAGACAAAACCTGGCAATGTCCAGCTGACTCGCTGCACACACGGAAGCTTCACCTATTCTCTGCCGAGCACAGTCGTCGGCAAGGTAAGGGAGGTGGGCAATAGCAAGCTGTGTTGTAAGGACCTCAATTTATCACGAAATTGTTTATGACGTCAGCAGTTCTGAAAAAGAGTCATTCAAGGCGCCTCGAACACTGCTGTCATGCCCGATAGTGCAGGAATGTCTCTTAAAATTGGCGTAGCCTGACTCATATAAATCAAATTTAGAACAGTGATTAAAAACTATGACGAATTCAATATATAAAAGTGAAGTTTATAGGCTGATGAAGCTGAAATAAAATAGGTGTGCCAAGGATAAAGTAAAAAAGAGAATAGAAAGGCAGCAAGAGATATTGGTGCTCGTTCTTTCCTTTTCTTTGTGCTAGCGTTGCGCCGTTTATGTTATTTCAGCTCTGCACCTACTGTAGCCCGACATAGGATTCTGTTTCATAGGGCCGCTTAAATTTCTTTCCCCCTTTAGTGTCAGCTGTGTAATCACTACAGAAAAAAAAACGAAACGCAAGGCCACGATATCGACAAGATGTGTGCCTCAAGGTTAAAATTTAAGTAGTGGACAAGCGAGAATCAGGAGCAGGAAAATTAAATGCGGGGTGGAACTGCCCGCGTGCAGAAAGTAAGGCGAGTAACGAGAGTTGCAACGTTACACGCAATTACGGCGCCTCCGGCAAGCGAGCGAGTTTCCGAGCCTCGCAGTGGTGGAAACAGGTGATTCAAGGCTTTTCGCGTGCCTCATGGCACGGCTTTCGAGTATCTCAAGAGTGCAAGAAAACATTGTTCCTTTCACTCGTGCAGAAACGGAATGCGACCGTCGGCCTGGCCGTAGCAACAAACATTAAAAACAAAAAACTCCCCTGACTCCCATGTTGTGAATTTGGCATACTGAAATTGCCATGCAAGGATACGAATGTAAGGCCAACATGACCGATAAGTCACGATATTCATAACTTGGCGGCTTCCCACTTACGACACGGTTAACAAAATCCCCTTTGGTGCGTGCCCGCATTTCATGTCAAATACCAACATAAAATAAACGGTGACAGGGCAACAGTGTGTATATGTAACTTCGTACCGTGAACGAAAGCCAGAAAACTGACGCGATGCCTTACACATCTGTTAAGAGCGGAACACTCGGCGAATCCTCTTATCACACCTAAAACAAGAACGCTCAGGGGAGAGTACAGGACGACCATTTGTTTGTTTCGGGATATATGCTGCTGGTCAGGCGTACTCGGACTGGCTGATGGTGAATGAGTTGAAAGAGAGATTAAAACATTTCTTTATGAAACACCAACAATTCTGCCGGAGTGTATGCAATCGCTTACTATCCGTGGAAGAATATACGCATGACATAAAGGCTGCCGCAGAGAAATGAAAGTTGCGCTACGGCCGAAAAGGCCACGTGTGCAGGCTGTGCACTAGGTGCAGATTAGACGAATCAAGGAACCGTTGCGTGCGCTGTTCAATTACGTTACAGCGATGCACGGTCGCGTGCGACCTTACAACGCTTTCTTACAGCATCTATTACAAAAACCGGAGCCTACGTAGAAAGTACTAAGTGAAGAGATAATCTTGGAATACCGCCCTCACCGACCAACGGCTCCGATGGCAATGAATTCGCTTTTAGGCTTTCGGAAAACAACTGTCCTTACCGAGTGCCTTCGGCATTGTAGGATTGTCCTGTAGATTTTACATTCCCCTTCTCTCTTTCTCTCTTTGTTTTCCCATTGTCCCATCCCGCAGTGTAGGGTAGCCAACCGGCATCCTGACTGGTTAACATCCCTGCCTTCCTTATTTCTCTCTCACTCGCTCGCTTGCTCTCTCTCCACGTAGAAGGTTGATCTGCAGTATATATGTTCCGCGACACTGCAGAGACTTGGAAGTAAGTCTTATATGCGCAAGTACACTAATGGGGAATTCGGTTTCTTAGTTAAATGCTTCAATATGTCACTTATTCCGCAGTGCACCAGTAACTTCGGAACCGAATGCCAAAAATCAAGCGTAAGTATGCCTTTCCTACTCACACTAAGACACTAGTTGTTCCAATCTATTACCGACCTGCTTTGCCATTGTAATAGCTTAGCAAAGAATATGTCGCGCCGCTATAACTTCGACGACGAGAGATCGATTATTGGCCCCGGCGACCGCAATTCGATGGAGAAGTACTTGAAGCGTGTGCACTGTGCGACATTGGTGCACGTTAACACATGCTAAGTTTTCGACAGTGCCTCATAATCATATCGTGCTTTGTGAAACAAAATCCCGCAAATTATTATTATCAGTCTTCCCCTGCTAGGGAGAGTGGAGAAAGCGCACATAAGGCATTGCTAACAAATGCGCCGTTTGCTGCCCTCACTGGTTTATCCAGAACTTTGTTGGGGAGTGTGTAAATTCGTGACTGCCGTAACGAACACAATGTACAGTTGTAGAAACCTTATAGCAGTATTTATTTTCTCGAGGTTCTTTATCTACACTTACCTTTGTGTCATACAAACTCCTGTTCGCTGTTATCTCGGCTATAAAGAAAAGGAAATTCACCGTGCAGTTGCATGTTTCCTAAGGTTGTATCCTGAATACAGCGAACACCCTGTCAATTGCGAAATGTACAATTCATGATATTAAATAATATTCATTCGAGATTCGCGTCCATAACCCCGCTAAGATTGCTCGGCACCCCGCAATATAGAGGGCTGCGGAAAAGTACTGCCACCTGAAATTCTTGAACGCAAATCTCAAAGCGCACCGTACATGGACCTCCAGCATTTCCACCTCCATCGAGCTATATGCACCACTTAATGCTTTCTCGTTCGTTCCTTACAGACCGCTCTTGTGTCTCCGCTTGTGAAGTTTGTGCTGGTAAGTGCTAACTTTCCTTCTTTCGTCTTTCTTATTGCAAACAACGAAGCAAAGGCTCAGCGCTCCTTTGTCAAACTTTCGCGACACGTTCATGGCAACACTCTGAGATACATCGTACAGAAGTAGACGACGGACACCATCCATGTTAGTTGACTGTCAATGAAAATGGAGCTTTTCTTCGTTTTGGCAATTTTTATTTTGTATGTTTGGCGCACCGGTATCACAGCACATCACACATCATTGTGCAGATCATTTCCGTTTATGTAGTATAAGGAGGCTTGTTTTGTAGACCGCATATCCACTCCTGTAAGTCCCGTTTATTGAACTATCGCACTGCTTCCTTCCTCTCTTTCGGGACTGCTTTTCAATGGAACTAAGAACAATATCCCAAACCCACAATGCGGTCTTTTCCTACACCTGCTTCCGCTGACTTTGTCGGGATGATATAAGATAACCAATCTTTATCGCAATGAACTGACTTTGTAATGATGTTGAAGAGTGTGTGCGTGTCTGATGAACTAACTGTGAAGCGAAATATTCTTGACCCTCAGGAAGATATGTCTCATGGAAGATTGGCGTACACGATACAGACAAATTAAAACTAAAACGAAAGTTTGAATACATTAAAATCACCGCATGTGCCCTACGATACATTAATTCCTAAACGTCACTGAAGCACAATCGGTACAGTATGGATTCTGAACCTTCAAAGAGCTTACTAGTTAGTGTTTTAAGGTTTATATAAAATCTACTTGTCAAATGCGTGGAAACCTCGCGCGCATGTTTCTCAGGATGAAAATTTGTGTCAAATTCACGATGGACAGCATTCGGCAACTTTGCCTTTCCATGCGCAATTGATATTCTTTTTAATAGTCGAAAGTCATTATTCATTGCGCCATATAGGAACGACGACCATTGCCATTATTGGTAGAAAATACACAAACGGTCGTTTTACATGTCATAGGCGTCATCTCAACAGCATCATCATCATCAGCCTGTGTACGCCCACTGCAGAGAAAAGGCCTCTCCCGTAGTTTTCCCATTAACCAATGCCTGTGCTAACCGCGGCCTCCATGAATTTCTTGATCTCACCTACCCACTTAACTTTCTGCTTCCACTTAGTCTGCTTGCCTTCCCTTGGGATTCATTCCATTAACCCTAACAACCATCGGTTACCTTGCTTTCTCATTATGCCCTGCCCATGCCCGCTTCAGGCAAGGCTATCCAAACAGTACAGTAGAGTGTGCAATCACAAGGATATACAAACAGTACAGTTGGCCAGCGCCATCCCAAAGTTTCAATTGCGCTACAAGCGAGGGAACAGTGGGCATCGTGTGAATTAACATCACTACGACGAGTTCGTCGACAACTTTTATTCATGGAGGGCCATAAGCTGTGCATCCCACACCGCTATCTTTGTGTTCACGCTAGAAGTTGCCACTTGCATTCACAGCGTGCTCATGTACGGTCGCCTGTATGTAGCTACAGTCGCAATGCTCGAATTAAGTGATCAAGTGATCGAAAATCCTTGAACTGGGAATATCAGTCGAACCAAAAATTTAAGGAATAAGGACTTCCGGCAGTCTGGAAGCCTTTTTCGACAAGTCCTCTTGCCGAAGCGTTGCCTACAGCCACTTTCGGTGCTCGATTTCCTAACGTTCCACGCCCTTCCCGTGATCACTGTTGCCTTCTGAATTGCAATGCCAGCGACGGGAGCGGATGAGTCGCTATTTTTTGCTGATCACAGTTCTTTCGGAAGAATTCTACTCCTTGCACGCTTTTTTTTTCCTAAACAGTTAAAATCACTTCTAGCAAGTATCAACTTACCATAGAACAAAGAGCACATGCATTTTCTCGCTAACTATGCGTTCTAACCTCCAGTATACTTTACCATATAACTTTAATCACTTCCTTCTTATCTTCTCTACCATTAGTGCCTGGTTAACAACGCTCTGCCCAACGCACCTCAAGCCAAGATTGTCGCACTTGTCTGCGACCTCGTCAAGCGCACCGACGTGTCGGCCATGGGAGGCTCGTATCTCGCTGCGGCCCTCAGAGACATTGACAATGTCCTCTGTGAGTAACACATTGACAGGCCACAGGTCACAGACGAGCCTTCAGTATATTAGCTTTCTGACACGGTAGTACAAATCAGACTTAAAACTATTTGACCATCTCCTTTTTTATTACATAGTTGCAACATGGGGCTTGTGATGTAGTTTGTCGTGTAAAATGCTTTCAGGGGCAACTGGGTTCAGTTTAATGAATGATCACTTCATACGCAAAACGGGAAACCGGATGCCGCAGTGTGCTCCATTTTGTTTTGTGTCTCCTGGTGAAGTATATCCTGTTTGTCGTTTTGCGTATTTGGTGGTCAGCCATTAGGATGTCATTTGTTCGTCTGCGTGTTTTCTCTCATACATTTTGCATATTCTTCGGAGAAACGTATACTTAGGTTAACATGTAACAATTGTCCTGTGTTATATGACAGCTCTATTTTTTCATAGCTTGTGGGCCAAATATTAACAAAATAACAGGCTTTCAATTTTCCTATCCTCAACATCTACTAATCCGCTGAACATATATATTCGTACTTATATCCAGTATGTCATTACAATCAATCGCACCTGAAAACACCAACTTCGAGTCATCCTTGCCTAAGAAAAAGTTAATGCGATGCACTGGTCTTTAGCTGGAAAAGGACAGCAAGCTTCCGATTATTAGTTTAATTGTGCCAACGGAATATGGGGCTGTTGTTATATTGCTTTTCTGGTGTGTCGTGGCCATTACAACGTACTATAAGTTCTGTAAGTTTCGTGATAATATCGTGGAGATTTTTCTGGAGAAGATATGTGAAAAACTGTAAAAATGCGAGAATGCCATTTTGAAAAAGAAAAGGAGTCCCATCAATTTCCGCTTACCACAAATGTTACAAGGGGTCGCAGTGACGGCAACGCCACTTCTTACGTTTTCGCGGCTTCATGACGCATGCACCATGTCATACAAGTCATTTCTGTCATATGTATAATGCCGCACATGCCGTGAAGGCTCATAACATAACCTGTAATTCATGTTTGCTCTTGACGTTTCTTGTGGTTCCTCGTGCTCCTTTGTTGTCTGAATGTGACTTGTTAGAACTTTGATTTGTCATCACGGTTCTTGTGGAACAGACAAGAACTGACAAGCTTAACGTGATGACAATCATGAATATCCTGCCTGACCAGCCATCAGGCTTGCCGGGTCGGTTCAGGCCTGTCAAGAACTTTTTGGAAGTTCAGTGATAGTCTCCTCTCGTTGCCGTTTAATTGCACTATAAGGATTAAGCATCGTGACTAAAATTGTTAATAAAACCGAGAGGACTCTAAGTCGTCAAGGACAGGGCTTAACACACTACAGCGGTCTGTTAGCTGTGAAAAATTGACATTTCGTTAACAAAATATACTACATTTGCGGGCAAAATATACACTTCTGTAGCAAAATATACTACACAGTGACCTCCATTCAAGCAAACGAGCATAGTAACAAAAACTCCCTAAATTGCATCTAAGAACACACTGCCTGTTACCGAATACCAGAATTCGTGACCATGGCGTCATTTTTTAATGAATTAGTGCAGTCTTCCATGACCCCCATTGTAGCGTTTGTTTCTCCGGTCAAGTACTGCACTATGTTTCGGCGCTACAAACTATAAATCTAAATTTAGTCATTTCAACAGGCCATTTTTCATCATGAGTCGGCAGAAATGTCTTCGTACTTGTTCCTCTACTCTGATCGTGCTTGTGCTTTATGTACCGTTTATTTAAATGAGTGATCGGAATAGGTGCATTTGCTCCACGTCATTCACAAAATGCGCCGCTGCAAGCTCACAAACTTTTTTTTTAACAAGCATACATCAGACACCATTGGACAACATAAAAGCCATTAAGTGCATGCACCTGCTGCTGCTGGGGACTTCTAATGCCATAAAATGTCCTTAAAATTCAACAAAAATGTTGAGAGGAAAAAGTAAACAATGAGAAAATAGCCACTTCTTTTACAATATTCATAAGTTAGCGCGCAGCTACAAGTAAGGTATTCTGAGGCTTACTACACTACGCGGTTATGCAGGTACTATGACAGGCCGACAAAAGTCGACTCCAGCCTGTGCAAACACAGAATAAAATGGTAATAGCAATACGTTACTTGCCCTGAACACACTCTTCTAGTAAAGCATCATCCAAGATGTATCGCTGAGACACAGAATTTCGAAATAATTTCGACAGTAATAAACAATTGCTATAGGACAATCCTATTAGGATTTAACACATCGAGTGAGACACAACGTTATCACTTACAGCAATTCTTGGATAAGTGTTGCAGTCATGACATTGCTTTTATGTGAATTTCAGGTTCGTGAACATCTTAACAGCACGCACTGGAGTTCCGCAAGCCAAAAAGCAATGCGCCTCACTTCTTTCAATAAAGACTTCTCTATGCATTTCAATTGTGCAAATTGTAATTACTAATAGCCAATTTCCATCTCTCCATGATAAACTGGCTTGCCTCAGATGATCTCCGTAGACATCCTTGCTGTAGCTGTTAGGAATCTCAGAGACCCTGACAACTCAAGGTGAAGCCAATATGAACTCCAGTGAGAGCTTTTTCGTGCAGTCATTTTGAGTGAGTGAGTGGCGTAACATTATTCTATATCAAAATGTATCCCTGTCCGGCTGATTAGCGGGGCGTGCCACCCGCCGAAGTCGTGACTATGAGTTGTTTTTCGGCGTCTTCCTCAGTTTGCTAGACTGGCTAGAGTTGACCGCAAAGATCCCTGAGCTGAGCGCGGTCATTTCGCATCGAGGTGAATTACTGCTGTCGGTAATCTCTATCTGACTCTCTGACATTTCCATGGCATGCGTGCTGAGGTAACTGTGTAGTGTCACATATTTTGCAAACGCCTCTTGTAGACATAGTCAGTCACATTGAGCTCGCTTAAACTTTCCCCAGTGGCGTGAAGGACACAATGTAACCATCTTGTGCGCTGGCAACCACAGCCGTGTGTGGTGTTCTCATTAGGGGCAGCATAGTCCGCTTTTATCAACTGTGGATTCGGTAAATGCCTGCTGCCTTGCGCCGCGCTGTTTCTATACTATGTATGGCTTTGTATACAGCGTTTCTTGTGCAGCGTGCCTGCTAATAAGTTTAAGGAATATAAACTTCGTGGGCAAAACTACACGACCTTCCGTGGCTTTCTTACGTACTCAGGGCAATCGTGTCCTGTTAACTCTCCCGCCCTAAAATGACGCGGCCACCATGTTCGACAGTCTTTCCGTTGTGCGTGTGTTGCCACTCCACTTATGTATATGTACTCGGTCGTGTTTCGTATTTTCCACTTTATACTACCCTCCATTTTCTCCCTCCTTTAATAACAGGCAAACGCTACGCCACCCTCTCACCCCCTCCCCCTTCACTAATGACTATTCTCGCACTGCCTCCTGCCTGTTTACGATTTCGTATTCCTGTTTACCTACCTATGTTTCTCACGTGAAATATGGCTGACAATAAACACATCGAAGTTCTTTTATAATATTCTGTGGATAATATACGCGTAATGGACGGACAGTGCCGATGCACTAGCCTTGAAGCGAACCTATTTCGTAATAAAAGCCATCGAACAAATACATTGCCTCCGCTGTTGCCTCCGCTCACCGTGCAAACAGCAAAACCGACTAACCAAAATCGTGCCCCCGCCGGCCGTGCAAACGGCAAGTCAGGAAGGTCGAACGTGGACTCGTGCGTCGGGAGCCCGGAAACGGGACCTTGATTTGTTAGCCCCTATATGACGTGCACCTCGTCCCCCGAGCGGCTTCCGTGTAGCATCCCGAGACGGCGGATGTTGTGACAGCCGCGGTAAGATGGCAACTGACAGCCGTCATCTGTGGCTCGATGCGTCGAGAGAAAGCCTTTCTAGGACGCGCTCCACTTCCCGTTCTTCCGTAAACACGCATCGTACGACCACCGCGGTGGTGTAGTGGTTATGGCGTTCGGTTCCCACCCGAAAAAAAACGCGGGTTCCATCCCGGCCGTGGCGGTCGTATTATCGATGGAAGCAAAAGTGCCAGAGACCCGTGCGTTGTCAGTGCACGTTACAAGAACCCTAGGTGGTCAAAATTTCCGGAGCCCTCCACTACGGCTTTTCTCTCCTCTCTGTCTCTTTCCGTGTCTTTCCCCCCACGGATGATTGATGATTGCGGTTCGGTTAGGAAAGGACGCTAATGTGTGCAGCCCATGTAAGGAGCACGGCTAAGCGTCCGTGGGGGTGGGGGGAAAAGGAGTGAAAGAGATAGAAAGGCCGTAGTGGAGGGCTCCGAAAATTTAGACCACCTGGGGTTCTTTAACGTGCACAGACAACGCACAGCACATGGGCCTCTGGCATTTTCGCCTCCACCGAAAATGCGACTGCCGCGGCCAGGATCGAACCTGCGTTTTTGGGGTGGCAGCCAACATACGCTTAGCCTTGCTCCCGACATGGGCTGCAGAAATTACCGTCCTTTCCTGAGCCAAACCATAATCATCATCACCGTCGTACGAGAGTACCAGGTGGGGCGTTCGTGAGCCTCCGACCAGTGAAGGCGGTGCTGGTGATGGCGGTGCTTTCTGAGAAATATCTTTTAAAAATAAATGAGAAAATAGAAAGTCGTGGCGAGAAAAACAGCCTCGAAAAGGAGGTAGTGTCCCGAGCGCTATATGCCGGTTACATTTGACCCGCTTGCCTTTTGCCTATTTTGCTAGCGCCCCGCCACGGTGGTCTAGTGGCTATGGCACTCGGGTGCTGAATCGAGGGTGGCGGGATCGAATCCCGGCCGCGGTGGCTGCATTTCGATGGTGGCGAAATGTTGACGCCCGTGTGCTGTGCGATGTCA
Source organism: Hyalomma asiaticum (assembly GCA_013339685.2). NCBI lineage: Eukaryota > Metazoa > Arthropoda > Arachnida > Ixodida > Ixodidae > Hyalomma > Hyalomma asiaticum. The sequence goes on from CM023488.1 coordinate 64,010,265, forward strand.
GTGCACGTTAAAGAACCTCAGGTGGCCGAAATTTCCGGAGCCCTCCACTACGGCGTCTCTCATAATCATAGCTGGTTTTGCGACGTAAAACGCGATAAATCAACCATATATTGTGCTGGTACCTTGCGACATGCTTTTCGCTCGGCACCTTCCGTTCCCATGCGAGGGGGGGGGGGGGGGGGGGGGGCTGGCTTGTTCCGAAAATAAAAACCCAGCCCTGGAAAGACAAAGTCATACAAAAGACACCCAATGATGGATACATCTTCACATACTTTTACTGCAAAAGTAGAGTGGTTTAACAATCAAGGCAAAAAATAAAATTAGGCATGTGCGTACCTCACTGCACATGCATGAGCCATGAATATCAGCGTATGAGGCACTAGAAATATAAATTCCATGTGGCTCACACGCGCACTTTATCTGGGGTATGAGCCGTGGAGTCCGCCCAAGGTAAACATAAAATCTACCCAACTCAATAAAAGTCCACCTCATGCAACCAAAGGTGCACCAAACAAATGGGATTAGTGTCATTCAAGGCACTTGAGTGAGCATTAAAGGGACACTAAAACGAAGCAATGAATCAGTTTAGGCCCGTAGATCACTATTTAATAACTCTATTATCATTGACTTACTCACCATAGGCTCAGTATTAGACGAGAAAACGAAGGCTAAAGTTTCATTTTTGAATTTCGCGCCCAAGCCTACGCACCTGTACGTAAGCGTGGCGCTACGTATTTCAAAGCATTTCTTTCGAAAAGGGAAGGGGTCAAGGGCTCGTTCTTTATTTGTTAGAAACAACTTAATGAGCAAACAGACAACGGCCTTAGGTAGCCATCGAGGGCTTATTGGGCAGCAGCCATCTCATCTAAGTTCACGTTCTACGTGACGCCTCCTGGCAAGAAAGTGTGTTCCACACACCCCACCTTGGCCACGAGTGGCGCTGCCTAACACTCCCAGGATGATAAGTACGTACATAAATACACATTAAAGTGGACGGGGGGGGACGACCGCCTTCGTAGCTCAGTTGGTAGAGCATCGGACGCGACATCCGAAGGTCGTGGGTTTGGTTCCCACCGAAGGCAGGTTTGTCTTTTCGTCCACTTTAATTCCTTTCTACTTTCTCCACAATTAAAATATCACAAGTAACTTTCCCTATGCTTTCCTAGGCTTCATTGTCTGTTTGCTCATTAAGTTGTAAAGCATTTCTTTCGTATTTTGGCCTCATTGCTTCACTGAAATTTGATGGAACCTGCTACAATAAGTCTTCGGCCCCTTTACAACACAATGCGGCTCATTTTTAGCGGAACAAATTTTTGTGCACCACAGCAGGCACCTTCAGTAGCTGTGACGTCACAATGAGCTGGTGCGGCAAAGTGAAGGTGGCGTCCCCACCCGCCTTTTCTTCTTGTGCGTTTTCTCGCTAACTAAGCGTTTTGTCGTGGCAAGAGCGGTGCTGTTGGTGTTGTGAATGGGTAATATAGTAATATGCGAAAAATCGTTTTGCTAATTCAGTCCCTTAAAAGTCATTCTTAAACTTTTTACGTTATCCTCCAAAACCATAAGTATCCTACAAAACTCCCAACTCGAACCATTACCACTTTGTTTATAAGTTCTCGATTTCTTTCGAAATGTGGGGGACCTCCACTTTCTGGAGCCCTCCACTAGGGCGTCTCTCATAGTCATATCGTAATTCTAGGACGCAATACGTCAGAAATCAATCAATGAATTTTTAATAATGGTTTGCGGATTTCCATAACACATCTCACTTCCGGTCCGCTGGCGCTGCGCGCCATGCAAAGAACAGAATAGGATAGCTTACCCTTCTGAAGAATGCAGAACTTTGTGCCCATCGGAGAGGTTGAATAACTCTGCGTGCCTTTGGCAATCCGATCTGCCCGCGTCACAGCGCTTTCGGGACGACGGCGAATAGTGGTAACGGCGAACTTTGTTTCGACTTCGTTCTGCTCTTAATTGGCGTTGCAAGATCCCACAGACGAGCTTATTGTCGAAGTATATATTTTTAGTGTTTATGGTACTCAGCTACCACTAAAAAAACGTGGGTTCGATCCTGGCCGCGGCTGTCGCATTCTTGATGGAGGCGAAAATGCCAGAGGCCAGTGTGCTGTGCGTTGTCAGCGCACGTTAAAGAACTCCAAAGTAGTCAAAATTTCCGGAGCCTTCCACTACGGTGTTCTGCTTTCTATCTCTTTCAGTACCTTTCTTTCCCCTACCCCCACGGAAGCTTAGCCGTGCTCCCGACATGGGCTGCAGAAATTAGCGTCCTTTCCTTAACGGAACCGCAATAATCATGATGTATATATAAGTACCAACTTGATGGGGAATAGTTTGTTGTTATTGAGAACCGAGAATGAAACGGGATGATTTGGTCAAGCGAAAAAAGAAACCAATAATGTTAAGTATTTGTTCATTTAGATCCTCGGTCAAGTAGACCAGTGTCCTACTCAAGCCCCCTTTTCCTCTTTTTCTTAGGCTTCTGCAGTTCATATTTTCCTTTTTCTGTTCCTTCGCACTGCAGCCACAAAACGTAAATGACTAATTTATCGAAGCAGATATATCCCAGAACTTATTTATCGAAGAGAGGAACGGCAAGTTCGAGATATGGAGTGCGTATTCCAGTGACATCGAAGGTGACGGAGAACGTATAGCAAGCACCCAAACGCTCTGAGTTTTTCTGCACCGAATGATTTCGGCTACGCAGCCTCACTCAACCATTTTCTTATGCGGGGAGCCTTATGAATGTCCACTTCCAGCAGCTCGACGAACTTGGAGGGTGCCATTGACAGTTCAGCAATACCGCAACAGACATCGATAACCGATCTGCCCGTTTAAAATCCGGTGTACGCGCATTTTTATTGCGTCATATTTGACGATTTGTCGGCCCCTTTTCGAGGAGTTTTGAGGACAAATAAAGTTTTGAGTAAGTTCTAATGCAGGGAGCATAGTCTGTGTAGCGCAAGTGCCCACCACAGAATGCAAATGGTGGCTTTCTGTGCTGGCACGTTAGTGTTAGCCCTCACTGTCTCTAAAGCGCGGCTTCAGGTGGATGGACTGGCACGTGGAGCTCTGTTCTTAAGTTCTACCGTTCTTGCGCCACGGAGGCACTTCAGAATTTGTCGAACACTATAGTCTGTTTCAGAAGCTCCTTGCAGCAGAGCCAAGGCTGCGAGGCCATCGAGCGCAGAATTCTTCCGAAGGGAGATGAAATGCCATTGTTCGGACACGCACACCCCGCTTCATTTTCCTCCTTCCAGGGCTGCAGCTGCCACTGCAGCGCCCGCCATTGGCAGATGACAAGCCGCGGAAGGACACGTTTAACATGTGTTCGCCGTCTGGATTGGCCGTAGATGGCTGTAGCTTCCACAGTGCTGCACGGAACTTCTGAAACAGACCATACACACCGATTGGTCTACATCAGAGGTCTTAAAGACGCGGCGCGCGGCCCGCATGCAGTCAAGGTATCTTCGCTAGCAACCCCGCCTCATGCGGTCACCATGTTTTGAAACATAACCTTGGATCAGAAACTCCGTATTGCAGAAGAGGCATCTGGATTATAATAATAGTGGATATATCTATGTGTTCCTCGATTCCTGACTCCAGACTCTCGTGATCAGACGTGATCCGTGTATGGAAACGGGAACTACCTTCCAATAGGCTGCGCTGTCTGCTATTTCAGCGCCTATCCCCCCCACCCCCCTTTCCGCATTTAACTTTTGCTGTCCCAGCCCTTGCGATACTAAACATCGCGACTGCGGCCTGCTTATACCTGAGGTAAGTTTGAGACCCTTGATCTTCAGCACCACGCTTCAATTGTTTGCTTGCAGTACCCGAATCTGGTTGCATGTCTACGATATGTCCCGTTGGCATGTGGAAATCGTGCAACAGCCGCTCCGCGGTGACGCCGCACTTGTACAGGAAGCGCGCCATTGGGTCCATACAGCAAAGAGCATACGACTTCCCGCAGCTCCCCTTACAGTGATGCAACGAGCCGCACGGCTTCTCTTGTTGCCAACTTCGCGCGCACCTGCACCTCGCCGATCTATCGCCGAGCCTCTTCTTTTTCCTTCGAAGCTATAGGACGTGCGCAGCAGAGTCCACTTCGATCCTATAGCCAAAGGTTCGACGAACACCATTCTCCATAATGTGATAGCGTACGAGGGCCGAGGGTCAACCAGGACATACAGACCTCCAGTCGCTCACTTTCTCGATGATGGAAGGTGACCGCACAGGTGCAGTGGAGGCTCAGGTAAGTGAACGTGTCACTTGAGTGACTTATAGAAGCGTTTCCGCCTAATTCTAATACTGCTAAGTCTCAGTGCTGGTCCTAAATACACGCACAAACACTCACATGCGCGCGTTTCTTTAGTTTTGGCTAATCACGTTACCATGTGGAAATCTGCAACACAACGGCTACCTCGTAAAGTGATGGCTCTTTAGAAGGCGAAGTTTATTACACAATCGTTGTTTCGTCGTCATTCGCTGTGTTCTGAAGAAATTTGAACTATGTGGCCATGACAACTGGGACTCCTTCTCGGATCGTACTGTTTAGGTGGTCTATGAAGCAGAACACGTTGAGGGTGACTGCATTACAGCTGCAACAGTTCCGGCGAGAATTTCAATATTTAAAAACTAGAACCTTGACTGTCATTTTTTTCTTTTAATATTGAATATAAAGTGGTGAAATTAACGACAATCGACTTCTCAAAATATTAGTTATCACTACAAACTACTTCACCTTTTCACTTTAGTGTCCCCTTATACTAACAGAAACTGTCCGTTGTTGCACATAAAGATAATGAGTGGCATTGTGTCTGTATTCTAGTTTGCAACCGTTGGCACTTTACTAGTACTAATATATGCCGCGCAAAAACTCGCAGGCTAAGAAGAAATCTGAGAAGTTTGGTACCACGCAGCTCGCCATGGATCATAAATTGGTAGGCGCAACGTGAAGACACGGATAAAACAGCAGAGTGGATAAGGAAAATAAGCACCGGTAGTGGATGCTTTCGTTGATATTAGGAGAAAAACGTGCATGGGCAAGACAGGCAACTTGAAATGACATATAACCGATGCTCAGCTATACTCTGTTTCACTATAGTTCTGTGCAGCCGAGCCAAGGCCACGAGGCCATCGAGCGCAGAGTTCTTGCGAGTCGAGACCAAATGCCATTGTTCGGACACGCACTTGGGAGCTGCTTCTGCCATTGGGGACACCACTTCCTACACCTCCTCCTCTTTCCGAGGCCGCAGCTGCAACTGCAGCGTCCTCTATTGGCAGATGCTGTGGCGCGGAAGGATATACGTTTAACATGTGTCCGCTCTCTTGATTGGCCGAAGAGGCCTGTTGCTTCCACAGTGCTGCACGGAACTGCTGAAACAAAGTACAAAGGAATGGAAGCGTATTTGAGAACGGTAGAGGGTAAGGTGTGATGACTGAACTAAAATAAAGAAACTGTCTAAGCGGTTCTAATCCTTGACTTACGCAGGTGTATGTCAGTGGCACCCGCGACGCGATAGTGTTGTGAACTTTGTGTCACTTTATGTTCATTACCCGCACAACCAAAGCTGGTATGAGCTACACATGAATTCTTTATTGCTTACAAGTGGCTCATACGCGCACTTAATATGCGGGTATGCGGTTATGTGCCACACGTGATTTTAATTATCATTAATTGTATTAATTACCCTGATAGCTTATTACCCTGTCTGTTTAGCATAAAAGACATATGCTCTGATATCACATCTATCATACGCAGCTCTTAACACGTCCTCTTTCGCAAGTCTTATATTTTTCTAAATTTTTTGGCGCAGATTTCGTGAAATATAAGGTTTGGCTAGGTCGATATTTCACGTGTGTTAAACGGATTTTTTTTTCTTTTCTTTTTGCGTTGGAAGCGGCCGCTGGAAGTCTTGGGCTGGTGTCGCCGCTCAATTTGAATCGCCAGCGCCGAAAAGAGGACTTGACGTCACGATCTGTGCTGACGGCACTATGGTGCAGTAAGCTCCACGACCGCAATATATAGCAACAACTGCGGTTACTGCACGTTTAGTTATTGCCAAAGGTTACCTAACTCTTCTTTTTTTTATTTATAACCACCTGCGCTAGTCGATTACTTAAAACGGATGAGGTGACGTCATTTCAGAAAAGTACCCACAGAGCGGGACAGAGGACACCATTCTCAATTTCGTCGTTTTCTCGCCTGCAGCTGCTCTGTTCTTGCCAGGAATGGAGAAGTGCATGTCACACAAGCCTATTCTTTCAATCTTGTTTAACTTAATATGTTTATCTTTAGTGCCAAGGTGCTGTCGAAGAAACCGGACTATCTCTCGGTACTTGTGCCACCAATAATTGCTGGCATAAAGCAGAATAAGCTAGCGCGCAACATGGTAGATCAAAAATTATTGGGAGAGGCCTTTGTCGTGCAGCGGACATGAAAGTAGAAACTATAAGGATGTGGAATACCGCATATATATCTCGTCACTGTCGGTTTGTCCTCAGACGCCTTTATGGCAACTTGTAAGGACCACCACGCATAGGGTTATCATGGAAGACAGAAAAACGTTTAAAAAGAGAACATCGCTTTTTGCTTGCTCTTAGTATAAGGAACAGATGAGTTTATGGAAAGTAATGGACATGGCGCTTCCGTGTGGACGCTGTGCAAGAATTTTCTCGTAACACATTTGAAAAGACGTCTCTTCACTCTTCTTGCCTCTTGTGTGACGGCGGGTCCAGTGGTATCCGTTGCAGCGCTTCACAAACGGATGGAAGAGTAAATACCACGCTGACAAGAACGTAACGGAGGAAAGTACTTAGTTCCTCTTTCGTGACGAAAAGTACGTTTGAGTATCGCGCCACTATTCATTGGTGATCTCGGAGGCTGTAAATAGTAATACCGTAACTCAAATTTTGTAGTACTAATACTCAAATATTTATGGAACTCTTGAGACAATATGCACAATTTTGGAAACTTCTTGCAACTGCACTAAGAATCTTTACAGTCCCTAGAATAAAAGTTGCTCTCGGAGGCTATGCTTTTAAGTTTACCTACGTCAGGGCAGCCATACAGCTTATTGCTTTGTGGCGCCATCACAGACTACAAAAGCAGGGCACTATGAGGGCGCCACCAACCTGCTCATAGCATAACATGCGAATGTATGCAAATATGGGAAGCCAGCAGCAGTGCGGCGAAGCATTCGCTGCAGGCACAGATTGCAAATTAAAAAGGCCACTTGAAAGCATAACAAAATTTGTTCGGCTTCGGTTGTGCTGTAAGTGCCGAGAAGTGGACAGCAAGAAAGTAAAGAAACGAAGGACAGCCACAGGAGCGTGCAAAACAAAAACGAAGTACTCCTCCTCTCACGTAACGATCAAGAAACAAAAATGTAAATAGAGCGAGCGAGAAGGAGCAAAAGGGCGAAGCCCACGGCCGAAGGAGGAGTGTACCAGCAGCGCGACGTTTTTTCCTGGCCCTCCGAGGCGGTGCTGCACCATCTCGCACGACGCTCTCGGGAATGCGGTGGTTATTAGACGTCGCGGTGCCAGCGCTTTGGACGTGAGAGAAAGCCAGCCATGGTCCTGGTGAGTGCTGCATCGTCGTGTAACAACCTGTTGACGCGTTGTGGCCCTGAAGCCTTTCATCGGCCGTACCGCTGCTCCACTTTGACGGGGACAGCCCAGCTAGCCTCGCGGCCCTGCGTGAAATCGCTGCAATGCTGTTTCCGCGCGCGTCGCGGTCAGAGGTGACGGCTGCGGAGCGCGAGCTGTCGCTCCTTGCGTCGTTCATTTGTTCATGTTCACGGATGTTCCAGTGAACCGCGATCGCTTGCAGCAAAGCGACCGTCTCAGCGCCGCGAGCAGTTTGAACGATGGCGAATTCCAACGTGCGGTTCGCGGAATTGGGGAGAAAACTTGCTCCACTTCGCGCACGCGAGTTGGTGTTGCCGCTGAACCGGCCGAAACCTTTCGTTGCATTGCGTGATGTGGACAGGTGCAGTACGTGTCTGTCTTGACGTTTGAATCGACACGGGAGAAGTTGATTCTCGGCTCACGCGTAGTCTTCCGTTACCGTGTGCAGAGCGTTTGGAGTAGAGTCAAGGTGGGCAGTAGTCCGCAGCGTTTGGCCTTCGGAAAACCGTCAACGCTTTGACAGTGCGCCAAATGAGCGCACGTAGCAGGTGCCTCGATCCAAGTCGTGAAAGGTTTCGATGGCGTTTCGTACATGCCGCAGAACCACCGTGAAATATCGTCGTTCGTTCATGTTGTCGATGTAAGCCAACGGGAAGTTCAGCGTCGTTGAAACATGCAGCACTGGAACGTTTAGTTTGAAACTGCAATCAAGAGTAGCAACTCCGAAGCATTGTGCCTCTGGTACGGATGCGTTACAGTGGCTTCAGAGCTTTCCATATCGTCCTCGCAAACACTGAGGTCTTAATGCAGGGAATCAAGAAATCATCATTAAAGTTGATTGGAAGTAGCGGGTTCTGTTCATAAGCATTCTTAAATCAGGTACACTGGCAATTTATTTGTTTTGGTGCATACTGCAGGACAGATCTGTTACAGTGGCTTCATAGACTGCGGTATCATCCCCAAACGCTGAAATCTTAATACAGGGAATAAAGAAATCATCGTTAAAGTTAAATAATTGCTTGTAGTAGGTTCTATTCCTAAGCATTCTTAAGTCAGGTACACATGTTTTAGTGCATACCGCAAGACACCACAATTTGAAAATAGTGAAGGCCTCTTACATCACCTCTTAGCTGTTATCAGTGAGTCTAGTCTCATTGTCATTGAGCACCTTTGTCAGGTGCCAGCCTTGAATGCTTACACAAGTGCACTGCGGCAAAATGTTGACAGCACCACAGCGGAACAAAGATGTGTTGAGGAGAAATGGAAAATAGCAAATATTTCTTGCTCTATCTGTCTTTGTTGTTGTTAGGTCTATTCCAAAGACTGTTCTACCATGCCACGGGGTCTAGTGGCTATGGTACTTTGCTGCTGATCCGAGGGTCGCGGGATAAAATCCTTGCCGCAGCAGCTGAATTTCTTGGAGCCAACTCTTGAGACCGTTGTGCTGTGCGATGTCCGTGCACATTGAAGAACCCAAGGTGGTCAAAATTTCCGGAGACCTTCACTGCGGCGTCTCTCATAATCACAGCTAGTTTTGGGGTGTAAAACCCCAGAAATTAATCAGTCAAAGACTGTTCTTGCTTGAAGTCATCACACTCTACTGTGTTCTCAATTTCGCACACAAAAGCTGTTGCAGGATTGGCCCATGTCTCAGCACTATACTATCTGTTTACATTAAATGACACCCTTTTCTTCTCATTTGCTTTTGAAGTAGCTTTTAGTTCTTTATTGTGACATTGCACTGAATGAAATGCCTAATATTGGAGTAACAAGTGTCATTTGATGCGTATATAACTACATAATGAAAGAAGATGATGCAGACAAACTCAGACATGAAAAGAGATCAGGCAACGCGAATGCCAAGTGTCAGCTGATGGGGAGCACAGGGGAACAAAATAAAATAGGCACGGGACTTCTCTGCAGAAGCTTGGGAATGGTAGTATTGCCTTTCAAACAGGTACAAGTGCAGGTCTACACTAGAGATAGCTCTTTAGGCATTTTATCTTGCTTTAATGCACTGGGGGAGTGATTATTGATTATTGCCATGTTACAGTGGTCACTCTTACTAGACGCCTAAATGAATCCGCTTCATAAGGCTCAAACATGGTTTCAGAAAGGATTAATATAAAGTTATTGGGTCGTAGGTACTCTTTCCATAATTATTTATCACACAGCATAATGTGTGTAGGTGTGGTGTTAACATTGCTTTTTACAGCTACCAATAAGCTAGCAAGATATGCACTGCCATGAAAAGAAAGGAGGAACAAGCTAAAGACAAAAAAATGCACAGGCGTTTGTTTAATGAAGCACGCCAACAAATGTACAGACTGCCGAATCGGGTGGGATACGTAAAGTTCCCTTCATCTGTGGCTGCTTCTACATAGGGCAGACAGGCCAGCCGTTATTGTAATCAGAGATTAATGAAATATAAAAGATTGTCAACTGTTGGACTACTCTCTCAATTAATCTATCTGTGCACTGTAGATTTTAAATGTGTGTGCAAGTTCAATGAGCAACATCACACAGACACAGTCACAAAGAGACAAGTGTAATGGCCAAGGCTTAGGATGTCAGTAGTAGTGAAAGTGCATCTTGGAGCCATTCCTCAATTAATTTGCATTGGGAAAAGGTCAGACGTCTAGAAGATTATCCTTTCTGTAGACCTGCATGCACATGGAATTGACAAGTTATGCCACCATTCCCAAGATTGCACAGATAAGCTTTTCGTCTATACTGCACTGTCCTTCAGTGGATAGTTGCCATTATGGTGTCTGCTGCTTTACTGTTGCGTCGCATGTCTTCCCTTATTTCATTTTGAATAGGTATTGTCTAGGTTAGCTTTCTGTTCTATACAATGACTATGCTCTCAAGGTGTTCTCTCCAAGAGTGAATGGGCCAAAATATTGCTGCCGCTGCTGTACATTGGTGCGTGTCACTTTTGTGTGACTAAGCAGTACACTGTTTTAAAATAGCATAATATTTACATTGACTTCAGCACCTTGTAAGGTGGCTCTTAGCTTGCAAAGTCCAAGGCCATTCTTGTACCTTGGCTTGTGCTCAATTTTTTTCTTCATGTGCGACAACACTTTCTGTTGTCTCAGTGACATTTACGTGTTGGTGCCTAACATGACGTGAAGCTGAATTATACACTGAGCATTTCTAATATTTATGACTCTCTCGTTAAGGTGTATTGACACCTCAGCAAGCGTGTTTCCACACGTTCAATCCAGATAGTGGTGGTCGAACTTTCGATGGAGGCAAAAATGGCTGGGCACTGAGATTTAAATACACATTAAAAGGTGGTCAATATTGTTGGAGCCCTCCACTGTGGCATCCCTCAAAATTATATGGTGGTTCTGTCACGTAAAACACAACCAACGAACAATTCATGCTTCTTACTTGCATTGAACTGTACTCTTTTTCTTGCGTTAATCATCCTAAAGCATTACAGGCAGCTGAAAAATATTGGTCGACCTGTCCTCCTTCATATTTATTTATTTATTTATTTATTATTTATTTATTTATTTATTATCTTATTATTAGTACCCTCAAAGACCAAAGGAATTACAGAGGGGAGTGGTACACGCAATACCACATGGCAGAGTAATTTATGTAGAAAAGAAAGCAAGCAGTTACAAAACATGCCTTTTTGTACAATGGAAGAAAAGCTCAGGGGGATATGAAGGCTTGAATCAATGAATCAATTCAGTTCTTTGTTATTCACTTCATGATACATACGTTGGTTATGATATAAAAGTAGGGCCTTATAACTTTCCTAGGAGTCGCGAAGGAGGCCCTTATGGTAAATACCGTTACACAATACTAGAGCATGAGATAAGGAAAAAGAAAGAACAAAGGGTGTAACAGTAGGAATAAGAAACATTCTGATTAAACAAATGAGTCGAGCATAAAAGAATGAAGGTTAGCTTTGTAACTGATAAACGATTGTGGTGTTGTTAGATGTGCAGATAGTTTGTTCCAGAGCTGTGATGCAGTGTGTGTGAACGTCAATGGTCCATAATTAGTGCGGGAATTCAGAACAGTTAGTATTTTTGAGGTGACTGGCCGTAACAGGTACAGGGTATTTTGATAATGAATTTTGATAGTTGACAGATCACTAAACACAGTGTAGAACAGGGAATGTCACTATTGGCGACCATTCCAAACAGGGAATGTCGAGACATTGGCTCCAGTGTCATTCCCTGTTCTCCATCGTGTTTATAATAGCTGCCATGGCTTATGCAGGAAAAGTATAAATACATGCTAGAATAACAGCAGTGGCTCTACTATAACACAACGTTCACTACAGGTGCGCAAGAACTTACAGGGCCTTGAATGCAGGCCATTCCATTCCTTAGAAGTATGTGGTATTGAGGAGTCAAGGAATGCTTTTGTATGGCATGGTACAATACCAACCTTGTTGGCAGGCTTGATACAAAAAGACATGTAGGATAGTATAGATCAGGCACGTAGCCAGGATTTTTTTCGGGGTGGGCCCAAAAGCATCATAATCATGATCATCATCATCATTTATTCACCTTTAAAGGCCCTTTTCAGGGTATTACATAACAAAAAGGGGCGACAACAGCGTCAATATCAGCATGGTCATTATTATACAATGCTTAAAAAAACTTGCCCGGGAATATAGAAGGCGCTTAATTATTAAACGAGAAAGAGAACAGAGTGCAATGCAGCCCAAGAGGAGAGTTAATCCGAGATGGAAAGGGAGTTTTTTGACACTACAGTAAAGCTAGTGCGTGTGCACGAGAAATAGTACTGTCTAACCAAGTAATCTGGACGAAGAAGGGCCATAAGGACTTAGTGACGGAAAAAAGGAGCGACAAAAAAAAAAAAGCAAAGCAAAGGAATCTCGCGCCCACCTACGGATTTGCAGAAAATAAAAAGATTATTTGTAGGACGCTTTCTTTACTCAATTTCTCACATTTTGTCTCAATTACAGGCACGCGAGAAGAACGTGAGCCACTTTATGAGAGCAATTCTTAAAAGAAAAAAACAGACATATTCGCGAAAACAATTTTTTAACCAAAAAAAAAAAAACACGGATGCTTTCGTGACACAAAAGATGCAGAACGCTAGAAGCAATATCAAAGAACGACATTGCGAGTGGTTTTACAATGTAGTAAAAGCCAATGCAAAAGAGAAAAAAACGACCATGCAGTTTGGCCGAAAAGGTGGTTCACCCTGCCAGTTTCATGCGTCGCGGTTTCTCTATAAACACGGCGAAAATTTCGTCGACACTAACTTGCATCCGGTGAATTGGCATAAGAGCCAGGCCATTAAGCCGCTCTGCGGCTGTTCGGCTCCTCAAATATATTTTTACTCTTTCAGTGTCGAGAAGCTGCGTTCTGCAGCAGCTGTGCTCGCTGTGATTGTCGCCAATATCTTGAGTGTGTGAAAGTTCGGCAAGAGGGCTTTGTTGCATTCAGGTAAAGCGCCCGTCATAGAGCGGGGAAGTTCCTCCTCTTGCATGGCTTGCCATTTAGTTTTCCAGATTTCCCATTCACCTTTTAGCGTAACGATATGCGCTATTGTCATATCTCTGAAGTAAAAAATGAAAGGCCTTGGAGGCGTGCTTTGGCAACACAAATTGCAAACATTGCAGTGTTTTCCGATGGCTTGCAAAGCGCCGTTTCAGGGAAGCTTTCAGGTCATCTATCTGTGGAATGAACATGGCTCACAGTACCCTTCCGCAGAATTACAAGCGACCCTAGTTACCTTGTTTGTCTATACCCTTTTTACTCCTTCCGCCACGCGGGCGCCTGTCCCCACGACACAGGTGGCGGAAAAAGGGTGGTCGGGTTCGCAGAGTTGCCAGGGGGATTGAACGGGTTAATGTGTCGTCGAAGCCATCGCTTTCCATAGAAAAGTCCCCTTTTCCAAGCTTTCCGTTAGCTTCCGCCGTCCGGTCATGGAAAAACTCTGCGTCTGCGGCAATGCAAAGCCGTACGCGTGCGTGTTCCCACGCGCCGCAGCTATCAGATAAAGCACCTGAATGCTCCCTAAGTTGCCGTCACTACGCGATTGTATAAATGACGCCCGGAATATGTGGCCTGCTAGCTCTGCAGCAACAAAGACACCGCTCCTCTCGTTAAGAAGGACATTTCCTCAGGGAATCCACCGGTGGAGTCAATGCTATCCTTTTCTGCCGTAGATGGGAATCCTCGTTTCGCGCAATATAGCCATGGTCGCTTTCACCCAGAAAACCCGACACCACCAACCAACCATCTTCCTAAACATAACTGATGCGACGAAGAAAATTCGCATGAAGTACGGGCAGATAACGTTGTTTTCACTGGTTTTGAAGCCGTATGACAACATTTTGTTCGCTCTGGTAATTTCATTTCGAACAAGCTGGTCTAACATATATGAAAATGTCCTGCGTTGCGAAGTTTACTGTCTTTTTCCGCAATAACAAAGCAGTAACTGTTCCCGATAATTAGTTTCAGTTGGTATGACCGTTGTTTCAGGAAGACTGATGCTGTGCTCGCTGTCTTGGGAATGTTCGGCTGTCGGGTTGCGATCTCTTGCAAAATTGCAGAGGTCATTCCTGTGCTGTCGAAATGTTTCTTTGAGGTTTTTCGTTTCGCCGATGTAGCTCGCATCGCATTTTTGTATACAGTGCATTGGGCTCTCTCCTTCCGTGAACGGCCTTTGGCAATATGTAGAGAACATCTGTTCGTAGGCTTGTGAGTCACACGGATGCCTTCTTTTTCTGAGAATACGGCCGATGGTTTCGCTAACGCCTCAGACATATGGGAGAGGGTGGTGTTTATGTTGTGGTGTTGATTCAGGAGCCGGACGCTGAATTCTCGACAAGCGTAGCCGTGCTTTTGGAACTGAAGTGCTTTCGGAATAAAGGTTCTTGGGAAGCTGTTTTAAGTGAGTTCCTTGACTATCGTTTGTTTTCATTTGTTTAAATGCGCACGTCGCTACTTCTACTTGTGCC